>JAJEJO010000375.1:369620-382805 GCA_020662805.1 Glaucomys volans | reverse complement strand
AAAAAAAAAAAAAAGAAAAGAAAAGAAAAGAAAAAGAAAAAGCTTCCTGACTTCGGTAAGTGTACTAGTTCTCTGCGAAAGTGTCTTTGTCATTAGGAAATACACACTAAGGTACTTAAGAAACCCTTTTTACTTATTTATTTATTTATATATTTGAAACTGGGTCTGGTGATATTTCCTAGGCTGACCTTGAACTTGTCCCTCTTGCCTCAGCCTCCCACATAGTTGGGATTAGGTGTGTGTCACTGCTCCTGGCTTTAAACGTATATTTTTAATGCATACTTAAGTAATATTTAAGAATTAAAACAAAGTGATACAATTCCAATGCTGTACATATTGACAATGACAAAAATAAAACCATTTTGGTGGTATTGGCATATAAAAAAAAAAAGAATGAAAGGGCATGATGTCTGTAATTTACTCTCCAATGATTCAGAAAAAAACATGAATGCACATACATACACACATGGAGAGAATAATAAAGCAAATGAGGCAATAAGCTAATAGTTAGTGGATCTGGGTGAAAGGATACAAAAATAAGTTTTGGACAGGCATTATTTCAAAATAAAAGCTAAAACTTAAAAGAAAAATTTCTAAGATGTCCTTATTTAGAATCTGAGTTTCCCCTTTCCCTCCATCTCAATTTTATCAATTTCCTTGGGTTCCTGTAACACTCTCCTACCCTAATCCTTTTATCCACAATATCTTCAGATACTACTAACATACTCTTCATGTTCATACTCCTCAAATACCTATCGTTCTCTTGCTCTTGACGTGAAAACCTCTCCATATTACTTTTCTCAATAATCCAAATTTTCTCCTTCTGGGCGATCAAAAATCTTCAGTTGACCTCAGCATTCTTAGCTTTTCCACTTTATCTTTTGACAGGTATTAGAGTTTATATTACACGGAGGACTCAACACTAAACACAAAGTAAATGAATTAAACATAAATAAAATATCTTTAAACTGGGATTAGAGCTATGAAACAAATCAATAAGACTTCCAGGGAATAACCAAGGGGAGATATTGATACAGGCAAGGCCTCCCTAATGGAACAATTTTGAGATTGAGAAGCGTTGGAAGTGGCAGTGAGGGAGGGTATGGGGAAACTTCTAGGAATCAGGAAGGATTTGGAACAGTCTAGGAACTCAGAGAAGGCCACTGGGTTGGTAGTATGGCACTAGGATGAAAGTGGCATGAGAGGAATGATAAGAAGTGTTATAGGATAATCAAGAATATTGGATGGAGTTGGAAAATATCATGCTGAGCAAAAAAAACCAAACCCCAAAAACCAAAGCCCAAATGTTTTCTCTGATATTCAGATGCTAATTCACAATAGGGCGGGGAGGATAGGGAAGAATATATCTAGTCTTTGTTCCTGGTTCTTGACACAGAGCTTTAAACCCTTAAGAGATAGGAGGGTTTTTGTTATGCTAATGAAGCATCACAGGTGAGCCCCTAGATAACCTTAGGATGGAGCAGATCTCCAGAAAGACCAGTGGTATGATTCGAGTTGGTACTTTGAGATCAGAGGTTGACCGGAGATTGAGTTCAATCACATAGCAGATGATTTAATCAACCACACCTATGCAATGAAATCCTGATGAAAATTCTGGACATAAAGGCTCAGGAAAGTTTGCCAGTTGGTGAACACACTGATGTGCAGGGAAGGTGACGTGCCCTGACTCCGTGGGGAGAGGACGTGAGGCTCTGAGGCAGGGGCCCTTCCAGACTTTGCCTCAAGCAGCAATGTCATTTGACTGTTCCGGGGTTGTATCCTTTGTACTAAAACTGCAGTGGTAACTGTAGCACAGTCTTGAGTTCCCTAAGTCATTCTAGTGAATTACTGAACCTGGGAGATTATAGAAACCCCAATTTTGTATCTGGTCAGTCAAAAGTGTGGGTAGAGTAGGGACCCATTACTAGTCTCCCATCCTTGCAGCCGGCGTCTGAGATGGGGGCATTCATGTGGAAGATCGAGGCTCTGTTGATGATTCTGAGTGGTTAGTATCAGGACTGTCCTGAAGTACACTAAACTGGGGTGAAAACAGAATCGGCATGCAACAGCCTGATCGTGCAAGGCCTTCTAGACCATAATAATGAGGTTGAATTTCATTCCAAATGCAATGCTAACCCTCTGAAAGATTTGTTTGCTAGAGAATTGTTTAATTTTCAATAAATTCTCTCTGGCTGTGCAACAAAGCAGGGTGAGCATTGAAGCAAGAATTCTAATTTGGAAAGCTTATGTAGTAGCCCAGCCAACAAAGGCTCATGGCTTGAGCTGGAGGGTGGTAGTGATGAGAGGCTTGAAGATCCAAGATATGAATTCATAGCAAAACTGAGGGAGATTGACAGGATAAAAGATTGACAGGAGAAATGGAGGAATCATGTGTAACTTCCAGATTCCTGGTTGGGAAACCTAGAAGAGAACAGTCTGGGGAGAGAAGGTAGAGCGACTTCAGTTTTTGGCACACTGAGTTTGAGATCCAACAAGAGATGTCACGCAGGGTGTGAGACAGGCAAAACACCATCGGTTTACTTCCTGAATCAGACGGATGCTGTAACCACACCGTGGCCCCGGATGGAATGTGACAGTCATTTCTTTCTCTCCACCTTTTTACAAGTGTTTCCCCATCTACCCCCTTTTTCTTCACTTAGACAAATCCTTTTTACTTTCCAAGTTCAACACAAAACTCCCTTTTGCTTTAGGATTTCTCTAACTACTCAGCCCATAGTCAGTTCTGCAGCCCTAAGAGTCAGCGTGAAACCTTTGGGCAAAGTAACCTGGCACTCTCTTGTAAGGATATCTGTCTTTATTATACACAAGCCTAGCTGGCTCAATTAGATTGTAAACTCCTCATGACAAGGACCATTTCTTATACAGCTCTTACTTCCTCATAAGCTTACAACAGTTTATGCACCCTTAAATTCAAAAGGAATTAACTAGCAGATTTATACCAAAAACAGTGAAAGATCCAACAGGAAGAAGATGAAAAATAATCAAATGTTTCTGCCTTCTAAAAGAGTTTTAAAAAGCAAGCCTAAAAATTTCCATTTGGCACATGAAACTCAATAAATTTTACCATTAATTAAAACTGTTGATTCATGACTCCTATGGACATTCTATCTTAGGAACTTGATAAAGGCATTAAAACAACATCTCTGAAACATTCCTATGACAAAAGCACTGGTTGGCATTAGTAGGAACTGGGACAG
Source organism: Glaucomys volans (assembly GCA_020662805.1). Taxonomy (NCBI): domain Eukaryota; kingdom Metazoa; phylum Chordata; class Mammalia; order Rodentia; family Sciuridae; genus Glaucomys; species Glaucomys volans. The sequence continues at coordinate 379,587 of JAJEJO010000375.1, read as the reverse complement.
GATGATTGAAGAGTCTGAACTGGGATTGATGGTGAAAAACAGCTCAATATCTAACAAGCAGGAGGGGCAGAGGCAGTTAGCAAAAGGCCCCCCTGTGTCTGTGAGATCTAGTTTATTTAGCATCTTCATTAATGAGTGGGAACAAGCCTTATGCATTTTGTTAATAACATTTTCTGACTGGTACTAAATTAGGAGGTTCGGCAGACATCATTGAGGACAGAGAAATAACACAGATGGATCTAAAGAGACTAGAAATATGAAAAGAAATTAACACAATGAGATTTGGCTTAGGAGAAATGCAAATGAAAGCAGCTGGGGAAGAAATCAACTATGATGCAAAATAATCAGCAGGTTGGGAAACCTAGAAAGAAGCAGCAACATAACAGTGTCTGGCAGGAGAGCAAAAGTGGAATAAAGAATAAGCAATGACAAGGTGCCATCTCAGTCCCAGTGGTTGGTGGCAGTTATGGGAGAAGTAGTTTGTCAAGAAACTGCACTGCGACAGTCCCCTTCAGCACCTGTGAACAGTTCTAGAGACAGTGGGGGGAAATTAAACAAAAATAAACTCAGACATTTAGGCTTTAGTTTCTTCAATTATTAGAAAAGGCATTAGACCATGGCTTCTAAAGACCCCCCAGCTCTAACTATTCATGATCCTAGTAGAAGAGGGGATGGGCAGGGGAGAAAGCCCATGGCGAAGGAGTTCCTGTCCCCAGCCTTCTACAGACCTTCTTTAGGATCATAGGCAGAATGAATGGGTGAGCTTAAAAGTGTCACCAAAAAGATTCCAAATTGACAGCACTACCTGTGGGACTCCATCTTAAACAAGCATATCTTTCTTGCAATATAGATGTGGAGCTAAATTTACGTATAAAACCTGGTAGTTATTTATTTGCAAAAATATCCTCTACTTTGCCCAGAATTTCTTTCAGTGCAAATTCTCTGTGTACCTTTAGAGTAAATGATATTTTGGTTTACAAAAATTTAACTACCTGGAAACAGAAATGCAATGGTTGTATTAAGCGGGTACAATCTGCATTAAAGAGGCTCCGCTCTACTTGGGGAGGGGACGGGCCCTGCTGCTTGGTGCGTGCGAATCTGGAACTGCCTTCTGTGCTCAGGCTCTCCAGGGCAGTCATGCCTTCTTTCCCTTGAGGTGCATTTCTTTAGGTGATTTCTCTCATCTCACCTATTTTCACTGACCTAGATTCTCAGCAAAGAAGGAAGTGAGGCATCTTGGGGGAGAGATGATTTTATTCTCTACCTTAAAAGGTACCTTTCAGTGGAAGGATGTGTAGTTAATCCTTGCAAGTAAGGGCAGAAAGAAAATACCATGTCTCTAGCAGCAGGCTCAGGAGAGTTCCCTTGGTCTCTCTCCCACCTCCTGTTTGCACCACTTCATCAGTCAGAGCCTCCTGCCATGACTGATGGAGTCACAAAGCAGCAAGTGTACAGCAACACCGCTTTGATGAACCGATAAAGCCCCCTCATCACAAGTGAAGGATGAGAGAAGCTGCTCAGAGACAAGCATTTGCTCTTTCCACTTGACTTCCAAATAAGCCCTGGAGGGCAAAATGCTGTGAAGGAAGACAAGGGGAGGCCTGATGTGTGAATGCCTTCAGAATCAAACCAGAAAGACTTCTCAGGGCATCTGGATGGGGACCATTTCTGGGGCTGCCTGTTTATACAGGAGAAGGAAACAATATCCACCCACCACATCCACCCAACTTAAAAGGAGGAAAGCAAACCATTTCCGCTGTGTGGGTAAAAAGCCACCCATGTGAAACTTAGGTCTGCAGTCAGGGCAGGTGGCAAATGCTGAAACAGAATCTCTAAATGGACAGCTAAAACCTGCACAGAGGGCCACATGGGGTCAAGGATTCTTGAGCCTCTGGAGTGCCCCAGTGTTTTGTTCTCTGCTACCTAACTGCCACTTCCTACTGCTGCTAACACCCAGATCGTACTTGAGGGCACTGGCCTTCTCCATGGCAAGGAGGCTAAGTCTCCCTCTTTTATGTGCACAGCCCCCAGCCTTGGGGGATGGCCTATGATCCTGAATCTCACAGAAAAACTCCAGCTCTCATGACTGCGGTCTGCAGTTTACCTGTGCCAATGAAATGCACGAGGCCATGCTACTCCCCTGCCTAATCCCTGCAGTGCCTTACAATGGCAATTAGCCCAATATCCAAACTCCACACTGTCCCAACAAAGCCCAACGTGGATGTGGTCCTTCCCCCTCTTCTACTATCATCTTCTCCCACACGTGGACCAGTCACCCTGGTCATCTTTCTGCTCCTTGAACACACCATGCCTGTCTGGGATTTCCTTTTGCTCCTTCTTCTATCTGGAATGCTCTTACCCTATGTTCTCTCCTTTTGATTTCAGCTCTAAGGTCACTTCCTCAGCAAGTTCTTCTCTGATCATGTTTGTTATGATTTAGGTATGAGATGTCCCCCAAAGTTCATGTGTGAGACAATGGAAGGAAGTTGAGAGGTGAAATGATTGGGTTCTGAGAGCCTTCACTTAATCAGTGCATTGATTCCTAGTTAGGGATTAACTGAGTGGTAACTGAAGGCAGGTAGGGTGTGGCTGGAAGAGGTGGGTCATTGGGGGCATACCTTTGGGGTATATATTTTGTCCCTGGAGAGTGGAGCTGTCTGTCTCTCTGCTTCCTGGTGCCATGTCCTGAGCAACTTTCCTCGACCACACTCTTCTGCCATGATGTTCTGCTTCACCAAGAGCCCAGAGCAATGGAGCTGCTGTCGATGGACTGAGACCTCTGCAACCATGAGCCCCCACATACAGTTTTCCTCCTCTGAAATTGTTCTTGTCAGGTCTTTAGGTCACAGTGATGAAAAAGCTGTCCAAAAAAAAATTTCTAAAGACGCCACCTCCCTGGTGCTCTATATTATATAGCTGTCTTTCAGCTCTTGATAACCTTCTTTCTCTGAAGACATCTGTTTATTCCTTTGCTTGTGTTCATTTGCTCTTCCTCCAGCTGTAACCTGAACATCCTGAGGACAGGGACCTTGCCTGTCTTGTTCTCAGGTGCCTGCAGCCATGTTTAGCACTATATTTGCATAACGGGAGGATAAGTATACATTCTGATGCTTTGGGAAGCATTAGGGCAGGGCAGGAAGCAGGTGGCCTCTGGTATAAGCCACTGCATTGGAAGTCCCCTCTGTCACTTAAATCCATATGTCCTTGGACAGGTCACATAGCATCTTTTCTTTCTGTTTTCTCATCTATCGAATGAGGAAAACCTAATTTGTAGCATGTTATCAGATGACTATATAAAGTACTTAATGAAGTGCTGGTATGTGGTCAATAATTGTCTTGTTTTATTCTGTTGTGGTTCTTGTTGTAATTATTAAATTCTTGACAAAGCTCATGACCCATGACTTTGTGATTCATTTAACATATTTGTGTGTAAAGTTTGTTCCATTCACAAATCACACTGTAACCCTAACAGGATGAGCTGCAAGCCATTGCCTCCACATTCACAGTATAAAAGCAGGACAATCTGAAAGCTGACGACTCTTCTTACATCTATTGGAGAATTAAGATCATAAGGCATATGGTTGCCCCCCAAACCAGAGTAAGGCAGCATGGAAGGTCAGGTCTTGAGGGGAGCAGACACCTACGAGCAAAGCCCAGAGCTAGAGCCAGTACAGGTTGGAGCATTTGAAACCATAACTGATGAATTGCTGGAGGCTCAGTATGGACAAGCTGAAACCCCTGAGGGTTCCCAGTCCTAGCGGACCCAACTTTTCCATGAATTGTGTTTCCAGGATTCCTACCCAGTTCTCACTATGATGAGAACTGAAAAATGTCCCTGGGCTTCCTGTAGGAGAAGGACAAAATCAACCATTTTTAATTATGGCCAGAACTCTCTATTCTTCTTAACAAATCCTTCCTCCAGAGAAACCACTTCACCAGAGTGTAACCAACTGGAGCTTCACCATAGCCTAACTACTGAAGGGGAAGGAAAATACCCAGCTCTGAAACACTAAAACACAGAGACCTAATCAGAGAATGCTTCCTGTGTAAATCATCATTCTGTGACAGTCACAAAATACTTGAGAAAATCAACATAATGGGGGAAGATGTTTATTTGGGCTGTTTCAGAGGCTCCCATCCATGGGCAGTTGGCTCTGTTGCTTTGGGACCATGACAGCACATTACATCATGGAAGGAGCATGTGGCAGAAGAAGTCCTCATGGCAGCCAGGAAACAAAAAATGAGAGGAGGGGCCAGGTTCCTAATATCTCTTTCAAGAGCACATTCCCAATGGCCTAACTTCCTTCCACTAGGTCCCAGCTCCTAAAGGTTCTACCACCCACCAACAGTGCTGTGGCTGGGGCTCATGGGCTTCTGAGGGGTGTTCCAGATCCCCTATAGAATGCGTCCCTTTCCCGCACCTTATTACCACATCGTTAAGGCTCCTGGGTCATTACGGGAGTTGCAATGGAAAAAATTGAAAGCTCAAGAAAAAGTCTCTATGAACACCAAAGACAATGGGGGGGACACAAGAGAAAAAAGCCCTAGGATGAAAATCAGACCAACATAAAAAAAGAGCATCAGAGGATAAATGAAGGCAAAATGGAAACACATTTTCTATTCTTAACTGGTCTAAAACATAACAGTTTGCTCAAAAATAATATTAGCAGCAATACATCTGGTGATTATAGCCTAGAATAAATAAAATCAATGGCAAAAATGGCATAAAGGAACAGGTGGGAGGAATGAATTGGGTACTTGCACTACTGCAAAGTGGCATGGTATTTTTTTGAGGTGCTGGTGATTGAACCCAGGGCCTCAAGCATGCCAGGCAGATGTTCTATGGTATGGTATTACTTGAAAGTGGACTTGGATTAATTGTAAATGTATAATGCAAATTCTAGGAAAACACTATTTCTTTAAAAAAGTATAACTGATATGCTAAGAGAAGAGAGAGAATCATACAAATGCACAATAAAAAATCACAAAGGGCAAAAAAAGACTAGAAGATAGAAATAGGAAATGAGAACAAGGGTAACAAACAGAAGTCAGGAACATGGTAGACATTAATCCAACTGTATCAGTAGTCACTTTAAATGTGAAGGCCTCCGTACACAGTTAAAAGATAGAGACGGGCTGGGCATGTAGCTCCACAAAAGAGCATGTGCTTAGCATGCATGAGGGCCTGGGTTCATAACCCCCCAGCAGACAGAGACTGTTCATAGTGAATTAAAATAAAAACTGACCCAACTATATGTTGTGTACAAATTGCACTCTGGAAGATCACATATGAACTTCCATGTGTGAGCCGTAAGACCCCCAGCCTGAAGGTTAGGAGACCTGTTTCTGTCTGAGTCTATCCACCACTGACAAGTCCCTAATGTTCTCTGGGTTACCTGTTTTACCCCTCTGTAAAAATAAAAGGGTTTAGACTAAATTCCCCAAGGTCACTTCCATCTCTAAATCTTATGTCTCATGACCTGATGAGGAACTGAGCCATCGGTGAGGAGGGTAAAGCGTCTGTTTTTGGTTGGTCTGGTTTCACGAGAGATTCAGCGCAGCTGGGAGAGGTGGGTGTGCAAACACAAGGTGGGTGTGCAAACACAAAGCCAGTCCTGACGGCTGCTCCTGCAGGCTGAACTCTTGGAGACCCCTGAACAGCAGGAACCCCTCACCTGGGTCCACATGTGACTAGGATAAAATTGTCAGGAAGTTGCGAGCCGTCTTTAGATTGACTGGCATCCTATTTGAAAGGGAGGCGAACAGACCTGAGAGGAACCCAGAGGGTCGTTGCAGAGTGCAGGGTGTAGAGGGGCTGGAGGGTTTTTACAGTTCCCTGTCAGAAATCCTGTCCCATCACCATCTTTTCAAACTGAAAGTGTCCCCACTTTTCCTGCCAAATGCATACCTCCTCTGCAGCAGAACAAAAGACAGCTTCAAACATTTAAGTACCAATTTTAAGATTGTTCTTAATGATCAGGATCTTGTTTGCAGCATCTAGCCTCAGAGATAACTATGGCATGCCTTGCCCATTTTTCCCTCCATTGTGATGGAGGGAAAGTGGGGAGAGAACCTTTAAGACACTTTAAAACTCCAGGGGAACATCAAAGAGAAACTAAGTCGATGGCTGAATTAAGTTGGGGTTTGGGTCAATATCCTACATGGGCAGATCACTGCACATTTTTCACTTTTCCAGGTTGTTCTCCTCCTAAGGTTAAATGATCTAGACTGTTCTTTCCCACTGATGCCAATATACATTGTTATGGAAGTGAACTCTATGCTTACCTTAAAGACACCTTTTACTTATGTCTGAGGGATATTGTCATACAACACCAGACCTATGAAAGATCAAAAAATCTCCCCTGGAAAATTATGGGAATTCTAATATCCCACTAGCTGAAAAAGCCCCCATGAGGGCAAGGGTCATGAGTGCTATTCCTTTTTTTACCCAGTGCTGATACATGGTAGATGCTCAATAAATATTTGTTGAGTGAATAAAAAAATCCACCTCAAATGTGGGCCTTGAAGGAATGTGCATAGTCAAATATGATGACTTCTAAAAAGTACTTTTTAAAGCTATTCATTCTTTTTTCATTTATTTAATCATCAATGAGTTTTGCCAGATGATAGCGCTAGAATATAGAAATGAGATAGTATACAAATTCTCATAAAACACAAAAGAACAACACTTACTGAATGCTACTAGAAGCTTAATGCTTTTTTTCAATATTTCATCCTCCCATCAACACTGTGAGGTAAATATTGTTATGCTCTCTCTGCAAACAAAGAACCTGAGACCTGTATAAAAGCAGAGCAAACAGCACATCTAGCAAACGGCAGAGCCAAGGACCTTCGTACCTCCCTCTACCATGTATTTCCCTCCCTAAGTAAAGTTAAAATCACAGTCCGAATTCTGTTGTGATATTTGGTTAAGGAAAATTAGGTTTTCAAATATTGAGTTACAAACAAATAATTTCATTGGGAAAAGAAGAATGGGAGTGTTAGGCTCTCAGTCACAAGTTATTTATCTTGGAAAAAAAATCCAAGAATAGGGGTGTTTTATAACTACATGAATGTGCAATTGGAGGCTAAAAATAATAAACTGCTTGAACAAAATAAATGACAATATGGAGTTAAGTCCTGAATGGCATCACAGAACTAAGTCAATGAGTTTCTAAGTGATGACAAACACAATTCAACATTGAATAAGATGATGGTTGAACTCAAAATAAAGTGAGGCACAGTTCACTTTGCCAACAGAAGGACATGGAACCAAGAAGTGGCCGAGCGCTCCTTTGTGTGTCTCTCCTAGGACCCTGGACTAGGACCCTGGATTGTCACTGTGCTTGGATTCTCCAACCAGTATGTGTCCACATCACCAATGGTGGTTCCCAGGCATCACCAATGGTGTTTCTACTGTGTTGAGTCGTGTTTGCTCTATAAAAGCTCAAGCTGTTGAGGGGACCCTAAAGCAGGGACAAGGACTCATAGCCACAAAAGCACTGAAGGAAATGCTCAGGGTCAGGCTCTCTTCTAGGGAAGGGAGGCCCATGGACAGGTGGACCTGCCAGATGCGAGGCTGCCTGTTTCCTTGGACCCTGAGGCAGCGTTAGGAATCACCATTCCTTCCTAATGGTGAAAATAAATGGAGCCTAGAATGATTGGCACCTATACATGGGCAGAAACTTTGAACAGAAGTTGTTCCCACCCACACTGCCTGCATGATTAGGTGAGGAATTGGGGGTGGGGCAGGGGAATCTATGATCAAATCAAAATCCCAGCAGCTCAGAAAGTGCCCAAGGTGGTGGAGAATGGTCTAGGACTAGAATTGTCCTAAAGGACAGGGCCCAATCTTGGTGCACTGGTGACCTCTTACGCTGTTCTAGCTCCCTGAAATTTCCAATGATTACATAACAACCCTGCAAATGAAGTCATACTCTTATTTTTACAGATGAATAAACTGGAGATGAAGAGTGATTCACAGCTAGCAACCATCAGAGTAGAATCCCTAAGTCTTCCAATGCCAGGTCAAGTAGTCTTTCCACCATGACCTTGTAGGGAAAGCTCAGGACACAGATTTGTAAGAGCAATGACTATGGAGTCAGATTGACCTGCATTTTTCTACCTTGGATTTTAGCCCTATAATTTTGGCAAGTTTTTTAACTTCATTAAACCTCAATTTCCTCATCTGGCTCATGAGGCTATTGTGAGGATCAAATGCAATACACACAGAACATGCACAGCACAGAACTTGGCCCCTGGTTAGAGCTGGATGAATGTAGAGGGCTTCAGGATATGTTTCTAGCATGTACTCTGGGTGGAGGAGTATCCTGTCCTCTTTTGTAGTATGCCATGGGGCATAGGAACCCCAGAGGATTTTTTTTTTAACAAGGAGATTTAAAAGGCGCGGGGTGGGGACACAGACTTGGAGTGCTTGGGGCCTGAGCACTGAGCTGGGTCAAGGGTAGAGAGTGTCAGTCCATCCTCCCCCTCCTCCCATACTGCTCTTCTGCACTGGGACCCCACAGCAGAGACTCTCCTTTCCCACCTGGAAAGCCATGGAGTTGGCAGCAGCCAAAAATATCCTCAGGGGCAGCTTGGCCTTGTAGGACCTGTGGCTCCACAAACGATGGGCACCAGCTGTCACACCCAAAGCAGTCAGGAGGAAGCAGAAGTAGGCTGTAAGACATAGCAGAGAGAATGTCAATGATTGACACTGAGTCCTTCAACATCCCCATGTTCCTTCCCCTCCTGAAGAGCAACTCATGTGGAATGACACCAGGGGAAGAATCTGCAATGTGAAGAATTAGTCACTTGAGAAGACTTTTTATTGATTGGTAGCTTTCCAGTACCAGACAGAAGCAGAGAGAACTTTCTTCAGGAAACTTTGACCTGACTTCAGGAGGTTTTAAATGTCACTTCCCCTCCATACCAACCAAGCCTTTTATTTGCTACTGATTTTGCTGATCTCGATGCAAAGTCACAAACACATGAGCACGCATGTGCGATCTAGGCCTACCTGTCCATTCTCATTCTCCGTAAGTGAGACTGATCTCTATACTTCCTCCTCATTGGCTCCCAAGTCAGGGCAACTATTATATGAAAAGCATATTTCTGAGTGAGTGTGCTTATTATCATGGCACCACGGATGTTGGCTTGAAGGAAATTGGGCCAGACTTAAGAACAATGAAGTCTGACTTAAGGTCAGTGAGAATAGAGGTAAGCCTGACCACAGGGACAGCAAGACTTATCTCTTAGAGATCCTCTCTTACACCATCATGATGACCTGAGGTGGGAAGATGGCCAGTTGGGGATGTTTTTCTACTGTGGGGCTTGCTGGCTGTCACACACTTAAATATATGACCATCTCTGATCTTCACCACAGGTGTCTTTGTACTCATTTTAAGGCTGAGGAACAGGATCTCTAAAAAGTTGACTGGTAAGCCCTGCATCTAAACTCAAGTCAATCTTGTTCCAATGCCTCTGTCCAGAGACCCCATGTCACCACCACTGCTGGTGGTAATGGTGGTGATGGTGGTGGAGGTGGTGGTGGAGATTGTGGTAGTGATGGCTGTAATGGTGATGGATGTGGAGGTGGTGCTGGTGGTGGTAGAGGTGGATAGTGGCGATGGTGGTGGAGGTGGTGGTGGTGATGGTTGTAATGCTGATGGAGATGGAGATGATGGTGGTAGAGATAGAGATGGTAGTGGGAATAATGGTGGAGGTGGTGGTGGAGATTGTGGTAGTGATAGTGGTGATGGTGGTGATGGTGATGGAGTTGGAGGTGGAAGTGGTGGTGATGGTGATGGAGGTGGAGGTAGAGGTGGTAGTGATGGTGATGGAGGTAGAGGTAGAGGTGATGGTGATGGTGACGGAAGTGGAGGTGGAGGTGGTGGTGGCAGAGGTGATAGTGGTGATAGTGGTAGAGGTAGTGATGGTGGTGATGATGATGGAGGTGGAGGTAGAG
>JAJEJO010000375.1:332697-357234 GCA_020662805.1 Glaucomys volans | reverse complement strand
AACTAGTGGAAGTAGCCACACACAGACAGGTTAGCCACCCCTAACCTGAAAATTGGAACTCCAAAATCCTCCAAACTCTGAAATCTTTGAGCGCCAAACATGACACTCCAAGTGGAAAATTCCACACCTGCCTTCATGTGGTGGATCCCACTCCAAATACAGCATATTAAAAGTACTGTACAAAATTACCTGCAGGTCATGTGTGCAGGTGTATGTGATGAATGAATGAACTTTGAATTCAGACTCATCTCCCCTCCCCAAGATGTATCATGATGTATATGCAAATATTACAAGATCTGAAAAGAATTCCAAATCTAAAAGACTTCTGGTTCCAAGAATTTCCAATAAAGGATACTCAGCCTGTATGAGATTGAGGTGCCAATTGCTTAACATTTTACCAAAAACAAAAAAATGAAACAGGGTGTAGGCAGTATAGTTCAGTGAGAGAGCCCACATGTGCAAAGCCCTTGACGGATAACTTTTTTGGGGGGCGGGAGGACTGGGGATTGAACCCAGAGATGCTTTATCATTGAGTCACATTCAGCCTTTTTTATTTTCATTCCTGCAAATTCTGTTTCAGTCGCTATGGATAATCCAAAGTACATTTTTTTTTTCCATTTACAGCACAATCTAGGACTTGGTTTTCTGATCTTCACTTCGTTCTGACACATAAAATTTAAACTAATTTTAATAAGTTGCCTTAGCAGAACATAACTGTTCCTTTGCTTTTTGGCAAACATGTGTGAGCCCCTTCCATGGGCCGGGTTTTCTATAAGACACCAACTTGGGAATGTGCTACGTCCCTCTCGCAGGAGGTTCACTGCTAGATGTTTCAGATTGGCAGCTGGTCATAGCCAGCAGACAGATTTTTTTTTTTTTAATTGATCGAACAATTAAAATTAGAAGAGTTCAAGTTTGGAAGAAAAGAAAAAAAAAAAAACCTATATCTGGCTTCTCCTGAAAAAACAGGCCACCTTACTTTCCTACATAGCAACTTTCTACTAGAGCTAAATGTCCCTTCCTTTATTCAGCTCCCAGGGTCCCCTCCTCGCCCTGGTGCACCTGGCATCAACCTTCTGCCAGAACCCCGCAATCTGGGGCACAACCAGGGAAAATTTACCAATCCCGCACAGTACCAGAAGTCCACGAAATGTTATTTCAAAAGAAAAAGAATGAATAATGATGAATCCAAGCTGGATTATTTCTTCTTTATACAAACATAGTTGTAAAACAAAATTTTAATGTATTTTTTTGGAGGAAGGGGCCCACCAAAGCAAAAGTCATAATGCATAATAATTAAATTACACCCCTCCTTACTTAGAAAATTGGTATTTGAAAGGGAGAGGAGTCGACATTTATTGTGTCTTTTTAGAAAGAGCTATAATCATTTCTACTTGATATGGGGAAGTTCTTTTCAGAAGGCGACAGCTAGTAAATGTAGATTGGTGAGGAAAAATCACCCTTCTGCACCCCTTGCTGGGCCTGATGCTGGGTCATGCACATTTCCCACCCTCTCTGTAGGGCCCAGGTCAGGCTCATTACCCTGAATGCTGGGATTGTTGGGGCCTGATGGTTCAGAGCTGAGTCTCTCCCCAGGAATCTCCTTTCATAGAAAGAAGCTGCCCACCCCAATCGGGGCTCCTTCCCTTGGGCAGCCTGCCTTTAACACTTAGCTGATAGGACCATAGGAGACCTGGGCTTCTGCTTCAGTTCAGGATACCTCAAAACACCACCCAGTTCCACAGCTGTCTGCCATATAAACTGAGGTCTGTGTTGCAAATACATTGAATTCAACTTCTCTCTCAGTCCAATCCTGCTTCCTATATTCTCTCACAGTTTTACCAAGCACAGTCCTTGATAAATCTGCATTTCAGAATCTGTTTCCCAGAGAGCCCAACCTATAATCAGTAATGGAATCAGGCAAGAATCATCAATAGATGCTGCTTTGGGTTAAACTGTATCCCTGGCAAATTCATATGTTGAAGTCCTAATCCCCAGGCTCCTATGAAGGCGACCTTGTTTGGAGATAGGGTCTTTACAAAAGTAATCAAGTTTAAATGAGGTCAGTGGGAGTGGAGGGTTAATTAATATGACTGGTGTCCTCATAAGAAGAGGACATTTGGATGCAGACACATAGAGAGGAAAGATAATGTGAACAGACACAGTGTGACCATGGCCATCTACAAGCCACGGAAAGAGTTCTGGAACAGATTGTTCCCTCATGGTCCTCAGAAGGAACCAGTCCTGCAGGCAAAGCTTGATTTTGGACTTCTAGTTTCCAGAACACAAGACAATAAATTTCTGTTGTTTAAGCCAGACAGACTGTTAGTTTGTTATGGCAGCCCTAGCAAACTCATACCAACACTAAAAGTATTCTTGGGAAACATCAACACCCCAACCCATTGCTTACCAACTGCAAAGGGAAGAAAATGAATTTCTCAAGGAAAAATCTGACAACTGCCATTTCACCAAGAGATGAAACATAGCATCAGAAGAGGACAACCTGAGAGCAGGCACCTTCTGATGTGAATATGAAGCAGACAGCACCATCCTTGAACATTCTTGCCAAGTGTGCTTAACTTTAATCTCAACATGCATGTAGACAGACTCCCTGTTTAAAGACTGTAGGGGGAAAGTGGAGATGATCAAACCATGTGAAACGCAGAAATTCTACAAAAAACTGGGCTGGTCTCAGGAAGTCAAAGTCAAAGGCAAGGGACTGTTTCAAGGTCAATGAAAACAAGCAACCATCAAATGGAACAGATGAACGTGGCTGAGTCCTGGTTCAAAAAAACTCAATTATAAATAATTTTCTCTCACAATATTCCACTGCCTTCAATTTACAAAGGTAATGTTAAGAAGTCTGTTGCCAGTTCCATGAACATTCCTTTAGGTGTTTTTTTCTGTCTTTTCTCTCCACTTCTGAAATTTTGAGATTTCTCTTTAACCTTGACAGAGAAAATGATTTATAATATGGAATTTTGTATTCTATATTATGCCAAATATTTAGTGCAGAATTACTGTAAAATAAAAAAATCACATAAGCAAAAAAGTCAATTATAAAAGATATTTTGAGGATAACTGAAGAAACCAGATATTAAACTATTAAGTATGATTATGTCCTTACTTTGAGGCAATGCATATGGAATTAATTAGGATAAAGAGCCATAACATCTGCAACTTATTTTCAAATGACTGTGAAAAAATTATAAATATGCTAATAAGTATTGAATCCAGTGGTAGATATGGGCATGTTCATTCTTTAAAAGTCATAATAAGAGTTTAGAGGGGCTGGAGTTGTAGCTCAGTGGTAGAGCGCTTGCCTGGTGTGTGTGAGGCACTGGGTTCGATTCTCAGCACCACATAAAAATAAATGAATAAAATAAAGGTCTATCAACATCTAAAAAAAAAATAGAGTTTAGAAACATGCATAATAAGAGTTCGGAAAACCTGTCACTGAAAGACAATGCACAAATACTGTATTTCATCTTTTTTTTCTTTTTGCATCACACATTAACACCAACCAGATGAACTTTAGAATCAGAACACACATAGCTGGCATGGGAAAGTACAGTCATGGTTAACCATCACTCTGTGCAGGCTTTCTGATACCAAAGTGATTAAAGTAAAATATACACATACTTCCTTTCCTGCCCACAAATTGGCATGCCTTAAAATAAATGGGAAAGACAAAAGCAATTTAAGAATTAATGTAAAAATATTTACATGTGACTATGTTTAGTTTTCTCTCATCCTACTTCTTAGTCTCCTTGTTGGTAAAATGAGAACAAGACAAACGGGAGGGTTATTTTTAGTACTCAAGTTGAAGAATGTCAAGTGCCTGATAGGTGGTATATAGATACCTAATAAATACCTTTCAACTGCTCCTGTGCCTGTGAGTGGTGGGGTCTCCAGTGGCAGCCAGAAGACAAGAACTCAGACATTCTGGCCCCAGAGCAGACCTGCAGGCTTCGCTGAGCTTGCTGCCGGCACTGAGAGCAAACTACACGTTGCATTTTTCCCCTAAAGAGCACAATAAAGGAAATTAAGAAATTGTCATCTTCTCCCATGCAAAGAAAACAATGGTTGCTTTTTGTTTATATTTCAGATTGTGCACTCCATATCAATTGGTCGAGAAGAGGCTTCCTGGGATCAAATACAACAAAAAAGAAAAATCAAGTCGGAACAGTTTCAGGCACTGGGATATAGCTCAGTGGTGGAGCACATGCAAGATCCTGGCTTTCATCCCGAGCACCAAAAAAAAAAAAAAGTTGCAGAAGGAGTCGTCCAAATTGTTTCCAGTAATCTGTCAGTAATCTGCTAAGACTTTGTAATCCATGTTAGGACCTTAGAATATCTTATTGCTTTAAAAAAAAAAAAAACTTCCTGAATTTTAGAAATTGATCTATTTCAATTTTAGAAATTGATCTATTTCTCATGAAATGTAACGATGTTAGCCTCTCCTTAGAGCTACAGGTCTCAAGGGTAAAGGCTTTTGATGTTTAGCATAAAACCTTGAATGTGAATTCCACGCAATCCCCAGGCAGCCATTCCTCTCAGCACTGCCAGCACCATCTTACTGAGGTAAGACCCACACCTGAGTTTATTTCCATGTCACTATCAGCTAAGTGCAGGACTTCACAAGCACCTTCCTCCTCTCTTCCCAAACAAACAAAAATAACAGCTTGGGTGACATGGGTATATTTATTTATTCGCTTTATTGTCACAACTTCAGTTCAACCATGAAAATTATAAGTCATGATTCCCTGTGAAAATTCAGCCCTGGGAAGGACCATTTGATTTAGATCCCAAACCCAAGGGGAGTACTAATTTAAGTGACAAGGAAGGTCATGGAAAATAACAGAAAAAGCTGCCTGGAGGTGTTACTTCCTAACACGCTTAAGATCCTCGAGACCCTGTACCAGTGGGGTGGAGACTGCCTCCTTCCAGAAGGTTCTTAAACAGAGGCTCCTGAAACTGTGTGGTGCTCCTAGCATGTTTATTACTAAACAATAACTGCAGATTTTTTATAGCCAGACTAATAGGGACAATTCCAATTGGGCAAACTTGAGTTAGCCAAACCCCAGGATTGAAAGATTATTTTTACTCTGTTAAGGACACAATTGTTTGCTTTTCTTAATTAGAGCCCTATATTAAGAAATATATTATACATTGTAACCTAGAACACACACAACTATTACTGAAATAAAATGCCCATCAAACAATACTTAATCCTTATTGTATGTAAAGCACTGCTCTTTTCTATTCTATTTTATTGTGTTTTAAATATTGGTCATGATCCAAAAACTACAGAGTTTCACATCCACTGAGAGCTCACAGTCTCCAGTGTGAGATGTGCTGGATGGGACAAAGCCTACCCTCTGGGCACATTCCTGTCACATACACTCCCCTCTTCATGCCTGTTCTTTCCCCCAGGACTGCCACAAAACAGTCTTGACTGGTCAAGAAAAAAGAACACCTTTTCCTTTTCCTCTACGTTTTCTAAGTTCTGAAGAACACCTGTCAAATATGACTCAAGCTCATCCTACGGAGCGGGGGCTGTCCCATCTCTAGAGGAGCAGGGTCTCTTTTTCTTTATAATCCACGCAGGATACCACAGAGGTGTGCCATAGAAAAGCCCACCCATCACACATCTTGAAGCGCTTGGATTCCCATCCAGATGGGGAGAGATTTCCTCACCAGATTGGCCCTTCAGATTTGGAATTCATTTTCTTCTTACCCTCAGATTCAAGTGCAACTCCTAATTTGACTATAAAACATGGAAATTTGGGGCAACAGGGCTATGCAGTGGACGAAGCCACTGGGATGCACAACTGCAGAGGAAGGTGCCATCTATGCAGCTCTGGAAGAGTCCACTAAAGGATGCCAGCCTCAGAGGATGCAGTGAGAGTGTCCTTTAAGTTGCATCCCTGGTCTACCAGCCACTGAGTTCAACTAAGTATTTCAAACACTCCAGGAGGCACTCATCCTCACCCTCTTTGAGGACACAGGCCTCACCCCTGGGGTTATAATCCACTCAGTGACCCCGAGACAGGTGCAGATCCATGCTTTGATTTCCTTTTGGATTTTTTTAAAGTAGTGATCTTTCCCTGTCTGCCCTTAGACACCTCGGTGACAATCAGGCAAAACAGTTTTCTGTCTTTGTAGCTTGATCTCTCACCAACCGGTATTGCCCTAGATCTAGGCAAGTCTTGCTTCCCTCAGCCTCCCCTCCCTGGCCTGGACCTCACAATGAGCAAGAGCAAATTCTTATCTCTTCTGCATTATTTTTCTGCCTTAAACTCTTCGACCAGGGAAGCCATTTAAGAATCACATCCTGAATGGACAGGTCAGATATTTGTCTACTTGTTCTTTTTGTTGTTGCTGTAGTTGTTAAATGAACACATTTTAGCTCTCTTAATTCTTTCTTGACATTCATGTCCCCTGGTGTTATCAGTTTAGGGTCTCCTTGCAGACGGTAGTCACACAGCCCATCCAAGCAGCCGTTCTCAACCTGGACAGTATGTTAGAATCACCTTGAAACCAGGGCATAGTGGTACACACTGGTATTCCCAGAAATTTGGGAGGCTGAGGCAGGAGGATGACAAATTCAAGGCCAGCTTCAGTAATTTATCAAGACTATATCTCAAAATGAAAAATAAAAAGGGCTGGGAGTATAGCTCAGTGGTAGAGCACCCCTGGGTTTAATCCCCAGTAACCCGCCCCCAACCCCAGAAAAAAGAAAACCTGGAGAGCTGTCAACCTAGGAGACTCCCAGACCAGCTAAACCAAGAACTCTGAGGGCGGGGCCCAGGAATGATATTTTTTAAACTCTCTGGATGATTACAAAGTTATGAACAAGTTGGAGAACCATTGTTTATTATTCCCATTTACAACATGTTTCCATATTTAAGGCACCTCAACCATTAGATCAGAAGCTCCAACTCCCTGAGTGAAGACACTTCCCATCCCCTTCAGTCCAGGAAGTTGTCTTAGGAAGTCACTTCTGGAGCCAAGACTTACAACCCTGGGAAGAAATCATTTAAATGAAACTAAAGCCAGATATTCCCTAGCACAACATAAGTTGAGGATCTACATGAAGGACACCTAACTCGTGCACCAGAGTTGGAAGCGCTGGTCCTGGGGGGACTTCATTTCTGATGGACAGACCTTCAGGGCATCGGGATTAAAATGTTAAGCAAAAAGGTTGATGAAGAGCTCTCGGCTATAGTGACGCAGCTCCCTGCAGGAGTGGGGAGGACTGCAAAGGAGCTGTAACTTCTGGCCTGGGGTTTTGAGAAGGAATGAGGATTTTCCAGGCTGAGGAAAGGGAGAAAGGCATGGAAATGATTGGAGAAGGGTTGGAGGCTCTGTGTGGCCAAGGCAGCCATGGCTCTTCTCATCCAAACCCCACCAATCCATTTCATGAGTGAGAAAACATTCTTTAAGCTGTACTTGCAATGACCAAATTAAAGACTAAGCCACCAGGAGGCATCCCAAGGGTTTGTGGTTGTGGAGAAGGCAGAGGAATTCGGTTGGGGCTGGAGGAGTCCGTAGAGTTTCCCTGGAAGGAATGAGAGGCTGGACCCACAATGGTGAGGACCTCCTGGGGGGCCTTGTTGGGGAGCATGGAGGCTAGTCCAAGGTTGGAGGTTGGCAAGTGGGTGCTGAGCACCAGACTAGGTCATAGCCTTTTCTTGTATTTTTACCTCATCTGATAAGCTGAACTGTAAACTTATCACACAAAGGCATAAATCAAAGAGCAGCAACCAGCTCTGAATTTATTCTCATCCCTACCACAACCAGCACACAGCTCTGCATCCCATAGGTCTAAGAAAATGCAATTGTCAATGGGATAGAAAACATTCTGGGAATTAATGGAAGGAGGTGAGAGGGCATGTTTAAGGAAAATAAGTTTATGTGGATATATACAAAAATGGAGTTTTGCGCAACCATAAGAAGAATGAAATTATATCATTTCCAGGAAAATGATGGAACTGGAGAGCATCAAGAGAGATATAAGGGACTCAGAAAGTCAAGGGCTATGTGTTCTCTCTCATATATGGAAGTTATAGAGATGAGAATAAAAAAGGGAGCTCACGGGCCGGGGAGGTAGCTCACTGGTAGAATGCTTGCCCAGCATGTACAAGGTTCTGGGTTTGCTCCCTAGCACTTCAACGAAAAAGGACCTCATGAATACAGAAGGGAACTTAGAAGAACTGAGGAAGGACATCAGGGGGAGGAATGAGGAAAGGACAAAGGGAGCTACTGGAGAATAAAGTCAAAGTATGTTATGTGCATGCACAAATATGTCCCAATCCCACTATTGCGTATAATCATACTGCACCAATAAAAATGAAAAATCAAACACATCATCATCTGGGACATGAAAGGTAGCTCCAAAACATGTCACTTTTGCCAGGTACGTTGGTGCACACCTGTAATCCCAGAGATTCTGGAGGCTGAGGCAAAGGATCAAAAGTTCGAGGCCAGCCTCAGCAACTTAGTGAGACCCTCAGAAACTTAGCAAGACGCTGTATCAAAATAATAAATAAAAAGGACTGGGGATGTAGCTCAGTGGTAAAGTGACCCCAGCTTCAGTCTCTAGTGCTGAAACATATAATATGCCTAAGGATTGTTTTAAGCTGAAAATAATTGGAAGCAGCAGATACAAGAAAGACTCTCTGCCCTCCCTCTATTTGTCTAAAAGTAGGTATAAATTTACTATCAGGAAGGACAAAAGCTAATCATCAGAGACAACTCTAGACCCTCTTCAGTCCAGAGAAGGCAGCAAAAAATCTGTGTATCTAACCTCGTTAATGTGCCCTTCACTTCCATTAGTTTCCCCATGTACTCACCTTCCCAAAATTTGCTACTCTAGAAACTCAAAGTCCTTTCCTTTGTCTTGTTACTTTCCTAAAAATGTACTGCATTATTTATTTATTTATTCATTCATTCATTTATTAATTTTTGGTGTTGTCAAGATGCTTCATAAAACTCCATTGTTAACCAACCCTTGAGTCACTCATCTCTCAGTGCTCCTGTGTGCATGCACCAAGCACCGTGTTAATAAATCAGTTTGTGTTTCTCTTGCTAGTGTCTTTTGTCAATCTAAATTGCAGGACCCCCACCAGAGAACCTCCAAGGGTAAAGGGAAAGAATATTTGTCCTCTCCTACCACACAAAGAGCTCACTCTCTTAAAAAGCTGCTACTAAAGGGCTGGAGTTGTGGCTCAGTGGTAGAGCACTTGCCTGGCATGTGTGAGGCCCTGGGTTAGATACACAGCACTGCATACAAATAAATAAAATAAAAAATCCATTGACAACTAAAAAAAAAAAAAAACATTTTTAAAAAATCTATTTTAAAAAGCTGCTACTCAAAGAGAAGGTTCTTAATTGCCAAAACAAGTCTAACCTTGCTTGGGGTACCTAGGAAGCCCTCAGACTCATCAACCACCAGACCAGATGCACCACCCCTTATGATATTTTAGTACTTTTTGATTTCCTTTATTTTCAACTTCAACTGTGACCAATGTACAGAGGACCAACGAAGTCTGTCATTCTTAGGAGCAGAAAACTAGGAGCGGGGGGCCTGGCACATACAGCAGAATTCTCCCAGATGACTCTTGCTAGCCAGCTGGTTGTAGCTGAAAGCAGCAATTATTTTGCTTTTATCAGGAATCCAAGGTGCAGAACACAGCTGCTGGGTCAAGGCCTGGCACAGATCCAGCCTGGCCAGGTCAGCATTGAGGAGTCTACAGGGCCTGTGATCACAGAGCAGGCCATCTGGAGAGAGCACTGGATTCCTTCCCTCCTACCCCAGTCCAAGGGTAACTTTCTCTGCAGCCTTCTTGCCTCAGGGCAGTGAGACACTGCAAGCCCCTCCAGGTCAGGACTCAGGTTGTGAGACCCCGGAAAACAGCCACCATCATAGTTGCATCAGTTGAGAGCAAAGGGCCCTCCAGTTTCATCCCAGCTCTGCCCTTGCTGCCTCGAACAAGCAGAGCCCTTATTTTCCAACCTTACCTGTCCCTACACAGAGCATCTCCAGTGTAATTCCCTGAGTAGGTATTCTAGGATTTACAGCCCTGGATGGGGAGTCTTAGCACCCTCCACCTGCTGAGACAGTGGGAGCTGAGAGAACTCAGACCCCTAAACAAATCTGCAGGCATGCAAATACAGGACCCAAACAGGCCTTCCCTCCCCAGAGGCAGGAAGTAACTGCAAGTCCCACTTTCTTCTCATTTATTTGTACAGTGTACCCTTTACTTCGGAAAAGGCAAGGTGTCACCTGCCTGAGTCAGACCACAGTACCTACAGAGGTCACTTCTTACAGACTGCATATCATAATTAGGTCCCTGTCCCTCTTCTCACTTTTCTTCGTCACCTCCACCTTTGCTCATATGACATTTTCTTCAGGGAGGAAGGGTCTTTTCTCTCTTCTGTTACTTGCAAAATCATCTGCTGCCTATTCGCGGATCCACTCCCTTGGCTGTGTCTCTGTGCTGACTATCCCTGTGCTCAACATGCACGAGCCCCAGTCTTCTCACCACTGAGTCTCCTGGCTGAAATTTCCCTACCTGTCAGATCCTGCTGAAACCCAGGTCCTGGCTAGGCTCTGAGACAGCCCCTTTCTGATCATGGACAGCCATGCAAGCCTGGCACGGTCCCTGGGTCCCTCCCTCACTCTAGGCAAAGAAAGGAAGTGAAAATCACCTAGGGGAAGAGCTAAGGCTAAGAAATGGAAGTTGGTATTCTAGGAAGGGAAGTGCTTCTAATCCTCTACCCCAGAATGATGCAAATGCTATTTTGTCACCACCAATCTAAGAGGTGGAGCAGTAGTTCCCAAACACTGTCACGAATGTCGGAGATGATAACAGCCAACATTTATTAAGCATAAAAACTTGGCACCAGACACCATTTTAAGGACTTTATTAATACACCTAATCATCAAAACAAGGATGTTAAGTACTATTAAAATTCTTTCCATTTGACAAATGAGAAAACCAAGAAACAGGTCAGGTAACTTGATGTATGCAGAGATTAAATGACAGACAAGGCCAACCTCTACACAAATACAGCACACACAAACACAAACACACACCTGTTTACCTCACTCCTCACACTGGCTTTGGTCTCTTCCACATCAGCCTCCTTCACGGGGCACAGGCAAGGCAGGCCTGGTTATTAGGAGGCATACGGCACAGTGGCCAACAGTGGTCATGCTGGGCGGACTGCTTGAGCTGGAGTCTTGGTCTTTACCATCTAGTGAACTTGGACAAGTTATTCTCTGTGCCTGTTTCCTCAGCTGTCACATGGGGATAATAACTGTACTCATCCACCTCACAGGGTGGGTGTGAAGATTAAATAGATCAATTATATGTAAGCAAGCCTGAAGCAGAGCATGGGCTCAATAAATGTTACTTTATTATTGTGATGCCTTTAATTTGTGGAGAAATTTTTTCAAAAGAAGAAAAATAAGGAAAAGAGAAAAGGGGGAAGAAAGAATTTGGGAATAACCAGAGAATTCTGTAACAGTTTCTCAGATAAAAATTCATGTGGGCTGGGGTTGTGGCTCAGTGGTAGAGTGCTTGCCTCACACATATGAGGCCCTGGGTTTGATCCTCAGCACCACATAAAAATAAATAAATAAAATACAGGTATCGTGTCCATCTACAACTAAAAAAAACATGCATGTGGGTCCCAGCCCCAGTCTGTGCTCTGCTCAGGAAGCACATGCTAATGAAGCATTGCACACCTGAACTTGGAAATGAGGATCTCTCCAACCTGGGTCTCAGGCACATGATGGATTAAAGCAGATGGTGTTGGCCCAAGACCTCCTCTCTCTGACTCTGAGAACTGCCTGATATACACAGTATCCTGGGTCAGAGCACAGAGACTTGGGTATCTTTGCTGCTGCAAAAAGGAGAATAAAGTGGGTCTGAACTAGACAGTGCCCTGTTTATACAGGCACAAGGACAAAAAGAAAAATGGCTACTATTCAATAAAATGGGGCCTGTGTCCTAACACTTAAGTTGGAGGAAATATGAGAATATATCTTAGGAAGTTTGTTCTTACTATTAGGGGTGGAAACCATAGCAAAGGTGACCATCAGAAGTTGCCAAGCTTATGGGGCAAGAAGGCTCCAACCAGGATCCAAAAAGGAAGCTGTAATGTTGAGACATGGTATTGGCTTAATGGCAGGGGAGGCTGGACTTACTCCTGCAAGGGAGCTGACACTGCATCCCTGCTCTATCCCATACAGGCCTTCCTCACTCACAAACCAACCAACCCACCAACCAAAACAACCCAAGGATCAGATCCAAGGAGATGGAGCTCTAGTACCAAGGAGCTGACCAGCTAAGTGACATAATTTTCTCCTACAGCTACTCAAGGGTCTCAGTCATCACATGACACATTCCCTTTCTGGGCCACCAGCAGGGAATATGTGCAGATCTGAGTTGCGGGGTCTGAGATGGGGGCGGGTCTGTGTCACGCCAGCTAGTGTATAAGATCTGCATGGCAGGGCACTGGTAGAGAGCTTGCCTAACGTGTGAGGCCCTGGATTTCATCCCCAGCACCACCAAAAAAAAGAAAAAGAAAAATCTGCACAGCTGTCAAAAACCACATGCTAAAGATATAAGAGTTTACTTTTTTCTGTCCTTGATCAAAGATGATACATGGTGCAGACTATTAAATTGTATTTTTAACTAATTTTGTAATGAGAAATAAATACCAAATAGCAAAGCAACAGAAAAATCAAATTAACTTCTCACCCTGCCATGAATAATCTTTTCTTAGCCTTATTGTTGCTCAGGTCTTTGCTTTTCAAATCTATGGTTGAAATCTATACAAAGTTGAGTTCAGTTGTTTTTTACTTAGCATTACTTTTATGTCAACTTTTCTATTTACTTTTATAATACACAAATGAATCATTCCTAATAGTATCATATTTCATTTTATAGCATTTTTGTTTTTATTTAATAATTTTAGGTGTTTTGTTCTATTTTTCTTCTTCCAAGTTATTTCTCTAGGATACAATCTCGAATGTGCTCACCAGGCCACAGGATGTGATGTTCTATGGCTCATTACACTTTGCCATGTTGCTTTCTGGAAATATTGTACTAATTTAAGTCAGTAGGAAAATACAGCTTCCTCAAAAGCTTTGTTAGATTTTGATTTTATAATTATAATTGACTCTACCAGTTTAACTGGCATTGCATGGCCTTGTGCCTGAAGTTCTTGTAATTATTAGGGGGGCTGAATCCTTTCCCAAGGGTGTGTTTCTGCATTACCTGTTGTGTGAATGATGTGTTCAGATTTCGTGGACTGTTAATACTGTAGAAATAGTATTGTCCTTGTAATGTGATTCCATTCCCTCGATGTTCTGGGGGTTAATGCTTTTCATTCATTCTGTTTATCACAAACAATGTCCTCCTAAGTCACTTTGACTAAAGAAAGTTTTGCTCAGGGGACGCAGTTCCTCCCACTCAGGCAGAAGATCATCAATCCAGCCCGGTTCCCAGTGCCCTATTTTCTGGTGGCTGCACACTGTAATCCTCTCATAAATTTTCCTGAAGGCTGACTGATTTTTAAGTTCCCCAGCTCCCTAATGAACTGTATTCCCAATTTGTCAAATATAACCCAGCAATTATTCAATGCTGTATCATGTGCTACTGAATAAAAAAAATCAGGGGTGCTATTTTTATGCTTGCCTTTCTGGTCATTTTCAATTTATATCATGCCTTTTGGTTAAGGTAGAATTTACATATCATTATCTCAAAGCTTCTAACTATTACTGGATCAATCTCTGAAAAGAGAAGGAGACAAAAGAGCAGGGACATACTGGGGCAGGAAGAACAAGTGACAACCAGCCCTGTAAGGAGCAAGAGGGAGAAATGTCCTTTCAGAAGACTCAGTATGTGCAAAGACCCCACAGGAGAGGGCTGGGGAGAAAGAAAAATGGACAAGATTAAATTAAGCACAACTTAAGTATTTGAAATACATCACCAAGAGGACATAAGCTCAATTTAACCAGCTAAACTAATGTCTACTTGCAGATCCATATCTACTTTTTGTAGCCATCAACCCCAAATTGTTAAAAAAAAAACTACACAAAATAAGTACTATATAAGAAATGCTAAGCATCATACAAGTTACTTGATATAAGTGGCAAAAGATTTCTATCTTTAAAAACATTTATCACTGTTGCTTGGCATCCCTCTGTCTATAAGGAGGATCCCAGTTGGGGAAGAACACATCCCAGCATGCTTCCTTCCTTTCCCAAGTCTTTTTTTACTTCCAGATTAAACTGTAATAAAGTCACTCACCTTCTCTTCCACAACTCCACACCCACTCTGAATCCCTCATCTAAGCCAACTCCTGGTCACAGCTTTGGTCTCTGGAGAGCCTTCTTATAAGTGGTAGAAAATCTATGCCAAAGAGCTACATATCCTATAAAGAACTCAAAAAGTTTAACACCAAAAAAAAAAAAAAAAGACTAACCCAATCAATAAATGGGCAAAGGAACTCAACAGGCACTTCACAGAAGAAGAAATACAAACAATCAACAAATATAAGGAAAAAATGTTCAACATCTCTAGCAATTAGAAAAATGTAAATTAAAACTGCACTGAGATTCCATCTCACTCCAGTCAGAATGGCAATTATCAAGCACCCAAGGAATAATAAATGATGGCAAAGACGTGGAGGAAAAGGTACACTCATACATTGCTCATGGGACTGCAAATTGGTGTAACCACTCCAGAAAACAGCATAGAGATTTCTCAGTAAACTTGGAATGGAATCACCATTTGACTCAGCTATCCCACTCTTCAATATATGGACTTAAAATCAGCTTACTATAGTGACATAGCCACATCAATGTTTATAGCAGCACAATTCACAATAGTTAAGCTATGGAACCAAACTAGATGCCCTTCAACAGATGAATGGATAAAGAAAATGTATGTATACACAATGGAATATTACTCAGACATAAAGAAGAATGAAACTAAAGCATTTACAGGTAAATGGATGGAGCTAAATACTATCATGCTACATACGTAAAATAAGCCAGTCCCCCAAAACAAAATGCCGAATGCTTTCTCTATATGCAGATGCTAACACACAATAAGGGGGGTGAGAATAGAAATTCATTGGATTAGACAAAAGGAAATGAAGAGGGGACATGACTAGGAAAAACAGTAGAATGAATCAGACATAACTTTCCTGTGTTCATCTATGAATACACAACCAGTGTAACTCCACATCATGTACAACCACAAGAATGAGAAATTATATTTCATGTATGTATAGTATGTCAAAATACTACAGTCATGTATACCTAAAAAGAATAAATTTAAAAATTCTTAAAAGGGCTACATATCCAATTGGTAAGGAGGGGCACTTCTCCATTACAGTAGACAAAACTATATTGCAGTTCCAAGTTATGGTGCTAAATAACTATTACTATTACTACTACATTTGGCATTGATTAAGCACTTAGAATACACCTTGACCCAAGATAAGCACTTTATATAACTTACCTCATTTCATCTTCACCAACACTATTACCCCATTTTACAGAAGAGGCAGAGTGAAGTTAGAAACTTGGCCAAGATCACCCAGTTAGTAATAACAGGATGGAAGATAAACACTATAACGTATTGCCTCTCACAGGATGGGCAAATGTTTTGATGATTTGTAGTAACTTGTAAATTTTTTCTGAAAGTGTGCTATTCATAACTATAATAAATAAGGCAGTTTTTAAGACAGCTCAATGCCATCCTGCTTGCAAGTCACTTACTATAGGGACAAATGCAAAAAGACTCCAAACTGAC
Source organism: Glaucomys volans (assembly GCA_020662805.1). Lineage (NCBI taxonomy): Eukaryota > Metazoa > Chordata > Mammalia > Rodentia > Sciuridae > Glaucomys > Glaucomys volans. The sequence goes on along the minus strand of JAJEJO010000375.1, from coordinate 341,392 downwards.
TTTCCAGACAAATTACACCAACCCCTTGTTCTGCTCTGTGCTGATTGTTCCACATACCAGTCCTTTTCTTTGGCATTGGTAAGATATTTGAACTCACACCAGGGACAGAAATAGGACGTGCAGAAGAAGATAGGAAAGGTGAGGATCCCAGCCTGGAAGTCAAGAGACCTCATGTTAGCCCCACTTCTACATCTAACTCTGCTCTCTGGTCCACAGGTTCCTCAAAGGCAAATAGAAGTCAGTGAGGGTGTGGTTTGTAAGATCCTCTCCAGCTTTCAATGTCTAACAATTTATGTAGTCCAGGAGTGGCATGGAACTAATGCCTGGAGATGTGGGCGCAGCACCCCCTACAGGTAGCCTCGCAGCACTGCCCTGCAGGGTTGGGAGACCAGCACTCCACCAGCTGATGGCCCTGGAGAGGTGGCCCAGCAGAGATAGGAGCCATCCACACAAGCTCCAAACTCACCCCAGCGCTACTCTAAGGAGGATATTTCCATGTGTGTCCTTCCATCCTAATTCAGTTGGGAGAAAGTTTTAAAGAGAACCAAAGGATTTCAGAACAATTTAAGAGGGAGTCAGGTGGTGGGGATCCAGGGCAGCTAAAAAGGCTTATGCTTAGCTTTGTTGATAAAGAAAAGACACAATGAGAAAAATTGATTTTTTTAAAGCATGGGATATTCTCTTAAAGAGACCCATATATCCTCTGAAAGTGAAAAATAAATTCCTCTGTAGATTTGGGTGGGTTCTGAGCTCCCTGTCCCCCAAGCTTGCTTGGCAGCTCCAACCATCCACCATCTGGGCCTGCTCACCTTTGCCTGCTCAAAACAAGCCCCAGGAACTTCATGCCTCAGCAATTTGACATGCCCTTCAAATATCACCAGCCTCCACTCCATTCCTCCTGCTGGTGTCCTATGGGAAACACAGATCCCTTCAACTCGGACTCAAGATGACATATGTAAAGACTTTGGTAATGGTTTTAAAACTGGGAAATCCTGAGCCTTGAATGGGCAGCTCGTAGCAGAGCAGAAAATTGGAGCTAAGATCACTTTGGTTCCCTTCCTGCTTCCACTTGCCTCTTCCTAACACCTTGCACCTGAAGACCAGGTTGGTCAGTGCCCTGTACCTCATCTTGTTGCCCACCTTGCCTGTGAGCACAAAATCAGAGGGAAGGGATGGGACTGCAAGGTGTGTCTGGTGGGGCAGGTGGAAGGAGAAGCCACAGGGCAGGGTTGACCTTGGTAAATAAAAATCACAGGGGGCCATTGTTTTGGACTAAGCTGCACTAACCCCCAACAGACCAGACTAAAATGTCAAAATGGAGTCACTGGGGAGGTTCAGGCCACCAGACTGAAATGAACTTGTTATCTGATGCTCCCAATAAATCAGGAGAGACTAGATAGCCAAGATTCCTAAAGAGTCCAGTTTCAATCTGCATCATAATGAAGGTCCCTCTGCTGGAATCCTTACATCCTTTAATCCTTATAAAAAGTCAATCTGAAGTCATCTGGTGTTAACCAGTTATTTTTCTATTGCTCTGTCTTCCTGTCCCTGCTTTTCAAAGAAAATAACTTTGTAATGACCAAACTGCATTTTGGTCTTAATTTTTGCTTTTTCAGTCCTTTTCTGTCTATGAAACCAACCTCCTCTGCTCAGTTGTTGGAACACTTACTATTTTATAGAATGAAGTGTTACATAATTCTAGAATAGCAAAATAAAGTCCAGTAAGATCTTTCAGCTAAATTGTTGTAATTTTGGCTTTTGACAGAATGGCCTCCTGTAATTTTTATTTAAACGCATTATGGAGCCAGTAGCAGGTTAACGTCCCTTGATGTCCATTTAAATGAGGCCTCAAGGAGAATCCAATCTACAAGAAGTCCATTTTCACATAAGTTCTGGAGGGTCTCATTTGTCTGACTCAACAAAGGTATTGACTTGCTCACAACTTCATGAATAAAAGGACCCTCCAGGCCTGGGACCCTGTTCTCCAAACACTGACTCCCAGCTCCACCCTGTGGGCCACCCCCTGGGATACTCCCCCAAATTCAGCCACAGCTGGCTGTTTTTTCTCCTCTTTCCTCTCAATTTCTGGACTCTTTCTCTTCTTTCAGCCCTGCCAAGAATAAGCCAATCAAACCAACAGGTTCATTTTAATTCTTTCCCTAATCCTTTACCCCAAACCTATCAGAAAAAGTCCAGAACCAGGGCTGGCAGAGGCAGAATCCACTGGTAAACTATCAGGGAGAGCAAAAGACTTCTAAGGGCTAGAACTGGCATCACCCCTTGATTCTGGGTGATCTTGTGATTTCAATTTATAGATTATAAGAAAGTGATGTGATGCTGTGTGACTTCCACAGCCTGGGCCTCAGGAGGACTTAGAGCGTCTGCTTTGGTCTCTTGAAACTCTCCCCTAATTGAGAAGTCGCAAGGAAGAGAACCGAGGCTCCTAACCAACCACCAGCCATGTGAATGACAGGAACTGTAAGAGGCAACCCAGGTGAAACCCGGAGAGGTGCTACCGGATTCATGGAAACCCTCCCTCGGGGGAGTTTTGGATGATAGGCAGCAACCGAGAACTGAAATACACACTTTGCCTTTTTCTCCATTGTGTATGTAATAAGACACTACAATGGGACACTTTTGGCCTCCAATTCAACTGAGGCACCACTATGATAGGTATCAGATACCCACACATACCTGAAATAGATCCCCTCCACAGAATTGACAAAGGATGAACCTGGCTCCATTACTCTTGGAAGCCTCATCCAGATCAAGGATACGAAAGGGGTCAGAGCATGGTGAGACCGAGATGGGTGAAGAGCTATTAATGAGCCTTAGTATCCCTTCCACGTCCCTTCCCCCCAAGGAAAGCTGGCAAGAGCTTTCTGTCCTTCATATCAAATCGAGAGAGGCAGTGTACATGGACCACTTGGAGAGTATTAAAATAAACCTCAGCGAGGACGGGATGAGCAGCATGTAGGAACTTGACTGCTTTTCTGGGGTTTCTTGGAGAAAGTGTTCTCTAGGGCAAAACATGGACACTCAGAAAAGAAAGCTGGTGTGAGATCTGATTGGATCCTGTCTCAGGGCTAACTAAAGGGGCAGAGAGACCCCAGCAGCAAGAGGCTAAAGGTGGGCAGTGAATTGCTAGGTCCTAGAAAGAAATCCCAAGGGACCACTGGAATAAAAGATGCACCTTCCTATGTCCAGACTACTGTGGGAGAGAGACAGCCAATGATGCATGTCTCGAAGAGCCCACAATGCCTAAAACACTGGACCTTGGCCGTCTTAGAAGTGGGGGTTGAGGGCTAACATGAAGTCAAGTTCAAGGGTTGGAGTCTCATCTTGGGTCAGACATTCTCATTTTTAAACTGAGACTGAGTTTGCAGCCAGGAGTGATGAGAGGACAGCCTATGTCCTAAAAATGAGTTTGAAAGTTACAGACCTGCTGAGTTTTCATATCAAGCTTCCTCCATTAAATCAAATGGGAGCAATGGGGGTAGAGCTCAGTGGTAGAGCATAGGCTCAGCATGCCCAAGGCCCTAGGTTTTAGGCCCCAGCATCCAAAACAGAAAACTAACAAAAAGGGCAACGGGGAACACGTTGTTGTGATTGCATCAATAATTGTGTTTGTTGAACAAGTTGGTTGGTTATATTTGTTATCTGTTCTCGTTGTGCAATCTGTTCCTCCAGACAGTTCCTCCTCTCTCTCTTCACTCACATTATTCTCCCACTCACACTAACCAGGAGGTTTAATCACTTAACCATCACATGAAATTACCCAGGTAGAGCAGTTCCTACCGACTGATCACTTAGTACGCAACAGTCACTGAGGCAAGAAACTTGCCCAGCCACTGAAGGCCTTGGCAGCTCTGTCCCCGTGACCGTGACTGAGGGAAGAGGTCAGCACAGGTGTCTGTAGGCCCTCGGCCAGGCTCACTTGTCTGAATGCAAAGCTTCATTCTGGCTGCCTGCCTCAGGGCTGTCAAACACTGAAATCTGGAGGTGGGTTTTGGAACCTCATGCCAGGAAGTTGAAACAGAGAAGATGGGTTGGCAGAACCTGTATCCGGAAGTCCAGCAAGTAAAATTTTATAAATAAAAAACATAATGAAGTATTTAGCATAACCAAACATGCTTGAAGAATTTAAGGATCACTTGCTAGTTCTCAATAATTTAATGCATAATCGTAGCAATGCATAATGCATGAAGTCATGGTCCAGCTAGACGCCATCTGAGGAGACAGACTGGCTAGAATGAGAGGGAAAGAATCACGTTTCTGTCAATTATTTGCAGGTGATGTGCTGCATTTATTCATTCAGTGTAATAAAGTTGAAGTGGGAAGGCAACATCAATTTCTTTTCTGTGGGAAGAGACGTGACCCACGAGGACACATATTAGACAAGAACAGGGTGCTGAGCTCCACCTCTGACCGTGGAGTGAGTGATGCCTAGAAGTTTAAACCACGTCCCCAGTGCTGGGACTCCCCACCCAGAAAAAAACTTGGCGGACTGGCCTCCAAAAGACCCCACAAGGTAGACCTTGAAGATTTCATCAAGGTCCTGAGCACAACCCTAGGCCTCGCTGGCACCAAGGTCTGATCTGGTGACACCATTTCTCAAGGATCCATGCCTTAGGAGCAGATTCACATTATTCAGTCTCACAGCCTTAACCAGAAAGACAGTGTACTAATTCACAAGGGTACTCAGAAGTCCATAGAACCAATGCATCCCTTCCCTGAAGGCAGGCCTCTGTGGGAGGCCAAATCCTCAGCACTGATTTGCAGGGTGATCATGGCATTGAAACAAGGTGAGACATGAATGGAATGTCTGGGCACCAGGCTCAGGCAGTCCAATGTGTCCATCTCACACAAATAAAACAAATATAAAAAAGGCCCCAAAAACAAAAAGAAAAACACCAGGTGGTTTTTATACTTCAAGTTGGTACCCTTTATAAAGTTGTAAAATCATTTCATGAAGCACAGCAAGATACCATATACAATACCATAATACAATGTAGAGTTGAATAGAAAGTATCAGAATATTGCAATGTAACCCAGACAGATAGGAACAGGGGTGGTAAGGAGGCCAGACACTCCATGCAGGTTATGTAGAGCCGAATTCCGACTTTACCAAATACCAGCCATTTTACCTTGGACAAGTTACTGAATCTCTCTATTGCTTCAGTTTCCTTGTTTGCAAAATGAGGGTAAGTGGTTCCTATCTCCTTGGTTGTGAGAATTACTGCTTAATGTCTATAAAGGGCATAGAGCAGTACCTGACTCAAGGGAAGTGCTATGTGAGTTTTCATGATTCAAGAGCTCTTTATGACAGGAGGCTGGGACAGGAAGATCATGAGTTCAAGAACATCCTTGGCAACATAATAAGATCTTGTCTTTAAAAAATGTTTCATGAAAGTCTTATCCGCAATCTGAGACACCAGAACTGAGCTCCTATGACAGCCGGAGTCAGACAGGCTAAGCAGGACACGAGGGGAACTGGGGAGCTGACTGGTTTCCATTGTCTTTGTATTTCTTCCACAATGGAAGAGATACCAGCTTGTAGAAAAATGAGAACTGGAGGAAAATGTCCTCAAGGACATCCCTGTCAACCAGGTAGAGCTCTCAGGCTGAGGAGTGCTGCTGCTTCTCCTTCTCCTTCTTCTGGCTTTTATTTCTAAGGAGTGCTTTTTAGTCAACTCAGATGAAAAGCGCTTTTGTTGAGAAGCCATGCCGTAAGTAGCTCTTTCCCAGAGAGAGTTCTCATTCTCTGATGTACACTTGGCCCTTTTCTTTTCCCTTTGGCGTTCTTTTGAGATCATGATGACATATTTGGTCCACTAGTCAAACTGAAACTTGAATTTCCTCTCTTCGGATCAGATTCTCATCTTAATTTCTGCAAGGGTATCCACCACTCCCGTTCCACACCTTGAACCCTTTCTTTATACAGAAATACGGACAAATAGAAGGTGACTGATGAGGTGGAGGTGAGACACTACAATGTTTTCTAGACCTTTGAAGGAGCTTTGATAGACAGGGAGAGCTAATTCTATTCAAGCAGAAATAGTAACATAAATAGAATAGACATGTGTCTACTATGTGTCGGGCACTATGCTCAGCATTTCATGGTTAACCGCGTGCCTCCACAATGACTGAGCAGAGCTGATATTATTTTTAACTGACCCATGAGGACACTGGCACTCGAGGAGGTAAGGGGGGGTCTGGGTGTCACCGCTGATGGATGTGAGAGCCAGCGTTCACGCGTGGACTTCCTGACCCTGAGGGCATGCCTTTCTCTTACAAGATGCTACAAGTGTTTTAGAAGTAGACCCAGTGAGTCTAAATTCCAGCACTCACACGAACAGCTTTGTAACTTCTCCAAACTTCACTTAGCTTCCCCCCAAGATTTTGTGAAAACTAAATGAGATATTGATTGAAGTACTTAACATCATGAGTGGCTCTCGATCAATGTTCAAATAGGTGCCACCCTCCCAAGGCTTCTGATAACTGCAGACTTCACGGGCGGAAGATCACGGATAGACCAAGCAAGCCACCAAGGTGCCACTGGCACCTTTGTGCCTTCGTGCCTCTGTGTCTACGGCATTTCCCACAGCGCCTCACCTCCCGGCTGGCACTCGGAGGAAACACGGGGCACAGAGGCAAAGGCTCAGAGCAGGAAACCAGCACCCACGGAAGGACTGCAGCACCGGGAGCCAGAGGAAGAGCTGATCTTGAGACCACAGTTGAGCTAGTCTCAAAAAGAACAAATTCAATAAACTGTGGAAGGCAGGAAGATTACTGCGGGGTAAAAATGAATACCTTGAGGATTTGAGTAGAAGCTCCTGTTCATGCTGCTGTAGGAAGGAGAGTCCCCACGGAAAAGTGAAGGGTTTAGAGCTGGGAGGAATTTAATCAGTTTCTCAAGCCCATTTTAACTGAAAAGAGAATGATTTAATTTCCAGAGTCTTTTTTTTTTTTTTTTGCAGTGCTGGGGATTGAACCCAGGGCTTTGTGCTTGCAAGGCAAGGACTCTACCAACTGGGCTACATCCCCAGCCCAAATTTCCAGAGTCTTAAATGAGAATCAGAACCAAGACAGGGTCAAAGGAGATGAAAAGGACCCACTCAGTGTCCCGAAACCTGAGCAAGAACCCATGCCCTGGAAGAGTCAGGCAGGCTCAGGTCCAGGGGTCACGCTGATTCTGAGCAAGCACAGCCCATGGAGAGGAGGCTGGGTGAGAGGACATGGGAAAGAATCTCTATTGTTTGTACCCAACTTTTATTTGGATCAATTGGATGAGGACAAATTCAGCTGTGTTTATTTCTATTTAGCCAAGACAAGGATACCAGGATTTTTTAAAATTTTTTAATTTGTTCTAATTAGTTATACATGACAGTAGAATGCATTTTGACCCGTCATACATAAATGGAGTATAATTTCTCATTCTTCTGGTTGTACATGATTTAGAATCACACCAGTCATGTAGTCATACATGCACATAAGGTAATAATGTCTGTGATTCATTCTACTAGCCTTCCTATCCCCATACCCCTCCTCTCCCTTCACTCCCCTCTACATAATACAAAGTATCTCTGCTCTTCCCTAGCTTCTCCTTATTATGAATTAGCATCTGCATACCAGATAAAATACTTAGCCTTTGGTTTTTTGGGATTGTCTTATTTCTCTTAGCATGATATTCTCCAGCTCCATCCATTTACCGGCAAATATCATAATTTCATTCTTTAAGGCTGAGTAATATTCCATTTTGTATACATACTACATTTTCTTTATCCATTCATCTGTTGAAGGACACCTAGGTGGTTCCATAGTTTAGCTATTGTGAGTTGAGCTGCTATAAACATTGATGTGGCTGCATCACTGTAGCATGCTGATTTTATGTTCTTTGGGTATAAACTGAGGAATGGGATAGCTGGATCAAATATTGGTTTCATTCCAAGGTTACTGAGCAATCTCCATACTGCTTTCCAAAATGGCTGCACCAATTTGCATTCCCACCAGCAATGTATGAGTGTACCTTTTTCCCCACCTTCTTGCCAACATTTATTATTGTTTTTATTATTGATAAATAGTATTCTGACTGAAGTGAGATGAAATCAGGATATTAAATTCAAGTTTAAGTAACCAATAGGCAATGGCATTTATTTTTAACATCTGCCTAGGAATTAACACATCTGCGGCAATCCCCCAGGTAGGTGGGCATAAAAGATACAATGGATATATTATTCCAGAAAAGTGAAATTAAAGAATTAAGACTACGGATAGTTCTAAAGAACTCTGAAGCCCAATAAAGGGTATGAGTGAATTTACAGAGGCTGGGGAAGAAGAAAACAACATGGGAAGAAAGAGAATTCAGTACGCCAAACTGATCCCGGAGACTGCAGAATTGGTTTGAGTTGGTGGACAACTGGTCAAATACTCAGTGAACAGCATTTTTCAGTGGAAAAGGCCAGAGGAAGGAGCTGGCGGTAGCTTCTGTCATTTCACCACCATTAGCAATACAAATTATTCATTATACCCTCTGAGTCATTGAAGGACATCGTTCTAAGAAGCTTGTGGTCTATTTAAGGATACAAAGCATCACACACAGAGAAAAGCAAATAATGACACAAGCTGGGACAGCTTGGACTACCCTAAAACCACACGGCCACCCCTTCCTGCACTCTGCACCCACCTCCCACTC
>JAJEJO010000375.1:279792-320689 GCA_020662805.1 Glaucomys volans | reverse complement strand
TTCTTGGGCCAAGTCACCTGTGCGGAAGGCTTTCAGGTTAAAATGTTCACAGGGGGTCACCCTAACCACTCTTTCTGTGACTTCTCTACTCTCAGAGAAATTATTTAATTTGGCCTGGAGAATAGCTTTAGGAAACTATATGAGCAATAAATTTTCTGTTTGGCCCACCACATGGGTGTCCAATGCATTCATATTTGCCATCCCCAGTCATGTTCCCTGACACCCCCCACCACTATAGCTGATTAAAAAGCATTCAATGCACATAATCCTGACAGAAACATCTGTGAGACTGGGCACATTGGTGCACACCTATATTCCCAGCAACTTGGGAGGCTGAGGCAGAAGGATTGCAAGTTGGAGGCTAGCCTCAGCAACTTAACAAGACTCCGTTTCAAAATTAAAAAAAAAAAAAAAAAAAAAGGACTTGGGATGTAGCTCAATGGTAAAGCACCCTGAGTTCAATCCCCGGTACAAAGAAAGCAAGAAAAATCTGTGAAAACCCAACTTGGAGAGATTCAAGGGCAAGGGCACATTCCATTTGATTGGGAAAACACTTATATCTGAGGCGGAGCTGGGCCTGCCAGTTTTGACAAAAGAGCAATATTGCTATCAGTGGAGGAAGGAAAACAAAAGTTGGTTTTGAAGTTTGCCAGGACCCTGAGAGAGTTTATGAAAAAGTCGCAAATGTCAAAATCTCCTTGCTCCTCAGGATCCCCTCACAGGACAATGCAGTTCCTTGTCAAGCACAGACTCACCAGAAAGATGAGACCTCAGAAAGGGGCAGGGGGGAGGAGTCTACTCAAAGGCCATTCTCAGAGGCCTGTGGCTTTGTGTGTGAGGGAAAGCTGATCTCCCAGGTCTGCCAAGAAAGAAGGGGAAAGGGAGGAGGTGAGAGGATAAAGGGAGAGTGGGAACAGAAGGCTCAAGATGAGAAAGGGGAGACGAAAGCAAGAGTGTGAAGGGTGCAGTTATTAAAAATAAGGCAAAAGCCTCCCCTTTCCTCTTCCTGGATTTCACTATCAGAAAAATGGCTAAATCTTCTGAGAGAGTTCAAATGCAGGAACTAGGAATGAGAAACAAGAGATGCAGGTCTTTTTGTCAAAATGTTGAGCCATTCTGCCGCCTGGTCACTTAGCTGCCACAGGACGGGCTGGCTGGGATGTCCATGGAGAGAATGGGACCCTGCTTAGGCTCCCCTCCAGACAGGACCCACCTCCCCTGCCCAGCAGCCTGCCCTCCTCGCCCATGACTGGGAGGAGAGCTGATCAGTGCTGCCACGTGCAATTTCCACTTAGATGGTCTTTCATCTTGAAATGGACAGAAGCCCACCAAGGGAAGTAACTTCAGCTCCTCATCCGTTTTTAGGATCCCTCTTTATGGGGGTGGCATCCATACTAAGCTCCAAGGAGCAATTTAGAAGCAGGATTGATGGGCAGAGGGAGAACCCAGGCCAATCTACAAACCTACAGAGCCTGGAGAGGAAGTTTGTATTTTTAACACTGGGATCTGTGAGACTGACCTATATTTCACTTCACATGGACAGAAGGGACAAGGCTTGAGGGCCAGGACACAGAACTGAACAGATGCCCCCTGAACGTTTTGCATGGAGGAGCAAGAGCAGTGAGATCCCACATCCCCATCCTCAGAGACAGTGGTGAAGCCCCAAGGTGCCAGAGTGTCTGGGTCAGAAGTGCACTGCGGGGGGGAAAGAGTCTGATCGCAGCTTTATCTTCAGAACCTGGAAATTAGCCCAGAGCCAAAACAAACCATGCAGCCAGCAAGAAAAATGTGGGGGTGGGAGAAGAGTGCCCAAGAAAGGGGGAAATTAATATAATGCAGAGAAAATTAGGAGAGGCGGAAGAGATGAAAGGAAGGAGTGGTCAGGATGTGCGCGGAGGGGGTTGCTGAGTTTCCAGACTTCTGCCCTACAATCTGCCCCTCCATCAAACAGACGGAAGAGGAAGCAATATGAAACACGGCCCTCCCAAAACACAGCCAACGCCATCAGATAATGTTTTTGAAAATTTGTCTAATCTCTACCATTATCCTATCCCATATTTTATCTCTCCTATTCATTTCTTAAAACCCCGCCCTCTACATCATATCTGCCTGGCCAGCCTTCAGAAGACGAGTCTTCACATGCATAACACAATGTTAAACTTAATATCATGCCCCATCCCTGAAGGCTGGCACAGCTGTGCTATTTTTTTGTCAGACCTTCCCATTTTGATCTGTCATCCAGTCAGTGGACTGGAAACAGAGGAATCACTTCAGATTATGAGAAATTTGAGAGTCTGCACCAGCGACATTTTTTTTTTTTTCTTATCAGTCTGTCATCTAAATGTGAAGCAGTGTAAGGATGTGGCTGGCGTAGGTGGGGGAGCCCGTGGCTCAGGGAAGAGAGGGCCCGGGAGGAAGAGCGCAGGCCTGAGATGGACCCCCACAGGCTGCTCACAGGCATCTCCACTAGGCCCGTGCAATACAAAGCAAAGTCTTTCTCCCTGAAAGTCTCTAGATCTTGAGGCAGAGCCCATCCCAAGCACCTTCATGTTCCCAAATGCTTCAAATGGGGCCAGGTGCCAAGGGTGAGTCGTTAAACTGAGCTGAATACCTTGTTTTTGGAATTATTATTATTAATTATTTAGGTTGACATAAGCACATATATAAACTTCAGGGGAAGAAAGTTCTGACAAATGAAAAATACCAACAGGATACATATTTTTGAAAAAAAAAATATAGACACCAGCTTCAAACACTATTGGAGTATAGAATCCATCAAGGGCTATACCACGATCATGTTGGGGATGATGTTCATTTGGCTACTTCTGAGACTTCAAAAAGGTAAACAGAAAACAATCGAGTCAACTGGTGGGTGATTGTACCCCATTCCCAAGAGACTGGGATACTAAGAGCAGCCCTATGAGGAGTAGGTGGAGGTATTTTGGAGGATTCTGGGGATGATGAGAGAGAATCCAGAACAAGTTGATGGGCCACAGAACCCTGCGATTCTCCTGTTGATCTCTACAGGAAAAGACCAACTCCCCAGAAACAAGCTCTGCTGAATCTCACTCTAACAAGGGGTTTCTGAGTGCAGCGACTCAGGAGGCTGAGGTAGGAGGATCACAAATTTGAGGCCAGCCTCAACAACTTAGTGAGGCTCTAAGCAACTTGGTGAAACCCTGTCTCAAAATAAAAAATAAAACAGGGTTGGGGGTGTGGTTCTGTGATTGAGTGCCCCGGGGTTCAATCCCCAGTACCCCCCAACCACCAAAAAAAAGGTTATTGAGTTACTGATCTGCTCTTTGCCCAGAGAACCTGCTGAACTAATCTCTGCGTCTTGCTCCTCGGCCCCAGCCGAGCCACAGCTAACAATGCTGGTCAGAAATGATTCTTTGCCCTTCATGCCAGGAGTCTGAGTGAAAACCTTCTTACTGCGTTAGAATGTTATGTAACCTTGCAAGCTCTGCCAAACATCACCACACAGAATGAATTTTTCCTTTCAAAGTGAATTCTTCAAGTCTGACACCTGTCCAGGAGGGCAAAAGCCAGAGGGTCCACACTTTTCAGTAATGAGAAATTGGGAAGGCTGAACACACAAGTGTTGACCACCTCGACGAGGGAGTAGTGGGACATCTGTCACAACTAAGCCTCTGAGACTCTCAGAGCACTTAGCAGAAACACTGATTTCAATAGCATCCTGGAAGGGGGTCTCAGGGACAGTGAGATCAGCAGGGCAGTGGGTCCCCCAGGCTCCTGATTTGAAAGATTTCAGAATTGCTGACCTATTGCATCAGTACCACACACTGAGGGGCTTAAACAACAGAACCCTATTTTCTATAGTTCTGGAGCCGGAAACTAAAAATCAAGATGACAGCAGGTTCCATTCCTTCTGAGGGCTGAGGGGGAATCTGTTCTAGGTCTCTCCCCTCGCCCTTGGTGAGTGCTGGCAATCCTTGAGGTTCTTTAGCTTCTAGAAGTATCACCCTGATCTCTGTTCCATCTTCATATGGCGTTCTCCCATGTGTGAACCTGTGTCCAGGTTCCCCTTTCATAAGGACATGGCATATTGGATTAAGGTCCACCCTAATGACCTCATTTTAATTGGGTGACCTCATAAAGACTATCTGCAAACATGGTCACGTTCTGAGGTATTGGGTGTTAAGACTTCAACATGTGAATTTGAGTGACACAGGTCACCTCCTAACGCTCACTTCCTCTCCGGAGCCCACCAGTACCACCATTTAAATAAGCTTTAGGTGAGTGTGAGAGGCTTTGGTTGTGGGGGCCAGGGACGCCAGTTCTGAGTGTGGGCCTGGAAGCAGGTGGGTCGTCTTTGCTGGGTGCTATCGGGATTCAGGTGAACACTTGCAGAACTCAGAAAAGAAGGGCTAACAGCCTTGCCCACTGAGAGGGAGTCCTGAGGGTGCGGGACACATGGGGTTGCTCATGCCTGGCTTCAGGGGTCACAGCTACAGAGATGCCTCCTGGGCAAAAAAACAGCACATACTCTTACAATCAGGGGGTGATGATGTGTCTGCATTCTCTCTGCAATCTGACCTAGCCCTTCACCCCACTCCTGCCCGACATACCTGCAACTGCACTCAAAGCATCTGCCCATCAGTCACCGGCTCACGAGCCACAGGGTGCTCCCTCCTGCTACACCTAGAACTTTCCTTCAAGCTCTTTTACCACTTATCCTGACTCTGCCTTTTACTTGAGTGAGTTCTTTACTAGAATGTAGTCTCCCTGAGGAGAGAATGTGGTCCATTTCGTTCACTCCTGCATTCCCAGCACCCACAGTGGCACCTAGCGAGTACTGGATCTCAGTATATATCCCTGAATGCCATTCTGTCTTCCCCGTGCCAGAAGGGCGGCTGCTCCAGGGCAGGAGGCAAGCCTCATTTATGTCTTTTTCCCTAGAGTTCCAGCTCCATGGCAGCCATATATGAAGAGGATCCATCCACAACAATGAATGGAATGGAAACAATGGATGCTTCCAGGGAGTTGTGTTTCATCTCAAAATCAACTTGGGCTGGGAATGTGGCTCAGGGGTCAAGTGCCCTTGAGTTCAGTGATCCTGAGTACAATCTCCGGTACCAAAAAAAAAAAAAAAATACACACACACATATAGCCCTTAACCTAACTTATTTCTTTTTCAAAAAGCTCCCCCTCAACACACAGCTCAAGATCACCCTTATAAACTGTTTCCCAGCGACTCTCCCACACCCCAGAACTGACCACTGCTACTTCTAAGCCTTCTTTGCACTCAGCAAATGCTCCCATCCCAGTGCTGGTCATCAAGCTCGTCTTCTGCTAGGTTATGACATACTTAAGAGCAAGAACTTTCTTCTTACCTTTTTGATTAACACTCAGCCTGACACCTCGCAAGCAGGCATCAATTTTTTTTCTTTGCAGTACTGAGATTGAACCCAGGAGTGTTCTACCTCTGAACTACAGCCCCAGCCTCCCTTTTAATTTAAATTTGTGACAGGGTCTACCTAAGTTGGCTGGTCCTGGACTTCAGATTCTCCTGCCTCAGGCTCCTGAGTAGCTGGAACTACAGGCATGAACGGCCGTGCGCTGTCATTTCTTTTAAAGGTGTAGCTCTTTTCCTGTTGTCCCACTCTGCCTCCTCTGCTAGAGCCAATCTGTAGCAATCTCTCTCTTCTCAGTATCTCTGGGGTTCATCTATGCCATTCATGTATGGATCCATCCTTTCCCTCCATTCTGGGACCTCCATCCTACACACTGAAGCTATTTCTCAGTCTCCCCACCTCTAGTGCCTCCCCTCAATCCATCCTGTGCATGGCTATCAGATTAAGTATCCTGCAGTGCTGTTTTTCAAATCAACAAACACACACTTCTCTTGCTCTAAAACCTCTGACAATCCTCCCTGTCTACAGGATGAAGACTGAAGTCTGAATTCCCAGTCTGGGTGGCCTTTAGAGCTGACACCCTAAGCTCTGAACCCCCCCTTTGCCAACTTTACTTTCCATATTCATGCCCTGAACCCTTCTTCTCAAGTAAATCTGCTCCATTCCCTTGAACAAACACCCTGTCTCAGTTCTTCTGCCATTCTCCTCCTTGCTTAGACCTTCCCTATTACCCAAGTGCTTTCCTTTGGTCAAGACCAACTCAAGCCAACCCAGTCCATCTGGGAACCTCTCTCTGGCCATCCTGGCCCTGGAAGTAAGGCTGCACTTCTGAATGCTGGTGGTGCCCATTGCCTGGACTATTCCTTTGGAGGCTCCACCACCTTGCATTGCCATTCATTCTTGTCATACCACTGTCTAACACCCCACCTAGCCTATATGCCTTCCAAGGACAGTTCCCAGACCTTGTTTCAGCACTTTTTATAACCTCAGCACCTAACTAAGTGCCCTGAACACAGCACACACAAACAACAGGAGTGTGGGTAAAAAGGAGCAACTGGATGTTTGCTGCAGATCTGTCATAGAAAGTGCAGACAATTGACACCCACCATGACAGGCGTGCCTTTTTCCAGCATGAGAGATGCCGTTGTCAGAGTCCAAGGCTAGGTACTCTATAATTTATCAAATGAATGAATTAGAGGTTGGCAAGTGTCCATGGGTTCTTAAAGCCTAGAGGCAGAAAGGGAGGTGCCACAGCCATTCCAACTTTAAAAACCTGCTGTCACCACCTGCATGAACATCAGTAGAGCCAGTGACTTCTGACATCTCCCCTGACACTTGAGAGAGACTCTTCCCAGTGTTCTAAGAGCTAACCTCATCTTGTCTTCTCCCTTCTAAGGTCATCAGATTTGTTGTAGCCAGGGTCTGCTTCCTCCAGTTGACACTGAGATCCTGTCCACACAAAGGAAAGAACACTTGATAGCAACTGACAGAGTCAGCTAAGAGGTTGCCATGGAGACAGTGGTTTCTGGGAAATCCATCTGGTTTAAATTGCTCTACAGGCTCACCCTCACTTCTTTTACAGATTATGTAGGTCAGGGACCCTGAAGCCTCTTTCCTTTCGTCTCCCAAATTTCAGACCTCACCTAGAAACCTTACACCCCAGGGCTAAATTTAACAAAGTGAAGCCAGAACCAGCACCTCTACATTAGCTGAACACTAATGTTGCCATGGCAACTGGAGGCCACTTGCTGTGGGGGGAGGTGGTGGGATTGTGGAAGGGTCAGCGTTTCCATTGGTTCTTCTAGATGTCAGAAATAACATTGCTTACTGCAAGTTTTCCTTTAATTAATTCAAAAGCAAAACATACATAGTGATACTTCAATGAACAAAGAGGATATATTCTGAGAGGCACAGTCTGTTATAGAAACAAGAGAACAATAGAACCAAGAGAGGCCCAGGATTCTGGGTGAACATCGATTCCCTTCCTGCCCATTCCTGCTTCCTCTGCAACTCTCTTGAGAGGTGAACCATAGCCCCACAACCTTCTTGACCCCTCGTGTCCTGTGTTGGTTCATGACTCACTGACCAAGGAGGGCACTGTCTGCTCCCAGACAGTCACACTGCACCACGGAAGCCCTGAGGCACTGTTCCTAGGGAGGAAAGCTGTGATAAATAGTGTCCCTCCTCATACAGGCTGAAATATGGCCTCTTCAAAGTCATATGTGGAAGCCTAACCTTCACGATCTCAGAATATGACTATTAAGTGACAGGGTCTATATTCCTCAAAAGAATAGGCCAGGAACCACCATGTGACGCAGCCATACCACTTCTCCTATTTCCCCTGAGGAATTGACTCATCTATCTACAGTGATCCATGCATACCCATCTTTACAGCAGCACAATTCATAATGGCCAAACTATGGAACCAACCTAGATGTCCATCACCATCCATGGATAGTGATGAATGGATAAAGAAAATGTGGTACATAGGGCTGGGGTTGGAGCTCAGTGGTAGAGCGCTTGCCTAGCACATGTGAGGCCCTGGGTTCAATTCTCAGCACCACATAATAATAAGTAAATAAAGGTATTGTGTCTATCTAAAACAGAGAAAAAAATTTTAAATAGGTTTTAAAAAAAGAAAATGTGGTATGTATACACAATGGAGTTTTATTCAGCCATAAATAAAAAATGAAATTATGTCATTTGCAAGAAAATGAGTGGAACTTAAGAACATTATGTTAAGCAAAATAGGTTTCAAATTCAGAAAGTTTTCTCTCTTATGTGGGAAGTTCAGAGAGGAAAAAGGAAAAGAAAGGTGGAGGGGGAGCTCAAAAAAATCAAAGGGAGACCAGTAGAGTAGAGGAAATGGACTAAGGGGAGGGAGGAAGAGAGGAAAAGGGAAAATACCAGAGAATGTTATTGACCAATGTACACTGACACATAGTGTGCATGTATGAATCTAGAATAATGAAGCCCACCATATGTTGGGAAAAAAGAGTGGCTTTAAAGAGTTGACAATTTTTAAAAGGAACAATATTATGTTGGGTAAAAAAGAAAATTCTGACCAATAATTAGAAAGAATAAGGCAATAAAAAATAAGACCTCATCTTTTCTAAGGCTAGTTGGTGGAAGGTAGAGATAAGTCATGTAAATGAAATTCACTGTTTTGCAATTAAAGTCAGGAGAACACCGATAATCTGGGGGTCGTCATTTTAGTGCCCTGGCTCTGGAAGCACGTCCGTGGACCTATGTGTGGCATCTTGGTACACGTAGGAGTGAAGGTCCATGAGGAAGAGTAATGAATGGTGGGAGGGTGGGATTTGGAAAAATGAAATCATCCGTTAGAGAGGTGATTTTTCCCCCTGAGTTTGGCACCCTGTTCCCCAAGGCAGTGATTTTTCCTTTGAAAGAAGATGTGAAGCAAGATTAACAAGAGGAGGCTTTGTGGTGTGGGGGTGAGGTACTGAGTATGAACTAGACAGAGCTGGAAGGCTCAGGCCCTGATCCCAGCTCTGACAGCAACCTGCTGAGTAGTACCAGGACCACCTTTAAGCCCTCCTAGGCCTAATTTATTTATTTATTTTTCCTCCACAAAATTATTACGCAGAAGCTCAATATGGGAAACAGGAGGACAGGGCAGTCCAATGGGGCTGGAGCTGGGGTCATGCTCTCTCACTGGCCATTCCCTCTGGGTCCTGGCAGGTTCTGAGGAGCCCTCTGAGGAGTTCTGTGAGCTCCACTCAAGCACACTGGACTGATTCTCTCTGAAGGACCTTCCAGGTCCAGAGAAAGATCTCTGGCTCCAGTCCCAGTCACTGCCTTCATGGTCTTTAGTTGGCTTAACTGTTAACTGGAACTGGAAAAATCACTAAAATTCCTTCCAGCTCTAACCTCTGTCTTTTCATTGGATTTTCATGGTTAGGATTGATGAACTTGCCAGGTACAAGGCACACACCTATAATCCCAGTGACTTGGGAGGCTAAGGCAGGAGGATCACGAGTTCAAGGCCAGCCTAGGCAACTCAGCAAGACCCTTTCTGAAAACAAAATAAAAGGGTCTGAGGAAGTAACTCAGTGGTGGAGTGCTTGTCCAGCATGTGCAAGACCTGGGTTCAATCCCCCACCAAAAATTAATAGTAAAAAAATAAATTAAATGCCATGGCATCAAAGCAGACTATTAAGGGAAAAGGATAATAGCCAAGGAGGGAACCTTTTCTCAAGACCCACAAATGTTTCAACACTTTACAGAGGATTAGTATTTTTATAGATTGAAATCGAATTAATATAACTTTGGAAGTTTGTGAGCCAGTACTGTGCTCCAGTACTACGACTGGGTAAAATTTGACAGGTGCACAAGTTCAGTCCATTTTGATTAATGTTTTTTTTTAAAGGATTTTCTGCAGTAGAAAGTCACTTGAAAACACTGCAAAAGTGATTTTAAATGTGCAGAAAAAAATCGAATATGGTAATAGAACATCCTTGTTCTTAGGAAATACACATGGAAGTATTTAATGGAAGAGTAACCCAA
Organism: Glaucomys volans; assembly: GCA_020662805.1. Lineage (NCBI taxonomy): Eukaryota > Metazoa > Chordata > Mammalia > Rodentia > Sciuridae > Glaucomys > Glaucomys volans. Next base: position 310,787 of record JAJEJO010000375.1, on the reverse strand, counting down.
GCCCTCCACCTTACACTTAAGTAGTTCAAAAATGTCTATTTACACATATGTATTAAAGGAGGAAAGTGAAGGAGAGAGGCAAAATATTAACATGGTTAATCTGGGTAACGGGAGTATCTTGGTGCATGGTTGTTCCTTATACTATTCTTGCAACTTTTTTGTAAATTTAATTTGAGCAAGGGGGACACTGAGGATTAAACCCAGGGATGCTTTACCACTGGAGCCATATCCCCAGCTCTTTTTTTTTTCATTTATTTATTTGTTATTTTTAGATACACATGACAGTGGTGTGTGTTTTGATATATTATACATATATGGGGTGCAACCCATTATAAACCCATTCTTTTGGTTAAACATAATGTGGAGTTATACTGGTCATGTAATCACATCTGAGTATAGGAAAGTTACATCCAATTAATTCTAATGTCTTTCCTATTCCCATCCCTCCTACCTTTCCTTCATTCCCCTTTGTCTAATCCAATGAACTTCTATCCTTCCCCTCCCTATCTTCGCTTGTTATGGGTTAGCATCCATATATCAGAACCAAGTATTTATTCTGCTTTTTCAGGGAAGCAACTTTATTGTTCAATTTCTGTATGAATTGTCCCGTTTTCTTTAAATGCTTCATGCAGAGCCTTTCCCCACTTTTTGGCTACTCATTTCCAATACTGAGTAGATAGATTTTTCTTTAATTATGAAATAAAATGTTTCTTGGGTGACTCCTCCAAGATCTTTAATTTTCACTAGATTAATAACTTGGATAATAACTTGCAGAGCTGAACATCTGAGATGTTAACAGTCATTTCAATGTTTTCTTTGGTGTAAGAATTTAGGCAACTCATTTTCTCTTTCAACAAGACCATTTCTACTCATCTTTAATACTTTGCCAATATGTTAAATCTCAGTATGCAGAAGAAACAAGAAGGAATCCAAGAGAATGTAAAGAACAGCCTTGTCCCAAGAAAAGCTCTAAAGAGATTCAGCCTTCTATACTATATTCCTTGTTGAAAGAGAAAAAGAGTTGCCTAATTCCCCAGCTCTTTTTTAAAAATTTTTTGACACAGAGTCTCACTATGTTGCTTAAGACCTTGCTAAATTCCTGACACTGGTCTCAAACTTGGAATCCTCCTGCCACGGCCTCCTAAGTCATTGGGATCACAGGAATGCGCCACCCAGCTCTAAGTTTAAAAATATATAAAAATAAAAGCTTACAAAAACAAAAATTTCTCAGAAAAGTACCTAACAGAAATGCATTTGTCTATTTCCCTTCCAGACCCTTTCTATACTATATCCTTTCTATTCTATACAGACCCTTTCTATAAACCTCCTGTCATAACCCAACATAGAATAGAATATTTGTTACATTTTTCCCCCTCGTAACCTTCTCCCCCCATCCCCTTTCTCTTTGGTAACTGTGACCATCAGAGCAGAAGTGCCCGAACGCCCTCAGGGTTGAAGGGTTGCAGCTGAGAGTCCGCCCCACACTGTTCCAGCCTTTCTACTGCCCTTACTCTACGTTCAGAGCACAGAAAGAAAGCCATCGGATGTCTAGGTACCTCATCTATCCACAGTGATAATATAAAGCAATCCCCTGGCACTTTATCCCTAACCCTTCTCACCCAGTGAAATACTTGCTAAATATAAGCAATTATGAGAATAAATATGGGCTTGAATATTCATTCAGTGGAAAGGCAGTGTGGCTGACATCCTGGCGCTCACCATTTCCACGTGTGCCAAAGACTTCTTACTACCAGCTCCTCCGATTCTTAGCCTGAAAACTTTTCCCAGACCAGGAAGCAGAAGTGCTGGAATGTTAATGTCCTCAAGAGCACCCCTCAGCCAATGATGGACAGTAAGGTGGATAAATACTCCCTAATTCCTCATTCCTCATCTTCTGAGGTATTTTTCAAGCTACACAATGTCTCAAATGTCCCCAGAGAGACTGAGCCCAGCTATCCACAATGGTAAATAGTTTATTATTAAAATACTCTGAGTTGATTTCTTTCTAACCCCTGTGTCACTTCCCTGCCCTTCCTAAACTCACTTCCCTAATAAACTACTAGCTCTCAAGTTCTTCTCAGGCTCCTCTTTTGGGGGAAACCACTACAAGACAGGTGGTGTTTCAAGAAGAGAAAGAAACCAATTTTGCTTAGGACCTACCAACTATGGCAGATGCTATACATGTTTGTCTCATTCAACTTTCACAACAGCCCACAAGATGTAAATACCTTTTTTTTGCAGACATGGGACAAGTGGCTCAGAAAAGTAAATATTTGACTCAAGATGGCACAGGTTAGAGAAAGATTAGAATTCAAACCTAGACCCATATCTGCCTCTACACTGCTTCCTGAATCTCTTCATTAATCTTGGTAGGCTACTATTGTCCAGTTCCTGAAAGTTCATCAGGGACAAATGGCTTTGAATTTATTCTTTTTCCAAGAGTATAAGATAATAAATGGGGGCTGGGGGACTGTGTCCAAGGAGTTTAGTTCCATTCCTTGCACATCTGCTGCATGGTCACCTGCAGTGCCAAATGGTCCCTGTCCTTGGGGAGCTTCCAGTCCAGGCAGGGAGACACACCCTCATCAAGAAGGGCCATAGAAGGTGTTAGGATTTAAGGCATAGAGGTGCATTTAGGAAGTTTCTTTAGCTCAACCTAGGGTTTGGGCAAAGCTCAGTCTGAGTCTTGAAGGATGTGTTTTAGTCAGCTTTTTCATTGCTGTGACTGAAAGACTTGGCCAGAACAACCGTAGAGGAGGAAAGGTTTATTTGGAGGCTCACAGTTTCAGAGGTCTCTGTCTATAGAAGGCCAGCTCCATTCCTTGGTGCTCCAGGTGAGGCAGAACATCATGGTGGAAGAGTGTGGCAGACGGAAGCAGCTCACATGATGATCAGAAAGCAGAGAGAGAGAAACTCCACTGACCAGATGTAAAATTTATACCCCAAGGGCATGCCCCCAATTACCCACCTTCTCCAGCCACACCCTACCCACTTTCAGTTACCACTCAGTTAATCCCATTAGGGGTATTAATCCACTGATTGGGTTAAGGTTCTCATAACCCAATCATTTCACCGAGTGTTCTTGCATTGTCTTACATGAGCTTTGGGGGGACACCTAATACCTAAACTATAACAGGGATGCAAGAATATGCAGGGATGTGATCAAAAGATATTTTAATGGCAAAATCAGCAGAATGCAGGAACTAAAAGAATGTGGGAGTAGAAGGAGAGGAAGGAGTCTAGAATGATACCCAGAGTTTGACAAACCAGATAGAAGGTGGTACCACCCACCAGGATTGAGAATGCAAAAGAACCAGGAGTCTCCTGCATCTGGAAGATGCAGAGGCCATTTTTTTTCACCCATCACTAGACGGTGGACGGTGGCGGGTATTCTCTGAGTGTGACAGGTAAGGTTTTCCAACATTTCTTCTTCAGCTTCAGAGTCAGTCTCTTGGGCACCTGGGTGGGCACTTCCCCCAGGTCTGGCCAGTTATGGCATCCCACCCTTTGGCAGTAACTTTGAGCAGGCACATGGCCTACATCAGTTTTGACTGATTAATAAACACACCTAAAACTCAATGACTTACAGCTATAATTTACACTTGCTCACAATTCTGTGGGTTTTCTAGGTGAGTGGGTCTCTGGCTCTAGCTGGATGGTCTAGGATGGTCTCCTTCCTATCTGAAGCCTCAGCTGCAATGGCTGGGCCTCTCTTTCTTCTGACCCCTCAACCTCTAACAGGCAGCCTAGGCTTCCTCACATGGAGGAAAATAGGTTTACAGGAGCTTCCCTGAGCCCCGCTCCCTCTGCGTCCCCTCAAGCACAGACAGGGTGTCCCCATGCTGCGTCCCACAGTACCCTGTATGTCCCTCTTGGCAGCACTTCCACCGCTTGCCGAGGCACTGGACTCTGCTTCACAAGGGCAGCAACTGAGCCCGTTTTATTCATTGCCTCTCATGAGGTCTGGTCTCTAATGGGTGTTTGATCATTACTTGGGTCATGAATGAGGGGTTGTAAGAAATCCCAGAAAAGGAACAAGGGGAATGGCCAGTTTCAACAAGTGTCACGGGTTTGCTTGAGACAGAGACTTCATGCACAGGGCAACATTCTGGATTCCACAGTCTGCCCTGCATGATGCCGGGGGCTGACATTTTTCATTCCTGATCAGGTGGGCCCTGGCCAGGTCTCCAGACACAGGACTTCAACTTTTTTTTTTTTTGGAACCAGGGATTGAACTCAGGGACACTCGGCCACTAAGCCACATCCCCAGCCCTATTTTATATTTTATTTAGAGACAGGGTCTCAATGAGTTGCTAAGGGCCTCGCTAAGTTGCTGAGGCTGGCTTTGAACTCGCGATCCTCCTGACTCTCAAGTCGCTTGGATTACAGGCATGCGCCACCACACCCGGCTTAGGACTTCAACTTTCTATGCACCAACTTTGGGGAGACAACTGAGGCTTTCTGATAGGCTCCCTCCTCTGGCATTCTGCAACTGCATGTGTCTTCCCTTGCTGGGTCCCCAGCACCCAGAAATGGCCTTCGAGTCCCTAAAAAATACATATAGTCCTCTCCATTGCTACAAGGGTTGCACTGTCCAGAGCTGAACCCCAACCCTTCCCATTCCTTCTCTCTCTCTCTCTCTCTCTCTCTCTCTCTCTCTCTCTCTCTCACACACACACACACACACACACTCACACACACACTTCTGCACCTCCTCCTAAGGCAGCCTGCTTTTCTTCCTCTCCTGGATGCAAGGACAGGCTAGAGGGCACATATTAGTCATTTAGCCACCCTAAATCAAATCCTCCTGGAAGGTGGGGAGTAGGCAGGGGTTGAGTTTTGGTTGAGAACTGGTCATCTAAACTGAATATCTCCACCTCACTTTCTTCAGAGGCTTAGAAACTCCAGCCCCACAAAATATTACAAAGAAAGAAAATGACTAGGTGTCTGAAGCAGTTTTTTGACCATAACACCATCAACATTTTGGAAGTGGTAATTCTTTGATACAAGGACCGGTCCTTTAATTATGGGATGTTTAGTGGCATGCTGGTTTCCATCCACTAGGGGCTAGTAGCAACCTCCCCTCCAGTTGAGACATTCCAAAACATCTCTAGTCATTGCTGAATTCCTCTTTGTGGGAGACGGCTCATTTCTGGGCGAGAATCATTGCTCTTAAACCTTAATGGAATAACATCTAGAAATGTATTCTGAGGAAATTATTAAAGATGTGCATACGGATGAAGTTTCTAGGATGTAGCATGTTTGATAACAGCAACGTTGCAACAGCAGAATGACCTAAGTATGTCAAAACCCTGGAATACAACACAGCCACCAAAAATGACCCATGATCCACATCAGTGGGCATAAGAAGATGCTATGATATGTTGACAAGTGAAAAACCAGATCAAGCAGGGTCATAGGAATGAGACCACAGTTACGGATAGAGGAAAAGGTCTGGAAGGCTACAGTCCAAAATGGTAATAAATAATAGGTAATAAAAAGTAATTCTCTAAAATAGGGAGATAGAGGTAAATTTTTTGCTTGCTTTTGTTTTCTGACTGTCTATAAGAAACAAGTATTACCTAATGTATAATAAGTAATGTAAAATAAAATCTCCAAAAAGAAAGACAACAGATTCAGGTTTGGGGCGACTGCTTCAGTATTCAAACAACCCACCAACCACTTCTCCCTGGGAGAAGAGTGACCTCTTCTCTTCACACTTTGCTTCTCCCAGGTGTTGGAATTTATTGCCTGAGGAAAACAGACCCCAAAGTGTTTCTGTTCTGTTTCTACACCCCATTCCTCTTCTCTTCCACCTACCTTACCTTCCCAGGATTCCAATTAGAGGGATGACTGATACCAGTTTTGAGACAGAAGGAATTTGCAGTTCAGCCCTCAGCAATGCTTTACAGGTAGCAACAGGGTGAAGTCCCTAAATCTATGGCTCCAACTGTCCTTGGCTCTGCCGAGCCACCCAGAGCTCACCGAGCTAAGGGGTGGGCTCTCTATAGCAGCCAATATTTCTTCTGCCACAGGCCAAGAAGTTCAGCCCATGGCTCCTTCCTTCCCTCCCAGTTTGCCACTTCCCTGCCAATCAGCAGTCAGAGTGGAGTGGGCAGAAGAGACGGAACACAATACCACTACTTCTACCTGTTGCCATTGAAGAGACTGCTGCGAAAAATGTGGCAGGGACTGGTCAGAATGAGATCAAGGATGTCCCCTGAATTCACTGGACAGTTCCTCCCACGTGGCTCCCTTCCCCTGTTCACTCAAGCCCTGGTGGGGGGCTGCAGGGGTGGAATCTGAGTAGGCTGGTGCTGTGGAAGCTCAGGTCTGGCCCATCGCTCTGAGGTACTATCTGGTAAAGCACCTTGGGAGAGAAGGGCATGGGTACATGTGTGTTGAGAGCTGTTGAGGGAAAGCAGGGGAACGGGAACATCTGGGTAGCCATATTGAACTGGGTTGGTCCTCAGCAGATGAGCCCTTGCCCCCAACCCCAACTCTCCACCAGCACGGGAGATTGAACTAGAGGACATAGGCAAATACTCTACCACTGAGCCACCTCCCCAGCCCTTGTTATCTTATATTGAAAACAGGATCTCACTAAGTTGCTGAGTCTGGCCTCCAACTTGCAATCCTCCTGCCTCAGCCTCCTAAATACCTGGGATTACAAGGATTGTACACATGCTCTTATGTGGACTTTGTAACCATTAGTTCTGGGCAGAATCCTGGTTAGCTGAATGAAGGGCCAAGACTGTCCTGTCTCAGAGAACCAAAAACAGTAAGTCTCATAATGTTACACGAGGGTCAGTAACATCATCTCCATTGTACAGATGAAGAACTGAGGTTAAACATGCTGCCATCACATCTTGAGATTCTTTGTTATTGGTGGTTGTTTTGGTGCTAGAGATTGAGCCCAGGAACTTGAGCATTCTAAGCATGTGCTCTATCTCTGAGCTATACCCCTAGCCCTTGAAATTGCTAATAATTGTTTAACAAATGTGCTTTATTTTGTACTGGGCTCTGTAAATTATGTGGCTAGTCCTGCTTTTGGGAAAGTTTCTATGTTTCTCATTCCCAGCCCCAGGGTTACCAAGGGAGCCATGGCTTCATATGGTCACAGTGAGGGCTGTTCTCCCAGCCAGGGTGGAAACAAAACAAACAGAAGCCCCAAATCCATGCAACCAACCAATAAAGTCTCCTCGCGGAGAGAAAGCTCCCACCCCTGCCCTTTGAACCTTTGAAAGCTTGAGAGTCCTATCCCTCCTCCGACCCTATCCCCAAGGCCTTGCAATTATTTCCAGGAGACCCACAAGTCCCATGACCTAGAGCTCTTTTCCCTTCTGCACTTTCTGCATAATCCTGCACCTGTTTCTTGTTGCTCTTGTCATTGTTAGATGACCTCTTTTTCTAGCCTGTATACGCAGTTGTAAAGGATGTGTGAAAGGAAGATGGAATTCTGCATTCTGGACAGGCCAAGAATTTCTCCCCAGTCCCATCCTAAATAAAATGCTTATCTGACAGCTTCCAGAATCTTCACGGCCTCCAGCCATTTTTTGCTAACATAGGTCACCCCAGGGACCTGGCCCAAATTGGTTGCTCAAACACTGACATCATCAGATGTCTTTTGGAAGGTCCCTAGGAGGGCTGCATGCTCTGAGGGCTATTCCTCGTCACCAGGACCAAAAGCTGTAAGCTAGCCAGAGCATCTCCCAGGAAGGGGAGGATGAGGCCAGAGACTGGGACTTTGATGACTCCTTGATGTCCCAGAGCAAAGACAAGTTCCCTTTAAAAAAAAAAAAAAAAAAAGTTTTATATAACAGCATTTCTATCCAAGTAATACCTATAGTAACTAGAAGAAGTAATGAAGGTTAGCTTTCTTCAGTGTCTGGGAGTGGTAGGCAGAATAATGGCCTTCAAAGAGGCCCATCCTGGTCCTTGGAATCTGAATATGTTACATTACAGGGCAAAAGGGAAATTAAGGTTGTAAATTGGATTAAGCTTGCTTATTAGCTGGCTTTAAACTGGGGAAAGAATCCTCAAATATCTGGGTGGGCTCAATGTAATCACAAGGATCCTTAGAACTGGGAGGAAGCAGAGGAGGAGGTATCATGATGTCCTACAAGAAGGATTGGACCTGCCTGACTCTGAAGATGCAGGAAGGGTCACAGTCTGTTAACTGGAAAAGACAAGGAAATAGGGCTTCCCAAAAGGAATGGAGGTGGACACCTTCATTTAGCATAGTGAGACCTATGTGGGCTTCTAATCTATAGATCTGTAAGATAAGAAATTTGTTTTGCTATAAGGCAATTACTTCATGATAATTTGTTATGGCAATAAATAGGAAAGTAGCTGGGTCCTCAGCAGCCTTCGCACGTGAATGTCGTCAATAAACAGAGCTGAGCAGAGGCGGGAAGCTCTCAGGGTGCCAGCACTGCTCCCCTCACCATGGTAGGATCATGGCAGAATTGTCAGAAGATAAGAGCAGCTTCTTTTTCTGTCCTGTACTTTTTTTGTCCCAGCATTCAAGGGGAATCCCTTATTTGGGTGGAGAGTGCTTATGAGCTTACTCCATAGGATCTATGGAGCCCATTACCTCCTATGTTACCCCTTCATCCTGCAAAGGCTCAATTATTCTGTCTATTAAATGCATGCTTAGCATGCACGAGGTCTTGGGTGCAATCCCCAGCAGCAAAAAAAAGAAAAGAAAAGAAAAGAAAAGCAGGGGGGAAATAAACCATGCAAGTGACTATATTGACTATAGATTTCCAAGGAACAATGGACAGTACACATAAATGGATACTCACTCCCTATTTATTCTTTCAGAAAATGCTGGCAAGTTTAACTGGCTTCCTGTAGACCAGCAGCACCTACTTAATCTTTCTAAAGTCACAGGCTCTGCTCAGAATCTGATGGAAGAAAACGAATGACAGGCATAAAACCTCGTACTCTGTTGCAGGAGGCTTGTGAAAAACAGCCCTGGAGCAGAACCCTGGCCCAGAACCCCTGCTCCAAATGCTGGGACAGCTGAGGGTAAGTTGAAGGCTTTCTAAAGCCTGTCCTTAAATAATTTCCAACTGGGTGTGGTGGCGCATGCCTGTGATCCCAGTGGCTGGGGAGGCTGAGGCAGGAGGACCGTGAGTTTGAAACCAGCCTCAGCAACTTAGTGAGGCCCTAACCAACTCAGCAAGACCCTGTTCCTAAATAAAATACAAGCTGGGTGTGGTGGCTCACACCTGTAATCCCAGTGGCTTGGGAGGCTGAGGCAGAAGGATCACAGATTCAAAGCCAGCCTCAGCATCTTAGTGAAGCTGTAAGCAACCAAGTGAGACCCTGTCTCAAAATAAAAAATAAGAGGGGCTGGGCTGTGGTTCAGTTGTTAAGTGCCCTTGGGTTCAATCTCTGGTATAAATAAATAAGTAAATAAATAAATAAATACAAAAAAGGGTTGGAGATGCAGCTCAGTGGTTAAGCACTCTTGGGTTCAATCCCCAGTACCTACCCCCTAAAAAAGGTCATTTCCCACTGGCTACTTACTTTCTGCCCTGGGCCATGTAAGGCTGGCCCTGTTTCCAACCTATAACACTCCTGAATTATTTTTAAAGTACATCTTTCCCACTGGTCTCTGAATTTAGGGATTACAATCCACTAATGAGAATAAAGTGTGCAGACAATGAACAACCATGAAAAGGATCTTCGAGAAATGACTCAGCCAGGGGGCCAGCTGTTTGTCAAGGCAACAACAGATCCTGTAGGTAGAGAGGCACAGTATTGTCATGCCTTAGTAAATACTACCTGAGTGCCACCAGAGCCAGGGTGGCCAAGCTTACGTCTCTTCATGGGCCAAGGGGAGAGATCAACACTCATCCTTGTCACCTTCACTTAGAGGTGGTGATGGGAATGTCATCCAGAGCTTGGCCACCTGGAAGGTGAATGGTCAATGCTGTCCCGATCCACTCTCACTCAGAGGTGCTCACACATCTAGTTCCCAGATCGCTCCTTTGTAGAAAGTCAGAGCCTTCAGACAGTGTCACCTCCGGAGCTCTGACAGGACTCAGGAATCAGAAGGGTCTTTGTGCAAACCCTGACTTCCCTTACCAGTTTGGTGACCTTTGGCAACTGAATCCTAACTGCCACTCTGTTTCCTCCAGTGCAAAATGTGGACAAATGTCCACATTCCCTTATCTAAAATCTCAAGTCAAATGTGCTTCAAAGATGAGAACTCCAGTTTTAGAAAGGTAATGCTGTGCACATGCTCCAGAGTCACGTGAGCCTGTGAGCCTGCCATCAACACCTAAACAGGAAACTTACACTAAATAGGATAATGGGTTAGGTCAGATTTTGTCACGAAATTCACTGAGTTGTCACTATAAATTAGTTATGAAATTCTGTTTTCCAAGTCTTGCTGTTGTTTATACTATAAGATACGGTGGCCCTGTGACATCTTCACAGAGCTATGTTGAGTGAATTAAGAGTAACAACCCCAAAAAGCATTTAGTATGATGCCTGGTCCCTAGGAAGCACCCGAATGTTTCTGACATTTTTATACCCCCAGCTCTCCTGCACAGTCCACATCCTTTGCCCAGAAAGTGCTGTTACATCTGCTTGGAATGCCTTTCTCCCAGTGGTTCTGCCTGGAGGACGCACAGTCAGCTCTCTCCACAGGCAACTTTGGCCATGCTCCTCCTCTGGCCATCCCTGCCTACTTCTGTTCTGATGTGAAAGGTAATTGTCCTAGGTCCATCTCTCCTTCTAGAGCAGTGGTCAACCAACAGGCCCCATGGTAGACTTGTTGGTTGGTTGGTTGGTCCGCCTTAGTAGACTCTGGGGTGGACCAGTTGTCCCTCCTGACTTTGGCATTTTTTTGCTTGGGGTGGTTAATTAGCTATTCCTTCCTACCAGCTGAGAGTGATGGAGGTCTTCTTAAGGGTTGGAATGATACTCTGCTTACCTGTGTATTCTCAGCACTAGGCCCATGTTCACAAAAGGGTAGGAAATGGAATTTAATTAGACATCTAAATCTCTTAGCCTGCCTGTCTCCAAGCAGGTGCAGAAAAGCATATTCCAAAAGGGCTCCCTCTGGGCTCCTGAATCTGAGCACAGACAAAAACACCAATATAGCCAGGCGCGGTGGCGCATGTCTAATCCAAGCGACTTGGGAGGCTGAGTCAGGAGGATCGCGAGTTCAAAGCCAACCTCAGCAACTTAGCGAGGCCCTAAGCAACTCAGTGAGACCCTGTCTCTAAATAAAATACAAAATAGGGCTGGGGATGTGGCTCAGTGGCCAAGTGTCCCTGAGTTCAAGCCCTGGTTCCAAAAAAACAAAAAACAAAAAACAAAAAACAAAAAAACACCAATATGCACATTTAGTGTCATCACAACGGTGCCTGGAGAACCTCTTTTGCATCTTAAAATACTTCATCTTTTTCATAAACCCAATTAATATCTCCTAGAAATGGCCCTGGCCAGGGAGAGGCTTGGGGGATTAATTAGCACTTTAGTTATTAGGCAAAGATTCATCTGAGTCCAAAAATCTCTCCCTCCAACCTTGAGACTAAAGACACACCTGGCTACCTCAGAGCCCAGCTGGACCCTCTGCCTCTCCAGAGGCCTGCTGCTCTTACAGCCAGGGGCAGTGTGACATAGGGCCAGGGGGCTGCTTTGCTTTTAGCACTTTGCATTACTTCTTCCCCAGGAAGACTCCAATCGATAGAAGCAGGGCCTGGCTGTTTGGAAGGCTCTCTGCCCACCTCTTTGCCTTGCTTGCACATAACTGACAGCAACTGGAAATGCTCCCCCGAGGAAGACTAAATGAACCTCAAGATCTCAAAAAGCTCGAACGATGGCCTGAGAACCACTCAGGCTTAAAAAAAAAAGCACTTGGAAGTGTATGTCCTTCCCAGATTAGGGATGGGACAATTCTACAGCAGAAGGAATGATTTGAGTGAGCCCCAAAAGAAAAGGTGTTGAAATTGGAACCCCCCCCCACCGCCCATGATGTTAGGAGGCGGGGCCTAATGGGAGGCATTTGGGTGGTGCGCACCTCCCTCAAGAGTGGATTAACACTATGGGTTCCTTAAAAAAGTTTGAGAGGGCTGGGGATATAGCTCAGTTGGTAGAGTGCTTGCCTTGCTAGCACAAGGCCCTGGGTTCAATCCCCAGCACCGAGCAAAAAAAAAAAAAGAAAGAAAGAAAGAAAGGGTGAGTTCCTCCATCATCTGCTGTATGATGAAAGAGCAAGAAGCCCCTCCCATGCCAACCCTTTGATCTTGCACTTCCCAGCCTCCAGAACTGGAGCCGATACATCTGTGCTAATTACAGTTTACCCTATGCCAGGTATTCTCTTGTTGCTGCACAAAACTAGCTTCAGACAGGTACTGCGCTGGGTGAGGGTGATCACTGCCCTTCGCCAGCCTGCAGGCCAGGAAAACCACCTATGTCCCGTGGCCACCGTTTACAGGACGTAGGTGAGGACTAACTCTCCCGCCACCCCTTGGTTGTAGATAACGTCTAGAGCCCGTTCATGCCCATTCCTGGGGTCTTCCTGACCATTTTCATCTGTCAATGGGTCAGAAAAGTTACCAAGGATATCCTGTAGCGGGTGGAAGAGGGGCCCAGATCCAAGATGCCACTGAAAAAACATTTTTTCACAAACAGAGCTACACTGTGCTTTTGGCCTACCAAGAAGGAGGCCACGCTAGAGAAGTGCCTGCTTTCCTCCAAATTTTGTGAAGCCCCCCTAGAGAGGGGCTCTCGGAACTAGGCAGGGTGGCACATGCCTGTAATCCCAATGACATTTCCCTGGCATTTCAGATAAACTAACAATCACAGAATTATCCTGAATTGAGGGCTGTACAGGAGGACACAGCATTCCTCCCAAACCACCAGCCCCTGAGATGGAGTGCCACCAACCCCTCTGGGAACAAGAACCATCTGCAGCCTGTTAAAATGCAGATTCCTGGGTCTGACCTCAGAGAGTCAGGTTCTGGAGGTCGGGGTGGAGCCCTGAATCTGCATGCTCAAGAAGCAACTCACTGAAATGACTCCAGTGCAGTCAGCCAGCAGCCCTCGCCGAGGCAGGCTGACTGGCAGCCGATCCGTGCTCCTGGGTTTCTGCGCCTCAACACTTTCAGGTCCATTCTCTCAAAGCTCTTTCCCCAGAGACTAGGGGCACTTAGTAAGGAAAAGGCTGCTCCCAGGTTTTCCATAGGGATCATGTAGCCAGAATCCCCTCGACCAAGGTATTTATGGATGCACTTTCTAGAATTTGCTTCAACCTAATCTGAAAGGGTGGAAAAAAGGATATTACTAGGACACTCGATGACATTTGAATGATCACTAAGGCTTAGGAAATATCAAGGTTATAGCTCCTGATTTGGGTAACTGTATTGTGGTTATGTTCTTGTTCTTAGGAAATATACATTGAGATATTTAGAGATAAAAGGGGACAGTGCTTCCAACTTGTTCTCAAATGATTCAGAAAAAATTAATGTACATACACATATGTTTATAAGAACATGGAAAAAATGAACAAGATAAGAACAAGCAAAAAGAGCAACATGTAAAAGGTGAAACTGGGCTGAGAGTTCCTAGTACCATTTTTACTATTATTCTGAGTCTAAAATTATGTATCAAAGTAAAAAATTGCAAAGAAAAAAAATCCCAAGATAAGCAAGGATGGGAGGAGTACAGACGACTCTCTTTTGTATATGCTTGAAACTTTCTTGAATTAAAAAAAATTACCTGTACCAAGCCTCAGGCATTGCATGAGTGACACTGACCCTGAGCTAGCTGGTGGGCCTAGACACCATTTACCATTCATGGGAAAATGAATTGTGAGTTAGGAGCACCACCTGACTTCTGGCACCTTCTTCATCTGTCCTCTTACCTCCCAACACTTTACAATTTTGTTTTTATAATGTTATTTTTTCTGATGATAAAATTAATTTCAATTCTCTCAGACAGGAAAATCTTATGCAAAGGCAATTATAAATGAAAATTACAATCACCTTTTAAATGCACATTGCTTCCACCACAAAAGGAGTTTCTTCTAAGACAAATGAGTCACCTAAAACCCTAGAATTTTTTTTTTCTTTTTTTCTTTTTGTTTTTGCATCAGGGATTGAACCAGAGGCATTTAACCATGGAGCCACATCCCCAGCCCTATTTTGTATTTTATTTAGAGACAGGGTCTCACCGAGTTGCTTAGGGCCCCGCTAAGTTGCAGAGGCTGGCTTTGAACTCATGATCCTCCTGCCTCAGTCTCCCGAGCCGCTGGGATTACAGGTGTGTGCCACTGCGCCCGGCTCCCCAGCCCTTTTTATTTTTTATTTTAAAACAGGTTTCACTAGGTGGTTTTCAGCCTTGCTTAAGTTGCTGATGCTGGCCTCAAACCTACAATCCTTCTGTCTCAGCCTCCCAAACTGCTGGGATTACAGATGTGTGCCATGGTGCCTGACTAAGCCCCAGAATTGTGATTGGGCTCTAATACCTTTCCTCACACAGTATGGGGATATCAATTTAGACTGGAATGATAGATTGATTTTCTTTTAAGTTCTCATATTTAAATAGAACTGTGAATAGGATAGACACTAAAGATTACATAGATTATACAACAAGAGAATGAATATGCAGAGTGATATGAAAAATATTTGACAACCCACAAGGCACCAACCAATCAAAACCAATCAGAACAGATGTAGATTTAAGCCTTTTAGCTGAACTTGGCATTGACCCTTTAGCTTTGGGATTATTGGCGATTCCATGAGTAGCAGAAAAGGCAGCAGCAACTTGTTATTTCATATTTTAATCATTAGTAGAACCTCAGTGGCACATGCTGATTGAATATGAGCTCTGTGCCCAAGGGAATATCAGCTCCAATAACTGCTTATTCCAGCTCTCGTAGGAGCACTGCCAAGCCAGTTCACATCTACTTCATACCCAGATGGTGTGACTCCAGATGGAGTTACAGGACACCATTATATGTCTACTCTGGCATATTTTGAACTGAAGGCAACTGAAAAGAAGTCCATATATTAAAAACAAACAACCAAAAGCAACAACAAAAAGAAACCCACCTCTCTACCATTCCCTTATTTGCCTAAAAGCAGGACATAAATTTACAAGGGCTAGTGTTCCCCACCACTCCACCTTCTACCAGGAGGAAAAAGGGTTGATCAAAGTTAGGCCCCTCTCAGCCTGGAGACCTGCAAAATCAACTTATCCAGGCTTACTAACTAGGCCTCCCGACAGTCAGAGTCTTTTCCTTTGTCTTGCTGCTTCTCTAAAAATGAATCTTCCTTTGCTGAAGATGCTCTACAGCTGGATTCAAAGCCGCCTCTTTGAGAATTATCCATTCCCTGTGTATCTCCCATGTGTACATATGAAGCATACAGATCAAGAAAGCTCTGTCCATCATTGTTTGTTAGTCAGTCTTTTGGTGCAGGGCTCTGTTCCAACTAAGAACTATGAAGGGTAGAAATAAAATTACTTTTTCCTTCTTTTGTAGGGAAGACCTGAAGTAATGTGAATAGCTCACCCACTTTTCAAGTTCTGCAGAATTCAACAGTGGGCTTTATTCACACTTGCTAATAAGTATCTCCTTTTGATTATAATGACTCCAGGGCAGAGCAAATGCTTTGGGTACACAGGTTCAAAATCTTCTAATGAACATACTTATGAGAGGAGTGAACTGATGAACTTCTCCATGAAGCACTTAAGTTTCAGAAATTCATTTCAAATTTCATGCATGGAAAGGATAGAGTATTTTCCATCTTCTACCCCTGCCCAGAGAACAATAGCTAGTTACAGTATTGGGGGGAAAACCATAGTTGTTCCTTTGAGTTATAAAAGATAGAACAGGAGAGACCTGAGTCTTTGTTTTCTTACACAATGCCTGGCTCAGGGCCATAAGTAATTAATCGCTTGCTTGATAAATGCTTTTGATGAGGAGAATGCTACTGGAGGCCGCCTGGCCCGTTTAGCTCCCAGATTGTGTTCATAAGCCATCCTCCCTTCAGAGAACAAAGCTAAACCCAGCACAGCCCCAATAGCAAGTAGATGATGATATCTATGTGCTAGAGAGTGATAGAGGAAGAAAATGCATTTAAACCTGACTTTTAAATGTCTATTCTTGTCTCATTTCATTTCCAAGTTCATTGATATTTGATTTTTCTTCTCTCATTTCAGAGGCAATATTAGGAATCTTTCACCCTAGGAGACCCAACCACCACTCAGAGCAACAGCCATTAAGCACTTACCTTAAGTAGGCAATTTACATGCGTATCTGACTCAAAGGTTTTACACGACTCCATTGCAGTTCTGCTCTGTACATCTTCCTGGATGTTCACTTTCAAAAATGGTTTTCCATATTCTGTCTAAAAGCTATTGTTCTGTTTTCCTCATCACATAGTTAGCACCTTCCCTATTGGTTATACACTATGTTCTTAGATTTTTGTGTAAATAAAAAGCACTTGCTGGGTGGGGTTAAGTGAGGAGGCCCTGGACTTTCAACTTCCCTTAAATACAATCTGAGGCAAGAGAACAGACAGTTATAGCTCGTGGTAGAGCGCTTGCCTAGCATGTCTGAGGCCCCAGTACCACATGAAAATAAAAAAATAAAACAAAGGTATGTATCCATCTAAAACTAAAAAAGATTTAAAGAAAAAAAAAAAAAAGAACAGAAATCTGGCTGTGACCACATCAGTGAGGTTCTGTGTCATATGAAAAATGACCAATCATGAAAATCAGCATTCTGGGTAAAGTGTGTCCCCAAAGTCAAGAACACATTCTAAGCCAGTCACGGTGGCACATGCCTATAATCCCAGGGGCTGGGGAATCTGACCTAGGAGGATCACAAGCTTAAAGCCAGCCTCAGCAATAGCGAGGTCCTAAGCAACTCAGTGAGACCCTGTCTCTAAATAAAATACAAAATAGGGCTGGGGATGTGGCTCAGTGGTCAAGTGCCCCTGAGTTCTCTCCCTAGTACACCCCACAAAAAAAAGAACACATTCTAAATCACTGGTTTTCTACCTTTTTAATTCAGTTCCAGGAACCCTATTCCAAGGGAAGTTAAGAATTCCCTGTGCCCAGAGTCACATTCCCCACCCTCAGCACTCAACCCACCCTGCCCATCACCCCTCAGCAAAGCCCTGAGGAGCAGTGGAGAACTCTGCAAGCTTCCCCTGAGGCCAGGGCTATTCACAGGGTGGACAGGTGCAGAGGTGCATGCAGCTCTCCAGGGCACTGAGGAAAGGGCCTCTCTCTCCCCTAGGACAGTGTCATATTTCCACAGAACTTGGGCACTCATCCTATAATCATGAGGAAAAATAATTTTTTTATTTTTTATTTTTTTTGGACTGGGGATTGAACTCAGGGGCGCTTAACCACTGAGCCACATCCCCAGTCCTATTTTGTATTTTATTTAGAGACAGGGTCTCACTGAGTTGCTTAGGGCCTCGCTAAATTGCTGAGGCTGGCTTTGAACTCACAATCCTCCTGCCTCAGCCTCCCAAGTCGCTGGGATTACAGGCATGCGCCACCATGCCTGTCAGGAAAAATAAATTCGACAAGACCACCAAAGCAGGAAAGAAAACTGCTCTTTGATGCCATTGCTGGGTCCTCCCATTTGTGCCCTGCCTTAGAACAATCTTCCTTATCATATAAGCCACTGAAGCTGAATCTTGTAATACATGCTGCCAAAAGCCAAATATTTTATCCCAACTGATAAAATCTGCTTCTCAAATCTGTGGAAAGCAGCCTAACCCCCAGGCTCCTCACTGTTACCAGTTCATCTGTTAAATAGACATACGAAAGTCCCAAAGACCATGCATAGGGTCTCCTTGTTATTTTCCCCTGTTATCTATTCATGAAAATAAAGTTAATTTCTAGCCATGAATTAAACATTGCTGCTGCTGCTGCTGGTGATTGAAAGACTAGCAACAGCCTTTTGTTAGTAAGAGAAGCAGGATCCTGACATGCTCTAAAATAAGCTACAAGGAGTCAAAAGTGTAGGAGGGGAAGCAAAGGAGAAGAGACCATTAAAAGGAAAATTGCAAAATCCCACTCAAGTCCTGCTTCTCTAAATTGCCAGCTTGTGGCCACAGGATACTTCTCTAACCACAGCATGTTGAGGAGCCCCTGGAGATATTGTTAAAATGCAGCTATTGATTCAATAGGTCAGGGATAGAATCTGAGATTCACTATTTCTAAAAGCTCTCAGGTAATGGTGACGCTGCTGGTCCAAGGACCACACTTTGAGTAGCAGAGCTCTTAAGGCTTAAGTGGCTGCAGCTGGGGGATGCCTGGATGTTTGTTCTAAAGATCTAGGATGCTTCATAGAGAAGCCTGCAGTCTGTGGGAACCCAAAGCCCTCAAACCTTCCTTCATAAGTATCAGACCATGCAGTGACCCTAACATCCACAGAAATGGGGAGCAGGAAGTAGAAGAGAGGACCCCTGGAATGTAGGCAAATGAGAACCAGCTGCTTTAAGGCCAGTTCTAGGGTAGAAGTGAAGTAGGAATGGAACAGGCCCCCTCTACATACATACACAGGTATCTTTTAGAAGCCCCTCTGCCAGCCAGCCCTAGTTTCCTGCAGACTCCCCTCAGTTCCCACCTTTTCTAGCAGCAGCTTGTGCTGTGGAGCCTTTACTGACTTGGTGGATACTGCCTGTACACCTGCCATCACCTGCCTTAGAATGGCAGTAATGTTAAATAAGGAAACTAAATAATGGTTATCAGCCTAGTTGTGCATCAGAAACACCTAAAAAATTAAAATAGATTGTTTTCTTTGTTTTGTTCTGTTTTTTAAGCCAGGGTATCACTCTGGGAGATTCCAATTCAGTAGGGTGAATAGGGGCCCAAGCTTCTGAAAATTTTAAAAACTACTCAAGTGATTCTGATGAACACTCATTTTTTTAAAAAAAAAAATATTTCTAGTTGTAGATGGACACAACATCTTTATTTTTATGTGGTACTGAGAATTGAACCCAGTGCCTCAGACTCCACCACTGAGCCACAACCCCAGCCCCTGAAAAGTCTTTTTTTTTTTTGGTGGTGGTGGTGCTGGGGATTGAACCCAGGGCTTATGTACTTTCGAGGCAAGCACTCTACCAACTGAACTATATCCCCAGCCCTGAAAAGTCATTTTTGACAACCACCAGAATGAGAAAACAAGCTGGGCACAGTGGCTCATGCCCAGCAACCCAGAGGACTGAGCAGGACCATCGCAAAGTTCCAGGCCGGCCTCAGCAACTTAGCGGCAGGCCTAGCCAGGGAAAGAAGGAAGAAAAATAAATAAAAAGCATCCCAATCAGAAAGGAAGAGGTACCTGGGTGTGCACACCTATAATCCCAGGCAGAAGGATGACAAGTCAAGGCCAGCCTGGGCAACTGAGTGAGACCCTGCCTCAAAAGATAAAAAAGGGCTAGGGGTGTGGCTCAGTGGTAGCTTGCCTAGCATGTGAAAACTCCTGAGTTCAATCTCCAGTACTGAGCAGAGAGAGAGAGAGAGAGAGAGAGAGAGAGAGAGAGAGAGAAGAATGAATCAGTGGATTTGAATTCGTGACCCCACGGCCTTGCACATGCTAAGCATGTAGAACTGTGAGCTCCCTCATGGCCATTCACACACATAATGAACAAACAGCAGTGTTTATGAGGGAAGCAGCTGACCCTGTTGAGGCCACCAATCCACTGCCAAGGGAAATAAAATCTGAGACAAATCGCCTTTAAGCATGACCTGGGCTACCTGACCACCAGGGGTCTTTCTTCATCCTGGGGGCTGGCCTGACCACCAGGGGTCTTTCTTCATCCTGGGGGCTGGCCTGAACAGGTCTCAGCCTGCAAAGGAAGAGCTCAACAGAGGGCCTGAGTGGAAGGAAGCACCCGGGCAGTGACTGAATGAAGCGGGGAGGGCTGACTTTGACTCTGTGCTGGCCTCCAGGCTAAGCCTCTGCTGCGGCTGCTTCATTCTGTTCCAGCTGCAGCCAGGTGCCACTTGTGCTGTTACAATCCTCAATGCACGCTGAAGACACCAGGAAGAGAGGATGAGGAATTTGCCAAGGTTGCACTGGGGTGAGAGGCAGGACTTCGGACCTAGACCCTTTATTTCAGATCCCATACCCCCCCCCTTTTTTTTTTTGGCTGTGTCAGGGATGAACCCAGGGCCTTGCACATGCTAGGCGAGCATTCCACCTCTGAGCCACACTCCCAGCCTTAAAGTCTATATTCTTTATACCCCAAGATTGTTGGCACTTCCAATGAAACATGGGACAGAGGGACAGGTAGACTGCATGGCAGAGATCACAGAATGTCAAAATAAATGCTCAAGGAAAATGCCTCCCAAACACATTTATTTTTATAAATCCTTAAAAAACCCACCAAGGAGGCTGGAGGAAGGGGTAGCTCAGTGGTAGGTCACTTGCTTAGCATGTGTGAGACCCTCGAATCAACTGCCAACACTGGAAAAGAAAGAAAATAAATAAATAAACCACCATGGCTGTTGTCACCCTTTCGTACCACTGGCTTTTTCTAAGTGATCCTTATAAACTTAGGCAAGACACAAAACTAGATTAAGCAAGAACTAAAACACTACAGCACTGTCATATCAAATATAAAAGCTGTGTCTCACATTTGAGTCACAAGTACTCAAGTCCCCCGACCCATCCCCTGGGAGATAATAAAGACTATAGAGCGTTGAGTGTCTACTCTCTGCCAAGCCCGGTTCAGTATTACTGTTCCCATCTTACAGATGAGGAAACCAAGGCTCACAAATTATAAAGGACAAGTCTAAAGTTGAACTAAGTGGCAATGCCAGGATTCCAGCCCTGGTTTCCACTCTGCAGCTCCATTTCTTACTCTCATATCACAGTGCAGCCTGCAGTGACCTTGACCAGTTTTGGAAAAAAACTGAGTTAATAATGTTAACCTCAATCTATATTTACACTTGCTGGGATTGTTTAGCCAGCAAAAAGCACTCTATTCTCTCTGGTTTTGCTTCAGTCCAATCTGGGTAAGCTCTTAGTCTTGCCAATTTATTAAAAATGCAGGAGTTGCCACAATCCTAGGTTGGGATTACAGGATTTAAAAGGAAGAGTCATTTAGTTTTTTAGTTTTGAGTTTTTGAATACTTTATTTCAGTAGTACAGATTTTTTTTTCAATAATGGCTTGAGGGGACGGAAGGGAAAAAAAAAAAACAGGTCAAAATGAGATTCAGAAAAATAATTTGGCCCTAATTCTACAGCAATCATTACTGGCTGTGTTCCAGAATCCCCAAAGACAGGGTCAAAACCCAGGTGAGGTGTCAGAGGAGCAAAAAAAGATTCTTAGCTGTGAAACGGTGATGTTTTGAAGGAAAATAGAAAGACGGAAAAAAGAGGAGGGCATAAAGACGGAGGAAGTACAAAAAAGGATGTGTATTCATTTCTCCTTGGAATTTTGAGAAAGAGCCTTTATTTTCAAAGCCAAAACAAGAGATGCAATGAAGCCAAGTTCTATGCCAATTTATTGGGCTGCAGGAAGGCCTTTTATTCTTCTATTAAGAAAAAAGAGCCAGTATTAGAACCAGTAATAATAACAGCAGATCATAATTATATCAACCATTAACATTAACCAAGCTCATTAACATCAACCAAGGACCAGGTACTATGCTAGGCCATTTACATATATTTGCTAATTTAATTCTCACAACTTTATGAACAAGTATCTTTTTTTTTTTTTTTCCTTGCGGTGCTGGGGATTGAACCCAGGGCCTTGTGCTTGCAAGGCAAGCACTCTACCAACTGAGCTATATCCCCAACCCTGAACAAGTATCATTAATATGCCCATTTTACAAGTGAGAAACAGGTTCAGAGATGTTAATTTATCCAAGGCCATGCAAGAGCCACAGGGATTCCCATTCCGATCTGCCACTCTGCTGAGCCTTGCTCACCCTAGAACACCTAGAGGCAAGACAGAAGTCCATTGCCCTACATTCTTGGGGTACCCTGAGGGCCTTCATGGAAAAGAAGCACAACCCAATAAAGACACCAGGACCAACGAAGACATCCATTCCAAGTTGTGGATGTAGGTTACCCAATGCCTCACAGAAGACAGCTCATCTTTGGGCAATTCTCCAAATCTGCATGTTGGACCACCCAGCTTCTCCTGACTCCCCTCCCCATGCTTCTCAGTTCCCTTGCCATAGGCTGATGCCCACTCAGGATGGAGCAGATACAGAAGGGCCCTGGAGAATCCCGAATCTACCTTCACAATAGTCACATTTGCCCCATGGCAGGATAGAAGAAGGATGATTGATCCATTCAAGGAAGAAGGGTAAATTACAACTTTGCAACCTAAGTTGCCTTTTGAGGGAAAAAAACATATGTCACCATGGCATACATTTAGGGGGCTCTGATGACATTTAGGGAGAAACCAGAAAAGGTCCTGCTGTTTCCGGGAGTCAACAGTCAGATTCCTGGAGACAATCAGGGAAAGGTTCCACTGGGAAGCAGCCCCAGGACTTTTACCCAATACCATGACTGCTTCAATATTCAGGGCATATTGAATTCAGGGTCTAACTGTCCCTTTGACCAGGAATCCTCAAAGCTGGCACTTCTGTGACCTCAACCTTCAGGTGGAGCTTTGTTTTCTGTCCCTGAAATGAATAAACTCATCCCTGAGGACCTGTGAAGACCAAGAGCATTCTGTTCTGACAGCCTGCCCACTCAGGAACCTGGGAGGATCAGAAGGAAAAACAACCTGCTTGGCCCAAGGAGGCTGAGGGTGAGGATCAGGCTGTGCAGAAGATGGATGGAAGCACTTAATGGATCTTTCATGGATGATGTTTTCCACCATGTAAATCACTCCCTGCACACGGCACACCTAACACATCCCTTGAGAGGTGCACTGCACGGATACCTCTTGTTTCAGGCAACCTCACTTGGGGTGGAGGATGGCAAGCAATGGAGGAGCTAAGCCTATTTCCTTGACAACTCAGGTCCCTGAGTGAATGAGTGGCCCACTGGGGCAAGAACTCAGCCTTAGGCCAGGCACCACTGCACACGCCTGTAATCCCAGTGGCTCAGGAGGCTGAGGCAGGAGGAAAGAGAGTTCAAAGCCAACCTCAGCAACTTAGTGAAGGCCCTAAGTAACTCAGCAAGACCCTGCCTCTAAATAAAATATAAAAAAGGGCTGGGGATGAGGTTCAGTAGTCGAGTGCCCCTGGGTTCAACCCCAGTACCAAAAACACAAAAACAAAACAAAACAAAAACCCAAAAAACAAAAAACAAATTCAGCCCTAATGCTATACAGAATCAGTGAGGGAGGTATAGGCAAAGGGCCTCTGGTGGGGGTAAATTTGTGGGTCAAGACACCAGGGTTTTCACTGAAAATAACTGTAAGACAACAATCCCCCAGTCCTTCTGCTTGTCTGAGAGCCTAGACATTATCACAACTGATTTTAGCTGCAGTATGATTGTATGATTATCCCTCATCCCCCCCCCCCCCGCCATGGATCAGATAAGATCCATTATTTGAAATGTTTCTAAGTCACAATTTTGGGCATTGAAGGTAAGGAAAAGAAGAAGCAAGAGTTAGAGAACAGAGCTGATGGAGAGTTGCAGAGGTACAGGATGGGGTTTGGCAACATCACCCGCAAAATGGAAA
Source organism: Glaucomys volans (assembly GCA_020662805.1). Lineage (NCBI taxonomy): Eukaryota > Metazoa > Chordata > Mammalia > Rodentia > Sciuridae > Glaucomys > Glaucomys volans. The sequence goes on along the minus strand of JAJEJO010000375.1, from coordinate 287,144 downwards.
CTAGATTCCTGCAGTGTGTTGCCTTCTCTGAGGCAGTTAGAGGAGTTTGGGGGCCAACGGAGATGCCCTCTGGTCAAGGTCTTTCAGAACAAAGATTCAGTCTTCACCAGTGAGAAAAGTCTGGGAAAGGGCAGAGGTGAATTGGCAAACCTGGGGAGGGCATGATCCTATGGCTCCTGGCAGAATGCCAGGGTCCTGGGGCTCAGAGGTTGTAAGAATGGAGCCTGTGAGTCCCATGGAGCTCCAGGCATGTAAGATAATATTTTAAGTGCTCACTTCTTGAGCATGTTTTAAACACTGAAGCTATTAAAGCTAAGGCCCAGTCCCCTAGAGGCAGGTGGGCTCTGTAGTTCAATGCCCAGCCCCGCCTCTGGAAGCTGAAGGAACCAGGGCCTGGATGGAGACTCCAGGCAGCAGAGCCTTTGGTTGGCAATGGGTGAATGTCTTATCATGTTGTCACTTAGAAATAAAGGAAGACAGAGAATTAAACCATTAAGAACAATGGTGAAAACCACAAGGAATTGAGAAGGTACGGTGAAGGGAGAGGGATAAGACAGGATTACCCCAGCTCTGGGGGGACTTTAAAGGCTTTAGGGATTCACTAAGAGCCCGCTTCTGTCACCATCCCTCAACACTGTGTTCACTCTCTGAGCCACACCCCCCTTTAAGAGGTACCAAGTTCTGGATGGGTTTGCTTCCAAGATCAGGGACTGCAGGGCTCTAAGGGAAGGCTTGGAACCCCAGTGGCCCTATTTTCTACATATGCATCTGCAGCTGGATCTATGTCAAATAAGCAGACTTGAAGAAAGAGGTCTTCTTATTGTCTTCTTGCCTCTTCCCCTCTGGAATTAAAAATAGGTTGTGCTTCTCCTGTCCCATTTCCTTATAGATCAGGGAAACCAGAGCTAAAGGTCTTCTTGGATTACCTCTTCCAATTCTCAGTCTGGTATATCAATGTCTGTGCCTTTTGTCTTGGTTACTTTGGTGACAGAAGCCGAAACCAGTCTTGGGGCTAGGAAGGTCTACTAGGTGGTTCAGCAACTGGGATTCTGTAGCCCAGGCACAGAGGCCCTGGGACCTCTGGAGAGGTGGTGCTCTGCTCATGGGATCCCTTCCCTGTGGTAGGAGGTGTAAAAAAGGACGATGGCGGGAAAGCCACAGGTGCACTCCCAGGTGCAGAACAGACCTGCACTGGCCAGGCAGAGAAAGCGTCTGGAGAGGACTCTGCTCCCCCACTATCGGAGATTGGTGCTGGGGCAGAGCGCTCTCGCCACTGTCTTGTTTGCTCACAGAGAAACTTCTGGGGATGAAGAACTGCAAGTGGGCATTGCAAGATCACGGAGCGGGCAGGGAGAGGAGACAGGAAAGGAACGGTTTTCTTTCATCTAATGCGCGAAAACCAAGATCAATCCTGTGCCAGGTCTCTTCCCGCTCCCTCTTATCTTTCTCTTTATTAACTCAGCTCGGAGGTCCGAGACCCGCAAAGGGAGACCAGAAGTTGAAACACTGCAGATAGAACCCTGGAAGCCGCACAGCCACACTACCACCCGCTGTCCTCGCTCCATGGAGCCAGATGCAGCCTGTACCTATCCTCTCCCCCTGCCTCCCTGGCGCACAGCGGTGGCGGGCGGGCTGCGTCCCTCAGGATCTCCATAAGGGAACCAGCCAACGCGCTTATTCAGGCTGACAGCGGGGGGACGCAAAAGTTGAAAATGCCTGGACAGAAATACCTGCCCGTTCGAAAGGGCGCAGAACTGGATCCCTAGGGGACCGGGGCGCGGAGGGAAGGCGAGAGGAGAATCAGGGAGCTCCACACCGCCTGCGACCAAGCGGCGACCTCGCGCGCCAGGTGGGGCCCCTCCACTGCGCCTGGAGCGTAGGGGGCGCCGGCGGCACTTACCCCAGAGCAGAGTGAGAGGCTTGGCTTTGGGGATGAGCACCAAGGAGTAAACGGCTCCCAAGTGAAGCAGGCTCATCAGGACCACGTTCCTCCAGACGATGTTCAGCCGCTGCTCACGCGCTCCGGGCCTCTCCTGGCGATCGCCGTATGCCAAGCCTTCGAGTTCAGCACGGATTTCTTCCTTGGCATCGCAGAAGGGAACCTTTCCCGCGTCCGTGGCCGGGCCTGGCATGGTTGGGAAGAGGTGGACGCTGGCAGCAGCGGCGCGCGGAGCCGGCGGGTGTGGCGGGGGCTCCTGCCTTTTAGCCGGGATTCTCAGCCCTCGCGTCCCCGCCCTCCCAGCCCTTCTCTCTTCAGGCGTTCAGCGTAGCCTAAGGATGCCAGTCCTGGCGGCTGGCATCTGTTGCTGGCGTGTCACCCGTGCAGCTGTCGAGCTCAACTCAGCTGCGAGGAAGAGGAGGCGGGAGCGAGGGGCGGGTGGAGAGCGGAGCAGGGGCCGAAAGGGCGGGGTGGAGAGGGAGCGAGCGCTCGCCGGGAGCCGGGGAAGAAAGACCTGCATAGCTACAGCCAATCAGCACTGCCCATGGGCTCTTAAAGAGAAAGGCCCTTTAGGCCCCCCTGCCTGAGCTCCGCAGGGACTACCCCGGAGCCCCCTGGACCGGAGTTGGAAGCTCCCGCCTGGGGTGCGTGTGAGATGGGGCTCCCGGGACAGGGAGCCTGCAGGGTGGCTCTCAGAGTGGCCCACAGCACTGCTGTTGGTTCGTGTGTGTTTTTCTCTTACACCCCAAGAATGCCGTTTCCCAGATGACCCCCATTTGAACCCCGTCCCCCTTTTCCCCTTCAAGCCTCAGGCCAATCCTGTTGGAAATTTTAAAATATTTGCTTGGAGTCTCTCCGGGACTTAAGGCCACCATCTATCACGAGAATCTTACATTCCTGTCTAGTGGTAAGGCTCCTTTGGTCCAGGAGAGGAATGTAGGGCAGTCACTCAAGTCTTAGGGAGCTATGGATGGTCCAGGCACACAGTAGGTGCTCAGTCAGTGCCTAGTGGTTGATGCTAGAGGATTTGGAGCTAGCTACCAGCCAACAGTGCCCTGCCTGCACTCATCTCATCAACCCTACAACTCTGTTTCGAGTAAATTCTAACTAACCAGCATGTTTCTGACTGGGAAGATTTTTGTGCCTACCCATTTCCCTCCTCCTAAGCAAATGACATAGAGCTGTCCAGGGAGGGCTCTAGTTTCAGAAAATGCCGAGGGGTGAGCTGGAGTGTCCCAAGCAGATATGATCGCACCGGCTAGTGGACTGTGGAAGAAAAGGAGCTCAGGGCTGGAAGCCAGAGGCTCTGAGTTCTACCTTTAACTCACCAGGACCCAACTCCACTTCCTGGCACAATTTTCCTTACCTGAGAAACAGAATTAGTCTCTGTTCTTCCTTCTAGCTTGCAAATTCTGTGAATGTGTGTTTGAAGAGGTGCCATTATGTTGACATTATGTAGAACAAGAAAAAAAGCTGATGTTTTGATTTCCCATTGTTAGGAATCCTTTCTAGGATTCCAGGCGAGGGGATAAAAACAAAGGACTGAGGGCATGAAAGGGCCAGACTGGAGAATCCTGTTAGCAGACCTGAGTCAGTCCATTCAGCCAGATCAAGCCATGTCTCCTTTAAAACTGAAGGAAATCTGTGGCTTGTGGAATGGGGGCCACTGAGATACTGTTATGGTGGAGCTTCTGATGGAGCTGAAATTATAGAACAAAAGGAAACTTGCTGGGGACCAGATAAATGTTGTCACTGTATAATGACCAGTGAGACAATGGAATGTGGAACTGGAGGGGGTGAATTTCATCTGCTTGCTCAACTAGGGCTTTATAATGAACCACTTTTTTTTCCCCCCCTCATGCCTGCTCTGCTCTTTCTCACTCCTACCAGACCTACCGGGCTCTCTGTGGCTCTCTAATACAAACTGTTCTTTCCTTCTGGGGTGGACTAGTTTACTTGGTCAAAGGCCTCCCTCTGGATTTTTGCCCTCCCTCTAGCCATTCAGTCATTGATTTGGCATTTATTAGGCACCTGCTTTGAGCCAGGACGAGAGGGCACTGGGGATACCAGGATGAATATGATGTGGTCCCTGCCCTAAAGGAGTTACCATAGATCCAAGACTAATCAAATGTAACCTCTTGGTTATGACCTTGGAAGGGCAGAAAGTTCCAATCTATTATCAGAAAAAGAATTTTTTTTATCTCCTCCCTGATGTTTTCTGCTATCCATGCTTCATTCAATAGCATATGATTTAGTCTCCAGGTGTTGGAGTAGTTTGTTTATTTTGTCGTTGATTTCTAATTTCATTCCATTATGATCCAATAGAATACAAGGTAGTATCTCTACTTTTTTGCATTTATTATGGTCTATTTTAGAGAAGGAGCCATGTGCTGCTGAGAAAGAAAGTGTATTCACTCCTCGATGGATAGAATATTCTATGTATGTCTGTTAAGTCTAAATTATTCATTGTGTTATTGAGTTCTATGGTTTCTATGTTTAGTTTTTGTTTGGTAGATCTGTCCAGTGGTGACAGTGGTGTGTTAAAGTCACCCAGAATTATTGTGTTGTGGTCTATTTGATTCCTGTAATTGAGAAGGATTTGTTTGATGTACATGGATGGGCCATTGTTTGGGGCATAAATATTTATGATCGTTATGTCTTCTTGATTTATGGTTCTCTTAAGCAGTATGAAATGTCCTTCTTTATCCCTTCTGACAAACTTCGGCTTGAAGTCCACTTTATCTGATATAAGGATGGAAACCCCTGCTTTTTTACTGAGTCCATGTGCATGGTAGGTTTTTTCCCATCCTTTCACCTTTAGTCTGTGGATGTCCTTTTCTATGAGATGAGTCTCTTGAAGGCAACATATTGTTGGGTCTTTCTTTTTAATCCTGTCTGCCAGTCTATGTCTTTTGATTGATGAGTTTAGGCCATTAACATTCAGGGTTATTATTGAGATATGATTTGTATTCCCAGTCATTTTGACTTAGATTTGGTTTTTAACTTGACTTGGTTTCTCCTTTAATTGGCTTTTCTTTTAGGATAGTTCCTCCCTTTGATGACTTATGTTGTTGTTGTTGTTCATTTCTTCCTCATGGAATATCTTGCTGAGAATGTTCTGTAGCGCAGGCTTTCTATGTGTAAATTCCTTTAACTTTTGTTTGTCATGGAAGGATTTTATTTCATCTTCAAATCTGAAGGTTAGCTTTGGTGGATATAGGATTCTTGGTTGGCAACCATGTTGTTTCAGAGCTTGAAATATATTGTTCGAGGCCCTTCTAGCTTTTAGGGTCTGGGCTGAGAAATCTGCTGATATCCGTATTTGTTTCCCCCTATTTGTAATCTGTCTCTTTTCTTTCACAGCCTTTAAAATCCTATCTTTATTTTTTCCATTAGGCATTTTCATTATAATGTGTCTTGGTGTGGATCTGCTATAATTTTGTGCATTTGGTGTTCTGTAAGCCTCCTGTAGTTGAATTTCCATTTCATTCCTCAGGTTTGGGAAATTTTTTGATATTATTTCATTGAATAGGTTGTTCATTCCTTTGGTTTGTATCTCTGTGCCTTCCTCAATGTTGATAATTCTTAAATTTGGTCTTTTCATGATATCCCATAGTTCTTGGAGCTTCCTTTCATGATTTCTTACCATCTCCTCTGTTTGGGCAACTTTATTTTCAAGATTAAATATTTTGTCTTCATTGTCTGAGGTTCTGAGGTTCTGTCTTCCAAGAGATCTAGTCTGTTGGAGATGCTTTCCATCAAGTTTTTAATTTGGTTTATTGTTTCCTTCATTTCAAGGATTTCTGTTTGGTTCTTTTTCAGAATCTTTATCTCTTTGTTGAGGTGATCTTTTGTTTCCTGTAATTGCTCTTTCATCTGCTTATTGGAATGGTCAATTATTGTCTGCATTTGCTCTCTTAACTCATCATTTGCTTCTCTGATCATTTTAATCATGTATATTCTGAACTCCTTTTCTGGCATTTCTTCTACCATGCTGTGATTGGATTCTATTAGTGTAGAATCTTGGTTTGTTTGGAACACTTTCCTCCCTTGTTTTTTCATGTTGTTCATGTATCTTCCCCTCTAGCAATGCAGATCTAGAGTATTATAGTTTCTGCCCTATAGGCTTATAGTGACCCTATATTTTTCCAAAACCTATTCTTTAAGGAGGGAATCAATATTAGGAATACCCAGTACTGACAATATGCAGCTCTAAACCAAATAGCCCGTATGATGACCATTGTTACAGTAGTCTTTTTGTTATAATATTGTTACAATGTTGTTGTAATAAACAGAGAGGATGAGTTCAATAATTATCTACAGTATAACAAACAGATTTGCAATGAGGACTGCAGTTTATAATGGAGGACAAAGAGGATGGGGAGGGGTGTAGGATGTAACTGTTAAGAGTATGAAGAAGTTCTAGATCACAGCAAGAGTGAAAGTGTAGTCAAAAGAAGTTGGTTGTTAGCATGAGAAAAGTGAGACAAAGCCCTTGAGGAAACAGGTAAACAAAAGGAAAGTAGAGAGCAAGAAAAGTAAAGAAATAGAAATTTAAAAGCTTTCACAAAGGAGAAAAAAAAATCTACACTATAACAGTCATATATTATTCAAACCTCTCAGTCTTCAGGAGCCTGAGGCATGAGAGGTACCTGACAATGAGCTTCCAGTCTCCAACAGGCATCTCAGGATGGGATTTGCCCCATCTAATGACAGTTTCCCCTTCGCAGATAATCCAAGACGGCTGCACTGGCTTCCAAACGCGTTGGCAAATGGGGAGATGCAGCGCAGGGTGTGGGCACTGAGTCTGTGTGGGGTGCAGTCGGTCAGGCTACGCCCCTGGAGGCTGGGGGTAGTCAGTCAAGCTGGGGGGTCCTGGAGGCAGGGTGCTGTCAGTGGACTGAGTCCTGCAGCTCCTGTCTTTTTTTCCCAAAATGGTGGCAGCCACGTGTAACCAAAGCTGCGGGTACTATGAGGTGGACTTCCAGGCAACAACAGGCAGCTGGTGATCCACTGATGGTCTGCAGGCTCTGCAGGCTACTGGCGGACGATGGGCAGATGAACCTCGGTTGGTGGGTGATGGGTAGGTGAAAGGCAGGCGATGGGCAGGCCAGAGGCAGGCAAATAGGCAAGTGATGGATGATAGGCGGTGGTCAGTCAGAAAAAGAATTTTTTTTTTGTTATGTGTCATACATACACAGAGGTGGGGAACCACTGAAATAGTTCTTTACTTGTCCCACTGGATTCCTTATCTGTTTGATAAGCTGTTTTATCTTGAACCTGTCTCAAATGAACATCTTCTGCCTTCCAATGGATCAAACTGGATTGGGCCAATTGTTTCAGCTGGTTGACCTCCTGATGGAGAAGGGATGTTTTTGTGTGTTGGGGACGAGAGAAGTGTCCTTTAGGTCTT
>JAJEJO010000375.1:216786-274792 GCA_020662805.1 Glaucomys volans | reverse complement strand
TATTTTGAATTAATTTATATAATGGGAAGGTCTAGCTTCATCCTTTTGCATGGGATATCAAGTTTCCCAGCACTATTTGTTGAAGAGATCATCCTTTAGCGTTTTTTTTTTTTAATCTTTTATGGCAACTTATTCGTGTTTTGTTTTGTTTTGTTTTGTTTTTAGTTCATTGCACACAAATGGAGTACAACTATCGTTTTCTGGTTGTACACAAAGTAGAATCATACAATTTGCCTATTCATACATAAACATAGGGTAAAGATGTTTGTCTCATTCTATTATCTTTCCTCCCCACCCCCTCCCCACCCCTCAGTTTCCTCTATACAATCCATCCCTTCTCCATTCTTCCCATACCTCCCCCCACCCCCGCTATGTGTCATCAGTCACTTATAAGAGAAATCATTCGGTCTTTGGTTTTTGGGGATTGGCTTATCTCACTTAACATGATACTCTCCAACTCCATCCATTTACCTGCAAATGTCATAATTTTATTATTCTTTATGGCTGAATAATATTCTGTTGTGTATATATACCAGTTTCTTTATCCATTCATCTATTGAAGGGCATCTAGGTTGGTTCCACAATCTCGCTATAGTGAATTGGGCTGCTATGAACATTGATGTGGCTGCATCACTGTAGAATGCTGATTTTAAGTCCTTTGGGATAGGAGTGTGATAGCTGAGTCAAATGGTGGATTCATTCCAAGTTTTCTGAGGAATCTCCACACTGCTTTCCAGAGTGGCTGCACTAATTTGCAACCCCACCAGCAATGTATGAGTGTACCTTTTTCCCCACATCCTCGCCAACACCTATTGTTGCTTGTATTCTTGATAATAGACACTGTAATTGGGGTGAGATGATATCTTAAGGTAGTTTTGATTTGCATTTCTCTTATTACTATGGATGTTGAACATTTTTTCATATATCTGTTGATTGCCTGTAGATCCTCTTCTGTGAAGTGTCTGCTCATTTCCTTAGCCCATTTATTGATTGGGTTATTTGTATTCTTGGTGTAGAGTTTTTTGAGTTCTTTATATATTCTGGAGATTAGTGCTCTGACGTGTGCGTGGCAAAGATTTTCTTCCACTCTGTAAGCTCTCTCTTCACATATTGCTGATTGTTTCCTTTGCTGAGGAAAAGCTGTTTAGTTTGAATCTATCACAATTATTGATTCCTGCTTTTATTTCTTGTGCTTTGGGAGTCATGTTAAGGAAGTCTGGTCCTAAGCCAATATGATGAAAATTTGGACCTACTTTTCCTTCTATTAGGTGCAGGGTCTCTGGTCTAATTCCTAGGTCCTTGATCCATTTTGAGTTGAGTTTTGTGCAAGGTGAGAGATAGGGGTTTAGTTTCAATTTGCTGCGTATGGATTTCCAGTTTTTCCAGCACCATTTGTTGAAGAGGCTATCTTTTCTCCATTGTTTGTTTTCGGCTCCTTTGTCAAGTATGAGATAACTGTATTTATGTGGGTTTGTCTCTGTGTCCTCTATTCTGTACCATTGGTCTACCTGCCTATTTTGGTGCCAATACCATGCTGTTTTTGTTACTATTGCTTTGTAGTGTAGTTGAAGGTCTGGTATTGTGATACCACCTGCTTCACTCTTCCTGCTAAGGATTGATTTAGCTATTCTGGGTCTCTTATTCCTCCAAATGAATTTCATGATTGCTTGCTCTATTTGTATGAGGTCCACTATTGGGATTTTAATTGGAATTGCATTGAATTTGTAGAGGGCTCTTGGTAGTATGGCCATTTTGATAACATCTGCCCATCCAAGAACATAGGAGATCTTTCCATCTTCTAAGGTTTTCTTTAATTTCTTTCTTCAGTGTTCTGTAGTTCTCTTTGTAGAGGTCTTTCACCTCTTTTGTTAAATTGACTCCCAGGTATTTTATTTTATTTTTTTGAGACTATTGTGAATGGGGTAGTTTTCCTAATTTCTCTTTCAGAGGATTCATCACTTATGAATAAGAATGCATTAGATTTATGAGTGTTGATTTGATATCCTGCTACTTTACTGAATTCATTTATGAGTTCTAGAAGTTTTCTGGGGGAATTTTTCGGCTCCTCTAAATATAGAATCATATCATCTGCAAATAGTGATAGTTTAAGTTCTTCTTTTCCCTTTTATCTCTTTAGTCTGTCTAATTGCTCTTGCTAGAGTTTCAAGGACGATGTTGAATAGAAGCTGTGAAAGAGGGCATCCCTGCCTTGTTACAGTTTTTAGAGGGAATGCTTTCAGTTTTTTTCTATTTAGAATGATGTCGGCCCTGGACTTAGTATAGATAGCCTTTATAATGTTGAGGTATGTTCCTACTATCCCTATTTTTTTCTAGTGTTTTGAGCATGAAGCGGTGCTGTATTTTATCAAATGCCTTTTCTGCATCTATTGAAATAATCATGTGGTTCTTAACTTTAAGCCTGTTGATGTGGTGAATTACATTTATAGATTTCTGGATGTTGAGCAAACCTTGCCCTGGGATGAAACCCACTTGATCATGGTGCACTATTTTTTAAATATGTTTTTGTATGCGATTTGCTAAAAAATTGTTAAGGATTTTTGCATCTATGTTCATTAGGGATATTGGTCTGAAATTTTCTTTCCTTGATGTGTCTTTGTCTGGTTTTGGTATCAGGGTGATATTAGCTTCATAGAATGAGTCTGGAAGTGTTCCCTCCTCTTCTATCTCATGGAATACTTTAGGAGTATTGGAATGAGTTCTTCTTTGAAGGTCTTGTAGAACTCAGCTGAGAATCCATCTGGCCCTGGACTTTTCTTGGTAGATAGGCTCTTGATGACTTCTTCTATTTCATAGCTTGAAATTGATCTATTTAAATTGTGTATGTCCTCCAGATTCAGTTTGGGTGGGTCACATGTCTCTAGAAACCTATTGATGTCTTCGAGATTTTCTATTTTGTTGGAGTATAGATTTTCAAAATAGTTTCTAATTATGTTTTGTATTTTGATAGTGTCTGTCATGATAGTTCCTTTTTCATCTTGAATGTTAGTAATTTGAGTTTTCTCTCTCCTTCTCTTTGTTAGTGTGGCTAAGGGTTTATCAATTTTGTTTATTTTTTCAAAGAACCCCCAACTCTTTGTTTTGTCAATTTTTTGAATAGTTTCTTTTGTTTCAATTTCATTGATTTCAGCTCTGATTTTAATTATTTCCTATCTTTACTACTTTTGATGCTAATCTGTTCTTCTTTTTCTAGGGCTTTGAGCTGTAATGTGAGGTCATTTATTTGTTTACTTTTCATTCCTTTGTTGAATGTGCTCCAAGCAATGAATTTTCCTCTTAGTAAGGCTTTCACAGTGTCCCAGAGATTTTGATATGTTGTATCGTTGTTCTCGTTTGCCTCTGTGAATTTTTTCATTTCCCCCCTGATGTCTTCTGTTATCCATACATCATTCAATAGTGTATTATTTAATCTCCAGGTGTTAGAATAGTTTCTGTTTTTTATTTTATTACTGATTTCTAATTTCATTCCATTATGATCTGACAAAATGCAAGGTATTATCTCTATCTTTTTGTATTTGCTAAGAGTAGCTTTGTGGCATAACATATGGTCTATTTTAGAGAAGGATCCATATGCCACTGAGAAGAAAGTGTATTCACTTGTTGCTGGATGGAATACTCTATATATGTCTGTTAAGTCTAAATTATTGATTGTTTTATTGAGATCTATGGTTTCTGTGCTCAATTTTTGTTTGGACAATCTGGCCAATAGTGAGAGAGGTGTATTAAAGTCACCCAGTATTATTGTGTTGCGGTCTATTTGGTTCCTGGATTTGAGAAGTATCTGTTTACCATACATGGATGTGCTATTGTTTGGGGCATAAATATTTATGATCATTTTGTCTTGCTGATTTATGCGTCCCTTAAGCAGTATGAAATGACCTTCTTTATCTCTTCTAACTTTGGCTTGAAGTCTGCTTTATCTGAAATGAGAATGGCAACCCCTGCTTTTTTACTGAGTCCATGTGCATGGTATGTTTTTTCCCATCCTTTCACCTTCAGTCTGTGGGTATCCTTTTCTATGAGATGAGTCCCTTGAAGGTAGCATGGGTCTCTCTTTTTAATCCAATCTGCCAGTCTATGTCTTTTGATTGTTGAGTTTAGGCGGTTAACATTCAGGGTTATTATTGAGATATGACTTGCATTCCTGGTCATTTTGACTTATTTTTGGCTTTTAACTTGACTTGATTTCTCCTTTAATTGGCTATTCCTTTAGGGTATTCCTCCCTTTAGTGGGTTACATTGTTGTTTTTCATTTCTTCCTCTTGGAATATTTTGATGAGAATGTTCTGTAGTGCAGGCTTTCTATTTGTGAATTCTTTTAGCTTTTGTTTATCATGGAAGGATTTTATTTCATCATCAAATCTGAAGGTAATTTTGCTGGGCTTAAGATTCTTGGTTGGCATCCATTTTCTTTCAGAGCTTGAAATATGTTGTTCCAGACCCTTCTTGCTTTTAGGGTCTGGGCTGAGAAATCTGCTGATATCAGTATTGGTTTCCCCCTGTAGGTAATCTGATGCTTTTCTCTCGCAGCCTTTAAAATTCTATCTTTGTTTTGTATGTTAGGTATTTTCATTATAATGTGCCTTGGTGTGGATTTGTTGTAATTTTGTGCATTTGGTGTCCTATAAGCCTCTTGTATTTGATTTTCCATCTCATTCGTCAAATTTGGGAAATTTTCTGATATTATTTCATTGAACAGATTATTCATTCCTTTGGTTTGTATCTCTGTGCCTTCCTCAATCCCAATAATTCTTAAATTTGGTCTTTTCATGATGTCCCATAGTTCTTGGAAGTTCTGTTCATGATTCCTTACCACTTCTCTGTTTGATCGACTTTGTTTTCAAAATTAAATATTTTGCCTTTATTGTCTGAGGTTCTGTCTTCCAAGTGATCTCGTCTGTTAGTTTATGCTTTCTATTGAGTTTTAAATTTGGTTTATTGTTTCCTTCATTTCAAGGATTTCTGTTTGGGTTTTTTTTTTTCAGAACTTCTATCTCTTTATTGAAATGATTTTTTGCTTCTTGCATTTGCTCTATTTTCTGATTATTCATAGCTTGCATTTGCTCTCTCATCACATCATTCTCTTCTCGGATCATTTTAATCATAAACATTCTGAACTCCCTTTCTGCCATTCCTTTTACCATGCTGTCATTGGGTTCTATTGATATATCATCTAGGTTTGTTTGGGACACTTTCTTCCCTTGTTTTCTCATATTGTTCATGTATCTTCCTCTCTAGCAGGGTGAATCAGAGGTATTGCAGTTTGCCTTTAAAGACTTATCGTGTCCCTACAGATTTTCAATACCTCACCTTGACAGATTAATATTAGCAATACACCATATAAACAATATGCATCCTTGATCCATATATACCCTATTTAGATATTTACTATTGTCCTAATACAGAGATGGGTTCACCTTATTATCTACAGCAAAACCAATAGGTTTGCAATATGAAACACAATTTCAAATGGAGGAAAAAGAGGATGAGGAGGGGTGTAGAATATAACGTTAATGATATAGGAAGTGAGTCTATGGAGGTACTATGTCATAGCAATAGTGAAAGCGGGATTAAAAGAAATAGGTTATCAGCATGAGAAAAGAGTCTCCAAGGAAACAGATAAATAAGAGGATGATAGAGTGATAAGAATATTAATAAAAGAAAAAAGTGGGAATATAGTAGGTACAATAGGAATAATCATAATACTATTTTTTAAAAAAGTTCTGCAATAAAATTATACTGTACTGTTCAAACCTCCTATTTTTCAGTAGTCTGTTGCCTGAGAGGTGCTTGATCATGCAGTGCTCAGGCCTGTGGGTCCTCTGCGCTCCTTCCAGCTGGGTCTGCCCACCCCGGAGCAGATCTGGTCCTTCTTTACTGTTTAGATGGTCTTGGCACCCTTGTCGAAGATCATTTGTCCATATGTGTGAGGGTTTATTTCTATTCCATTGGTCTATTTATCTGTCTTTTGGCCAGTGCCACATCATTTTAATTACTATAGTTTTGTAATAAGTTCTGAAGTCAAGGAAGTTTGAAACCTCCAACCTTTGTTCTTTCTCAAGATTGTTTTGCCTATTTGGGGTTCATTGAGATTCTGTACAACTCTTAGTGTGGATTTTTCGTGTTCTGCCAAAATTGCTGTTGGAATTTTGAGAAAGACTACAACAAATCTTTAAATTGTTTTAGGCAGTATAGACATCTTAATGATGAGCAGAGGACAGCCTGTCTTTGGAGACTAGAAGGGAATAAATTTAATAATAATCTATTGTTTATTCCAATATATCCAAGACATTATCTTCTCAATGTGTAATCCACATAAAATTATTGAGACAATTTGTGCCTTTTTTCATTGTGTGCCTTCAAAATTCAGTGTTTGCACTTATAACACAGTGCATTATAATTCAGATTAACCCCAAATCAAGGGCTCAGTAGCCTTATGTGTCAAGTCACCAGCTCATCAGGCAGCATATGTTTGAAGGGTGAGTAGTTAACAAAGAAATGTCAAAGAAAACAATGTGGGCAAAGTTTTTGCACTTGGCATTCAGGGAGATGAATGGAATGCTTGAAGTGAAAGTAGGCAATGTGGGAGACAAAGCTGAAATGGCATGCAGTAGGCAACCTGCGAGGGCTTGTGGGCATCTAGGACGCCATATGGAAAGAGCTATAAGGTGGTAAGGGGAGCCAGTGAAAGGCAATATGCAGCATAATAATGTGATTGAGTTTGCATTGCAGGAAGACCATAGACTCCTTTAGAAGAGATGTGGGGAATGACTGGGTTGGGGGAAGGGGATGCAAGACTGAAGACTTGAGGGCCAGTTAGGATACTATGTCATTGAGCAATGGTGAGGGTCTGAAGTAAGGCAAAGATCAGATTCTGGAGAAGGGTAAATGGCAAGATGGAAGTAACCAGAGAAGTTTGTGATCCAGGTGTGCAAGGGGTGGGTGGCTGGGATTTCCTGAAGAACAAGTAATAGCTCTCAAGTGTCAATGAGCAATTACAATGTTCTAAATACAAACAACAAAAATGCAGCTCTAGGAAGCTCTGGGTCAAAACCTTCATGCCCAAATTCTGACCAGCAGTAGGTACCTTGGAATGGAAGTTACCTCTGGTAGAGATGATACAGACAGAAGATAGCCGGCAGTAGTGGTGCATGCCTGCAATCCCAGCACTGTGGCAAGAGAATCACAATTCGAGTCCAGCCTCAGCAACTTAATGAGACCCTAAGCAACTCTGTGAGATACTGTCTCCAAAAAACAAAAACAAAAAGCAAAACAAAATAAAACAATGGACCCTGAGAGTTAGAGGACATATTAAACTGTGTGAAAGATGCTTCATGAGGTGTGTGATTTGGTATCATCAGGAGGACTTCACAGAGGAGGTGGCAGCAAACAAAGCCCTAAGAGAGGGTGACTTAGCAGACCCCCAGTTGGATGTATGTAAGAAAAGCCTCCAATGGGAGCGAGCTTGGCAAACTACCTAGCACTTATCTATGTTTGTATCCCTTCAAAGAATGCAAAGATTTTTAAAAAATCATGATGAAAATATTTGTGGGAAAATGCAGGCTTTAGGGAGGGAGTGAACAGTAAGAAAAATTACACTCCTGAGGGATTTGATTCCCATGTATGCATTTCTTAAGGAAATGTAGGTTTTTTCTAAAGGAGCTACAGTCTTGTGAAAATGACCCAGGTTTGGCATTCTAAGACCTTGGTTTGCGTGTAGCTGGACCACTCTGAATTAACAAGTTTGAGAACTCTGCTTTAGGGACAGTGACAGCCTTTCAGGTCTTGGATTTCATCCTATGTAATATAGGAATTAAGAGAGGTCTTCTTTGGGAATCCTCACAGTGCAAATTACCTAATGATCTCAACTTCAGTATTTTATTTTTTTTAGTTGTAGATGTAGATGGACACAATACCTTTATTTATTTGTTACGTGGTGCAGAGAATTGAACCCAGTCCCTCACATGTGCTAGGCAAGTGCTCTACCCCTGAGCTACAACTCCAACCCCTCAACCTCAGTATTTTATGTGCAAAGTGAAAAATCACACCATGTACTTTGCAGGAGTGGAACTTTGAACAACACTGGACTTTGGAATAGTGTATTTGTATTATTTTATGTTACCATAGAGAAATTGACTGGATACAGTTAGGAAACCTGCCTGGGTGCTTCTGAGGGTCCCAGGCTGTGAAAAGAAGTATAACTGCACAGTGAGCTGGAGGGGTTCAGACCCGGGAAGAATGAACTCCTGCAGGACTAGGATTTACACGCTATGAAGTAAAACCACCTTCTCTGCTTTATATGGGTAACCATGAAAGGCAACTCCTTTGGTACAAAGAATTGACTCTACAGCTCTGTGGATTTAAAGGGGGAGGGAGGTCACTCTTGGGTGAGGGGTTGGACAATGAATACAAATGCGAACAATCTTTGTGCTCCCAGGATGAGAAAGAGCCGCTCACAAGCTGTGTATTAGAATGATTCAGGAGCATAGGTGGGGAACTTAGCTGCCAGGATTGCCGGGAGATTGGTTTTGTGATACAGTAATACCATGATTTAGCAGAAAACCAGTTTTCTCTGCTCCCTGCAGTTACAGGAAGTTTGGTGTCCCTCTTTGTGTACTAAATGGATTGCAAACATTTCCCACTGGGAGTTTGTATATCTATGCACAAAGGGAAGACCGGGTCCTCTTAAATGAAGTCTTCTATTACTTCAGAAAAGGAGAGAGTGAGGGGTTTTCTTTAACAAAAACCCAACCTTACTGCTGAAGACCCTTCTCATATCTCCTGATGGCTCTTCATGGAGTGCTGCAATTGGGTAGCAGGAAACTGGGCTCTGAAGATAGCCACATTTGAAGGCCCTTACTTCCTCCTGCTTTAGAAGATAGGTAGGAGGGTCCACTGAATGAGAACCTCATGGAAGTACTGAAACCAACCCAAACCTGTCTCTTCTCTCAGCAATATGCTACCCTTTGTGTCTTCCCAAATAATAATTTGATTTTTTTTTTCTTTTTGCACTGCTGGGAATTGAACCCAGGGCCTTGTGCTTTCGAGGCAGGCACTCTACCAACTGAGCTATATCCCCAGCCCTTATTTTTTTTAAAATAACAACATCTGGCTATGTTTCCCTGACTGGCCTTAAACTCCTGAACCCAAGTAATCCTCCAGTCTCAGCTTCCTGAGCAGCTGGGACTATAGATAGATCTGTGCCACCATGCCTGGCTAATCTTGAGTTTGAATTGATTATTATTATATATTATCAAGCCCCTTCTAGAAGCCAAGCACTGAACTCCACAGATGAGTATATGACTTTGAGTTCAGGGAATTCATACCAGTAGGGAAAGCTGACTAGTCATCAAATAGTCACTAAAGAAAGTGTATCCCACAAACTCTAATAAATGCCATGGAGGAATCACCAGTCATCATCACCCCTCTCTCCTGGTACTGGGGATTGAACCCAGGGGAGCTCTACCACTGAGCTGTACCACCAGCCTTTTTATTTTGAGACAGGGTCTTGCTAATTTCCCGGGGCTGGTCTTGAACTTGTGATCCTTCTGCCTTTGCCTGCCAAACAGAGTAGCAAGGATTACATAATGTGTGGAAGCATAGCTAGCTTAATCATCCCTTTGTAAGACCCAGTCAAGGCATATCAACAGTGTTAACACCCAAAACCATCTTGCCACCCTCTGGCTAAAAACAAGGCTTACAAACGGAACCAAACTACCTCCATACTCTCTTTTTCTGCCTGCTCCCAAATCTCAGTTCTCGGAGATAAACCAGTACCTATTAGGTAAGAGAAGACAGTATTGACTAAGTTTTCACCCAATGACTTTCCCAGCCCTCCAGTTCCCCTCCTCTCACTAACACTCACCCCATTTTCTTTTAGGATAGTTATTTTCATTTCCAAGGGCAGATAGAGAAGTTCTAGTTTATTTATCTGATTAGCGCCTGTTATTGTTTCTGTTTCAATGACCTCTTTCTCTTCCCGCTGTGTCAATTACCACAAGTTGCTCTTAAAAGGCAAAGGCTCCTGTTGTTCTCTAGTGGGGAGGGAGAACTTGTAAACATTCAGTAATATCAAAAGGGTGACCCAGATTTGCAGCCCAAGAAAAAAACAAGTTCATGGTAAGTGTCCTATACCATCAATGGTATAGTGTCCTATACCATTTCCTATATACATCAGAAATGCAGCCATTTCTGATGTGGGAACAGGTGCACAGAAAGATTAACTTCAAGGAAATGTACAGCATTAATGAGAACTCACTACTTAAGGACCTCAAGGTAAGGCAAATACATTTGTCCCAAGTTCTCAAATTACAATCTCTTCAATGTTTGTCCATTCATTTCCAACCAATGGTAAGTGCTGCATTGATTTTTCTGCAGATTGGAAATCAAATTAAGTCTACAAAAGGGTAAAAGGTACCCAAATATAAACATGCCTGACTTGTTTCTGTCATCTTTCTTCAAAGCTTTGAAGGTAATACACAAAGACATCATGGGAAAGGAGGATGAATCACAGACTTCCAAAACCAGAAGTGAAATTAGAGATCTCATCCTACCCCTTCATTTTACTGATGAAGAAACGGAGGCAGAACATGGTGACATGATCTAACAGGAAGTGGCAAATCCACTGGAACCCAATTCCTTGACTCCTAGATGAGTGCTCTTCCACACTGTCCCTCCTAAGGACCTACAATTTATAGCAGCTGGGATAGAGTGGGCTCCCTAGATTACCACCCTAGACTCCCCTCCATGGCTCTGGTTCCATAGGTCCTCCCTGTCGTGATCGGCAGAAGTATTTGGTTGTTTTGGTTGATTTTTTCTCCTTTTTCTCCGTTTCTTCTCTAACCTGCCTTCCATGTGGTCCAAGTGGTGCTTGAAAAATCACTGTACCCATGCTAGGGCCAATCAATATGGCTTTAGCCAGTTCAAGGCTATCCAGTTCTGATACCCTACCTCCCTAGTGACAGAGGGTGATCAGGTGCGGGGCATGAGACCCAAAGAAGTAAATCAGAGATGGCTGTGTGAGCAGTATTTGGATGTTGTGAGAGGCTGTCTTCTCTTCACTGTCTGTAAGTAGTGGAGATGTGGGCTTTGGACTGCTAAGTGCTATCTTTTCCACCATGTGAAGAGAATTTTCTTGAAAAGAAGCCAATACATAATGCTCAATGAATGTTCCCATTATACAGACCAAATTCTGCTTCTGGCAAATACTAGATCTCTGCAAGCTAATGGGGGCTGGAGGTAGGGAACAAAAACCAGAAACGAAAACTCAAATTTTTGTTATAGTAGCAGTTATCCTTATTTTGGGAGAAATATGGTTTTGTAGAAAAAAGGTGAGCTCCCTCGGCTGAGACCTGGTTTGAATCCAGATTCTACTGTTTACCAGCAGTGCTTGGCTACCTGAATTAGTAACAGCTCTGGCTGTTGTGGAGATTTGAGAGAGATCTCCATACCAGAGTTTGCAGCCCATGTAAATGTAAGGTTCCTTCCATTAGTGTGGCCAAGCCCTACGTACCCGGAGAGAACTTGTGACACACTTAGGCTTCTTAAAGTTGATTTGTGCTTTCCCAAAAATCCTTACAGAAAAAAGGTAGTTGGAGAAGTTCATTTGTTATTTGGAGATTAATTTGGAGGGAAAGGAAATTATTTTTTAGGGTGCTTTTAAGAAATAGTTCCTTTTATTACTGAAATCTGCTTTAACATTCCATTTGCCCTCACATTTCAGTCCTGCAGTAGGTAGTTCCTTTATTGGACAAAGTACTAGGCACCCTTAAGATTACTGATTTAGGCTCCCTTAAGTTATACATTATATTCACTAACCTCTCACCATTCATAAGAAAAGCTCTGGAACATTCCTCTTCCAAATTTGAATCCTTTCTGTTCCTGGGATAGCCTCCCTACTGATTAATTTTCATTGCCTACCTGGAAACACATCTGTCTGGACACAAAATTTCTGCTGAACTACATGAGGCACTTTGTAAATATTTACTGAAGAAACCAAGTTTTTTAACACTAGGATGCCACTCTCCAGAACCAGGACATGTAGTAAGTTGTGAAAGTATGATAATGGCAGAGATATGTGTTAAGACAGGTTTCATTAGACTGAACTTTGCATGTAAGATGTAAAAATCCAGCAAGTTCTTGCACTTTTTCAAATAGGAATTTGTATAGTATAATACACAAAAGGTGGTTTTGGAAAAGTATAAAGATTGGGAAAATAAGGAACCAGTAATAAAACCAGAGAGGCCTATAGTAGGCTACTAGGCCAAAGGAATGTCAGCTTGATACCAAATACAAATTCTACAGGGAGTACAGTTCCATTAAAGTATTTCAGACATTACTAAGTAATGATGTTTGTACAAAGTCCTTCTAGGTGTTTCAGATGTAGTAACATTGCTATTGTTTGCTAAATAAACACTTTGGCAGATCTCTGGAAACATTAAGCCTGAATGCAAAACACATGCATCATGGTTATCAGTCTGTTTCCTTTTATTTGCCTTTCTTAGCTTTTTCAAGATCCATTTCCAACCATCCTAAAACCCATACATCCTATATCTCCTGGGAAAAACAAAGGCCAATAGCTGGCAAGTAAAGCATGCTATAATCTGGGCAACTCTGCCTCATGAGTCTATGAGATGAGCCTGATTATCCAAACTCAGCAGAACAGATGCTACAGAAATTTCTTATAAATGAAGTGTATTGGAAAAGGTGGAAAAATAAAGCTAATTTGATTTTTCTCTGCCATTTACATTTGTTGAAACATTTGGGGCATGTATTCATAAGCTCAAATGGTAAGACTGTGCATGGACAGTCTCTTTTATCCTTATCTACTGAATAATTTGAAGATGCCAACATCTTCAGTATATGCTGACCACAACTGTGGAATAATCAGAGGCGGTATTTGGGGATGCTGCCACCATAGCAGTGGAAAGATAAAATAAAGAGGGGGTCCTGCATGGGAGCATATATATAAATGTGCATCCACTGAGCTGAAACTTCATGACAGTTCCAAATGAAGTCTCCATCATGGCACAGGAGTCAACAGATGGCTTTGCAGTCACTCTTAGATGAACTCAAATCTGGTCATCTAAGTGGTTGTCAAAAGTGTTAACAGGCATTGTCCCTCTCTTATTCTTTCAGACAGTTGTTAGGCAATTGGTGTACCTCTGGTTGCCAGGGATTCTGATGCTTCTTCCTGTCTCCTAGGACATGTGGGAATTTTCTGAATCCAAAGGAAACATAAACTCACTGGACTCTCAGCAGTTAGGTGTAGAGCAGTTGTTCCTTTTTCCTGCCCCTGTACTATTAAAATGAATAATTGTCTCCATCAGCTATGTATGCCATTACACATAGATTCTCAAGCAGGGCCTAAGGGTACCCATCCCACTCAACCCAGTGGTATAAAAAAGGGAGATGATGAGGCATAATATGAAAAGCATCACCCCCAGTAACTCTAATACATCTCCTGGCCAACATCCAGCCCTACCCACCAGTTTCCCTCATATCCTTTCCTTGTTTTAGAATCAAGTAGGTTAAAAATAATGAATAAAGACAAAATATAAGAAGATAATGGAACAGACCTGGTATCCAGTAAGAAATGGCTGGTGACTAACCATGAAGTAATGACAAGGGTAGAAAATAAGAGTTTTAACTTTCTAAAATCAAATAGCAATCATTTGTGTGATCCCTAAGATCTTTGTGTAAGGATAGCTTTACACAGATGTTCCTGAGTTGTGGGGGCATAATAATGTCATCCCAAGTTGAAGATATTAAAAACAGAATAATTTACAGAATCAAGTTGAATTTTTTTCAAAAAGAAATAACTTGAAAGTTGTCTTTTTATCCAGAAAAACAAACTGTTCTTTCCATAATATATTTTGCTTCAGAGACAAAAATTTGGGTTCAGCTTATCTTACCTCTACTTATTTATATCAAACTTATCCAAGGTTACAAGCCATGCTGAAGAATGACCCCACATTAGGGAAGAAAATCACAATGTTGTATTGAAAAAAGAGATAACAAGTGCTCAGATGTAAGTGACTCAGTTTTTTTGCACTTACTCTTGAAATCGTTGGGGTTAGCCAGGGCTCCACTGCTAACTCATCTTGTTTCTCATCTGTAGGGAACTTGTTTTTTTGTAAAACAATGCCCATTATACCACTGTGATGTCAGGGCAAACATATAGCCATAAATCTAACTATAAAGGCAACAAGTGAAAAGTATTACTACAAGTCAGCCTGGCTTTCAGACGGAACTTTGATCTGACATTACCATTCAGAGTCGGATCCAGACACCACCAAACTCAGGGGACTGATAAGTGGTACCAATATACCAGTTTGTCTATTTCTGTGATACTATTATACAGGTATACTATCAAGGTTCTCCTTTCTTCTTTCTCCCTTTTTTTTGGCTTGGTAGCCAAACAATGCTGTATAAAATTGAGTTGATTTTTTTTTTAAAAGAAGGGAATTACTTGTCCAGCAGGGTTACCCTAACAGCAAAGGGAATTGAGAGGTTCTTGCAAATTATTTCACTTGGGTTGCAAGTAAGCCTGATGAATTACTCTTAACTCCTTGAAACAGCACATTTATCTACTTAGTAGTCACACTTTATTTCCTAGATTTTAAATCCTCTTAGCTACCACTGCATAAACAATGAACATTTTAAATTTAATTTTCTTCCAGATTCAACAGGCACCATTATATTTTGTTTACTACAGTATTCTTAAGACACATAATAAAATCACATGACAGAAAAACTGGCTGAAAAAAATGTGGTTTTGATTCATAATGACTGAAATAAAGTTTTCTTTCTGAATTTAAAAGTCAAAGCTCTAGGTACTTTTACAGAAAATCGGTGAGTGAATTTCTAACAGTAAAACAGGAGAATTCAATCATAAATCCAAACAGAATGCTGAAAATATTTATTATAGAGAAAAGCTCAATGCATTCTACAGGCAGTGCTTCCCTATAGACTAAAGCTAGTGATCACACTTTTCATTAATATTTGCTAAAATCTATTTAGCAGCTTCTAGATATAATTATTTGTTCAGGAGCAGAGTAAAGTCTAAGACATAAGAAACGGATTAAACCGAACTGTGGGCAGTGATTTATTGTTTCCTTCTGCAGTGCTGGGCACGGAACCCAGACCTTGCACATGATAGGCAAGTGCTGTATGCCTAAGCGGCATCCCCACCTCAGCAGCAGTTTTTTGTTTTTTAAAAAGACTACAAACACGTAGGATAGGATTACACACTTTAATCTGATTGACATGGACAAAGTACGGAGGATATGAAAGAAATTTGGATTTAGCTCTGCTTGATGCAAAACCAGATGCAATTTTTCTAAACAGTATACCACGGTTTTAAAAACCACATTCTGTCAGAATACCTCAGGAAACCATACTATGTGTAATCCAGGAAATACACTGTTTGCAGAATAGGAAAATCATAATAGGCAACAAAAGATTAAAACAAAAGAAAGCATCAGGGTTGTGAGCAGTTTTAAGGTGAGTATATCTGCAGAAATAATATAAATGCTCCTGACTGGCTGCTATGGAAACATGCTAATGAAGGTTGGTCCATGTCTTACAATATTTTTCTTAACATGTTTCTTTGGAAAAGTGGCAATATTGGCTAGGAGTGAAGCTGTCTTTTTAGACACCAAGCTTATTGGCTTGGGTGAGAACAACTTTGAGAACAGGCATGAAAGCAGAGGTCTCACTGAAGTTGCTGGTGCTAACTATGTGGGTATGGATGGTCAATCCTTCTGAGTAGTTTCGCGTTTCAATGCTCCTTGCAATGCTGTGTAAACCATTGATGATTGTTGGTGAAAGCTGAAATATAGGTGGAACCAAGAGAAATAATTAAATTAAGGAGAATTTCCCACAAGACCTTTAATAAACATTAGACCTAGATATTTAAGTAGAACTTGGAATAAACATTTAAAAAATGTATAAAACATTTAAGCATTTCTAGAAACAGTTGCTTGGACCAAGGAGCAGTTAAATTATAAAGTAGAACCATGAAAACATGATTCACATAAAGAGGTTATTTGTGAACTATGCATGTACAATAAACCAGGTATTTTCTTACAGAAAAGCTCCCCAGATTTCCTACCCCAAGGTGAAATGCTAACACTCTCTCCACTTAAGAGCTCTGAATTCTTCAATTATTTTAGACAGAGTCTCATACCCTTCAAAATTTTTCCCAAGAACATGAAGGAGATTAAAGATCCTTAAATCATGATATCTCAAAGTAAGGACCCAATTTATTTAAAATCTTATCTACAACAGAGATTCTACATTTTTGGTTCACTTTCATGAGCTGGGCAACAGGCTTGATCATATGTTCAATTTACTAATTCTTCACTACATTTCATAATCCTGTCATCTCTCCAGGGTTTGTGTGTATGTGTGTGAGACAAGGTCTCCCTATGTTGTCCAAGCTGGCCTCAAACTCCTAGGCTCAAGTGATTCTCCTGCCTCAGCCTCCCAAGTAGCTGGAGTGTGACTGCAGGTGTGGGCATCCCACCATACCTGGCCCCGTCATCTCTTAAAAACCATAAAACCACTGGGCGAGGTGGCACACACCTGTAATGCCAGCAGCTTGGGAGGCTGAGGCAGGAGGATCAAAAGTTCAAAGTCAGCCTCAGCAAAAAGCAAGGCACTAAGCAACTCAATGAGACCCTGTCTCTAAATAAAATACAAAATAGGGCTGGGATGTGGCTCAGTGGTCGAGTGCCCCCGAGTTCAATCCCCGGTACGCAACAAAACCAAACAAACAAACAAACCACAAAACCTATAGTTTTATTCCATGTCATTACTCAGCATACAAGTCTATACTTTAGAGAGAAGACTTATTTTGGATCACTCTATGGACCATACCCATTCCATTGTTATCTCAACTTTCTTTGGTTTGGGTTACTTTTATTCAATGAGACTGGGTGTGGGGAATAGGGTAGAAGAATGCTAAAATGTAAATATACAAAAGTCAAGTGTCAGTTCTTTTTTCCTCTCCCATCCTAGGCTTTCATTAATAAGACAAAACAGTAATGGAAAGGAATGGATGGTGGGGACTAGAGATCAGTCAGTCAGTATACTGACTGCTCACTGTGGGTTATCTTCATAGTGACAGCACACTACCCTCACTCATCAGGTGACTACATTTGGCCTCACCTTTGTATATAGCTTTTCTAGAAGAAAAAGATAAGGATTCTTAAGACTATAAAAGAAAGAATATCAATTTCTCCTTTTTTTTTTTTTTTTTTTTTTTCCTTTTGTATCAGGGATTGAACCCAGAGGTGCTTTACGCTTACCCAATGAGCCACATCCCCAGCCCTTTTTCTTTTTTATTTTGAGACAGGGTCCTACCAAGTTTCTTAGGGCATTGCTAAGTTGCTGAGGTTGGCTTTGAACTTGCAATCCTCCTGCCTGAGACTCCCAAGTTGCTAGGATTACAGGTGTGCACCACCATAGCTGACACTTATTTTTACTAGCAACTAGGAATAACTGGTTTATCATAAATCCTTCATTTTCCCCACACAACTTACTGTTTGTTCCCTAAGTTTATCATATAGAAACTCCAAACGTTTGCTGGCATCATCTAGTTTCCTCTTGGTTTGCTGTAAGAGAGGAGAAAAAACAGAAGTTATTCTATTTTTTTTGGTACAGGACTTGAACCCAAGAGCACTTAACCACTGAGCCACATTCCCAGCCCTTTTCATTTTTTTAAATTTTGAGACAGAGCCTCGCTAAGTTGCTTAGGGCCTTGCTAAGTTGCTGAGGCTGGTTTTGAACTTGCAATCCTCATGACTTAGCCTCTGGAGCCTCTGGGATTACAGGCACGTGCCACTGCACCCTGCCAGATGTTATATTTTAACCTTAGCTTTTATCTAAAGAACATGCCTTATTCTCATTTCACTAAACCTTACACTTTACATGTTGAATGGTTTCATTTTATCAAAGAAATGAAGGGAACTATGAGAAACTTTAAACAAATTATTAGAAAAAAACACCAATAGTCTATTAATGGTGGGGTGGTGGGAAAGAATAGAGGATGATACTTCCTTCATATGCAAAATGGGGTACTGACTGGATCTCAAGTAGACTGCAAACTCATTTGACAAGGTATGTGTATATATAACTGCATTATTCCAGACTTCCGGAGGCAGCAAAGGGTTAGTGTACTATAGAAAAGGTTTGACTGAGTTCACTTTTATAGTATAGGTACTAAAACTTAAACATGGGAACTGTGGAATCTTGTTTTATTTATTAACCATTCAAAAATACTACTTACATTCTTACATTTGGTACATTTAGTCCTGACTCTTTTCATGCCTTTCAGGCAACCAGAAAGAGAACGGAAAATTATCTTCTGGCAGTTTAAGATAACTAAGAGGACTGCATGAAGATGAGCATGCCTGTAATACCAATGATTCCAGACGCTGAGACCAGAGGATTGCCTCAGAAAAAAATAAAAAGGGTTGGGGATGTCGCTCAGTGGGAGAGTACCTCTGGGTTCCATCCTAGTACCTCCCCCCGCAAATTTTTTTATTAAGAGGAAAGTAATACAAGAGGTAAAGAGGTTCTTAAGTTAAGGAGAATTTCTTCCTTCCCTATCTTAGTACTATAAGTATAGTGAACTATTCTAAAACTAAAATTGAAGGTTTTAAAAGTATAATGTGATTAATTTAATGATCTATATTATACAACAGCTTTAGAAGTAGCACTTTTCAAATATTTGTTGAATATCTGCTATGTGCCATGCTGGGAAAGACCTATGTGTCAAGCAGCACATATTCTATTGGGTGGAAAAGATAATGAACAGATGGTGTACTGTGTATCAGAAGATGAAAAATCCTATGAAAAAAAGTAAGAAAAGTAATAACTTAAGGAGGCCAGAGTGTTGGGAGTAGGAAAGAAAGGCCTGATGGCCAATGGGACATTTGAGCAGAGGCCTAGAAGGAGTGAGGGAGTCAGCAATGGCAGATACATGGGGGAAGAGTCCTAGGCAGAAGGAACAACATGTGCAAAGTCCCTGAGAGTGAAGTCCTCTTAGTATATTTGAGGAAGGAATGCCTGTGTGCCTGGGAGAGGAAGATGAGGCCATCAAGGATGACAATACATACTAAGCAGTGCTACAAAATTACTTTGTGCTGTTTGGACATAGCTAAAGTGAAAATAAGAATAACTCCATGCTGTAAAAATTATTCCAACTATTGATAAGGGACTTTTGCAGAAGTGAACCCTTAAAGTCCCTGTTCAAAGCTAGTCCCATCTAGCCACAAACAGAAGCCTTACTCCAAGAGGATGCAGGCAACTGGGCAGACGTTAAAACTTCTCCCCCAAATAATTATAGGAACAGTTTGTCTTTTGTCGTTTTCTTCTGCTCAGGGCTCCTGAGTACCCAATAGAAAGATGGACCCAGAGGAGGTCAAGTTCAACAAAAAATAACTGAGCTGGGTCATGTATTATGTGTCCTCTCAACCCCTCTATACCAACTTACACCTGAAGGATTGAAAGTTTTGCCACTTTCTTATTAGGACTGCCATTTTTGAATAACTATGGCCTATTTACTTAGGGGTATGCACAGGGCATACTGTACACGTGGTAATCAGCTTCAATCGCTCCCTAGTTTCCAGTTTGGTCTTTTCATCACTCCTAGAATGCCAGGTGCTAAGGTTTCTATCAACCCTCTGGTTTCCGAACACTTTCCATATAGAGAACAGCTACCACTAAATTATATCCCCAATCCCTCGTTTTTTTGAAACAGGATCTCACTGTTGCTAAGGGTTTTGCTAAGTTGCTGATGCTGGCCTAGAATTTGTGTTCCTCCCACCTCAGACCTCTGAGTGGCTGGGATTACAGGTATGTGCCACTGCGCCTAGCAGGCTGCATGTATTAATACTTAGTGTCTGATGAAACAATAAATTCTAGAAGCTGTTTTTTTCCAAGAGAGACAAGTGGCCAATGGCTTTAGAATGGGGTCCTAATTAGAACAAGATATATTCTATGCTTGTATAATTATGTTAGAATAGAATCTACTATCATGTATAACTAAAAAGAACTAATAAAAAATTAAGAATTTTACAAAGTTAAAGATAATAATCTATCTACTTCTAAAAGCTTCAGTGTATGGGGGTTGGGCTGTAGCTCAGTGGTAGACTGCTTGCTTAGCATGTGTGAGGCATTGGGTTAAATCCTCAGCACCACATAAAAATAAATAAGTAAAATAAAGGCATTGTGACCATTTACAATAAAAAAAAATTTAGAAATAAATAAATATAAGCTTTAGGGTAAGCTCACAAAGAACCCAAATCTGAGTTTCTAGCATATCACTATTATGTTCTATCATGCGCTAGGGGAGATTTGAAGATGAGGGGCAGTACAACTTGATGGTTGAGAGTATGAAATTTGGAGCCAGATTGTCTGGGTTGAAATGCTGGCTCTGATTTTATGTGTTACTTAACTGTCCTTTGCCTTAATTTCCTCATCTATAAAATAAAAATAACAAATGTTTCTATATGGAATTGTTGTGAGAATTAAGTATGTTCATACATAACAAATGAATACATTTGTAATATAATGTAAACTATATAAAGTGCTAGCTTTATTACTTTTGTACAAACTCTTTAGAAATATATCTGTAGAACTTCAAATGATAATTAAGGAAGAGCTCCATAAAGGATAAATTCAATTATAAGAAAAAATACATACAGGATCTGTGGCTGAAGAGAGGCATCGCTGAATAAGATCCTCAAATGTGGTCTTTAGAATAAGGTGCTCATCTGGAATGGGTTTCTTGGTAATTTTTTCTGTTGGCAAAGACTGCACATGCTGGAGAAAATAATATCATAAAATGATCACAAATGGCCAGAAGGTATTATATACACCAAGTTCTAAATCTATGTAATAAAAAGAAATCAATGACCTTATACACAGACCTATTTGAAATCCAATGAAAGTTGAACATGTATAATCACCAAGGACAAGTAAAACTGAAAACTAGATATCAGGTTTAAGTATTCTTCCTAAACTTGGATTTGCACAAGTAGACTGGATATAAGAAATTGACTACTTAGAGAATGTATGTTGCCCATTACTGTATATAATTGATGAGAAATAAACCTGTACCAGCAGGAATATAAACAAGGCACTGAGAAACACAGTTGACTGGTTAGAGTGGTTGCCTGCTCCACACAGAGGCTCACTTTTGTTTATTCTGGCATTCTCCTACTTTTGTTTTACTTTTGTTTTACAGAGATTGTGAACTGGGCTATTATCAAAATTGCAAGATTAAGTTAAAAATGCAATAGACTATGATGTTGCTGAATGGACAGATAGAAGAATAAAGAGGAACATTTAGGTTTTCTAAATTTTGACCGATTCATTCATTCAAAAAATATTGGGCAATAATGTACCAGGCACTGGTTATGTATTGGTGAGCCAATACAGAAATGATCTCAGTCCTGAGGGTGTTTACAGAACAATGGAAGAGACAGAAAAGTTAAGAATATTTTAAGTGTATGTAAATTAGCAATTGCAGTAAAGTTAACACTTAGTGGAACAAAAAGACATCACAACTGGGATTTGACTATAGAAAGGGGAAGGCTTCCTTCAGGAAATTATACTGGAATAACTCCTAGAAGCTAACCAGTTAAGTGGGGAAGGAAAAGCATTCCAGACAGAAAGAATAACATGTACAGGGAAGGATCATGATACAAGGGCCCCAAAAAGAGATGAGTGTGGCTAGAGCAGAAAGAGCAAAGAGTATGAGCTGAGGCCTTCTAGATGATGTCAAATATTTGTTTTAAGGAACAAGAAATAGAAAACAAGGCCAAATTAGAGATGAATCAAAGTAGATGTGGGCAGACCAATTAGAAGGCTCCAGCATTGGTGAAGATGAGAGGTAAGTAGCATGCACCAGAGTGGAAATGTAGAGAAGGGATTAAAACAAATTTTAGAATAATATTAATAAGATTTTGGGGACATATTTGAAATAGAGGCTAAAGGGAAGAATATAAAAGATGATTCCCAGGTCCTGGATTCAGTAGAAAAGATTATGGTGCCGTTCACTGAAATAAGAAACAATGAAAGACGAGGTTTAAGAGGAAGAATGAGAATTAGGTCTTGGACATGTTGAATGCAAGCATTTGGATATATGGCCTGGCTGAACATTAAGTATCTCTTCCTTTTGATGATGACTGACGTTCTGCTCTAGATGAAGACAGCATGAAAATCCAGGTCTCAACCAAGGTGACAGTTGGTAGCTTTTTCAAATACCACAGGTTATAAATCATAAAAAACAAAAATATTCTTTATAATTTATGTTTTTGTAGAAAGATGCAAGTCTTCCCACATTTACCAAAATAATTTTTGTTTATAATGCACCTTACAGTATTAACAATTCCTTAGGCACAATTT
Organism: Glaucomys volans; assembly: GCA_020662805.1. Classification (NCBI taxonomy): domain Eukaryota; kingdom Metazoa; phylum Chordata; class Mammalia; order Rodentia; family Sciuridae; genus Glaucomys; species Glaucomys volans. The sequence continues at coordinate 252,355 of JAJEJO010000375.1, read as the reverse complement.
TTTCTTAACTGCAAAGCAAGACAGATACATACAATCTTTAAAGTAAAAAAAAGATAGAACTAGTTTTTTTTACTTGGACAGGAGTTTCTTTCATCTTTTTTTTTTTGCATTGCTGGGGATTGAACCCAGGGCTTTGTGCTTGTGAAGCAAGCACTCCACCAACTGAGCTATATCCCCAGTCCTTATGTTGAACTTTGGTCCAAGCTCTTTTTTTTTTTTTGAACCAGGGATTGAACTCAGGGACACTTGGCCACTGAGCCACATCCCCAGCCCTATTTTGTATTTTATTTAGAGACAGGGTCTCACTGAGTTGCTTAGGGCCTCGCTAAGTTGCTGAGGCTGGTTTTGAACTCGCCAGCCTCCTGACTCAGCCTCCCTAGTTGCTTGGATTATAGGTGTGCGCCACCACACCCGGCTCAAGCTCTTTACTCTTGATGAGCAGATCTAAATTTCTTTGTAGATCAAAGTCAATTATTTGGTAGTGTGCCAGATTTTTTCAATATCTAGGACTTTGCCAACTAGTTGTGTAAAATGCAAGTAAAAATGTGTATCTTGGGCTGGGGATATAGCTCAGTTGGTAGAGTGCTTGCCTTGCAAGCACAAGACCCTGGGTTTAATTCCCTGCACCGCAAAAAAGAAAAAAAGAAAAAAAAAAAAAAAAAAAAAGCATACCCCTATCCAAAGATAAAGCCATGCTATTAACTTTTATACATAAAAATATGTAACTCATCACATTTTTAATGTTTTAAAGCGACAACTGAAACATTTCTTTTACTAGCAGCAAGAGGTAGATATGATTCAAACTAATCTTAAATTGTGACTACTGACAAGATAAGTAAAATATTGTGATCGCCAACTTACAGTAAACATACTCTCAAACAGACATGTAATTGCAAAATAATATACATAAAAGGGTTGCAATTTTTGTTTAAGTTCTCTAAATTGAAACCAAATTTAGATGTTCATTAATAATTGTATAATCATATAAGTTAATGCATTAAAGAAAATGTACTGAAGCAGAGCTACCTTCCTATTTCACTTCCACAGATTTACTGGTACCTGGATGGTATTTCCAATAGGAGCCCCTGGAGCACCTTCGATATTGGGCTTTGAGAAAGTTGGTGGCATGCCTGTCTGACCAAGAGGTTGCTGTATGCCATGGTAGGGCTGGCCACCTGCAAGATGTGGCTGTGGGAAAGAAGCTTGGTTTGACAGTGGTACTGGAGCTGAAGGTTGCTGCTGAAGCATCTGTGACTGAGGGTCACCCAAAGGGTTCATGATTGGCGATGTGATGGGTACAGGAGGCGTGAAGTTTTCAGGCATCTTTTAAAAGACAGAAATAAAAGACATCAAGAGTAAGAGTAAGGATAGCACGTTTCCTAAGCTTTAAATGATGGAGTTAAGAATATTCTGTGGTTAAACAATTTTTTACAATGGTAGAATACTTTTTACAAGTAAAATTTTATGTGGTATTGTTAGAGTAAAACATAACAAGTAGAGCTAATCTGGCTAAGATGGGCGGGGAACTCACCTGGACTTCTCCATCTCCCCTTGCCTTCTCATACTTACTCCCAAAAAAGGGGAGCTAAAAGCATGGCACTTTTGAAAGAGGATGTTAAGTCTGGAGAATTATATATAAGAAAATGGGAAAGGGATGCACTGTGTGCACGCATGCGCTCACATGTGCATACCTGTACACCAGTAGACGTTTAATGTCATCAGGAAGTAATATGCTTCTCTGAGATTACTAAGCAGATGCTACTTGGAAATTCTATCACACTAAAAGTAGTAAATTAAGTTTCTGATTATAATGACCTTGTATTTTGGGGGTTCCTTGTTTATTTATTTATCTCTTATTACTATATCTGGGGGAAAGAGGATCACTGGGAATAGAGAAAAGTAGAAAACCGCTTGAAAAGAAAGAAGAAATATCTTTTGTCCAAATAGCTCTCAACAATAATTCACATATAATACAAGGCTATATCTTCATTATTATATAAGATAGACAAGATGTCCAATATATAATTTATTGAAGTCATGATTATTGTGGGAACCCAAAGATCAAAGTAACTCCTAAAAAAAAAAAAGAAAATCATTTGTGAAGTCTGAAATTTTCCTACTTTTTTTTTTCAAAACAAAAAAAGAAGATTGAACCTTGTGGACCTTGTGGACTGAGTTATATCTCTAGCTCCTGTTATTGTGAGACAGAGTCTTGCTTAATTGCCCAGGCTAGCCTCAAACTTGCAATTTTTCTGTCTTAATCTCCTAAGTACCTAGGATTACAGGCCAGTGCCCCTGTGTCTACCTTGGTGGGAATTTACATCTTGCCTTCTAAAAGGGCTTTTAATTTATATCACCATCATCAAAGTAAGGTTTTAATGATAGTGCTGTTTACTTTATTTACTTCTTGCCATGGATAAGAAGATACATGCTGAAAAATGTTTTAAATACATCAGTAATCTTTGCCTTTAAATGCATCAGTGAAGTGTGGTGTGCTCCAAGTGGCTATGTGATTAACATAACATCTGTAGGCCACTGGTTGGACATCTTTTTCTAGTACCTTCTTCTTCTTGGGTACTCTGTTCAAAGCTGGAGGATCATTCCAACCATTCTGAGGACCTGAAATAAATAGAGGACATTTTCCTTTAGAATCCTGAATGGAAGAAAATGAAATTGAACCTATCATCTGATACCTTACCCCTGAGATAACTGTTACACAGGCTTTATCAATCGGGATCATTATGTGATTCTGGATTTTCTAACTCATAACTCTAATAGTCACAAGGCCTTGACTTAGTAGGCAAGGTATTCTGATATCATATTAATTCAAGGTGAAAGAGTTGTGCTGAATTTAAGGATGGTGAAGTTTTTATGTTTATAATGGTGCACAGTCTTCAAAGACCAGTTTACTATTTTCTCCTAATAAAGAAAAATAAATAAATCACCTAAATCTGCTAACAAAAAGTCTTCTGATGCATTCAACATACAAAAAGAATAAAGGTGCAATCTCTTATCTGTTGAAAGCAATTCAACATAAGCAAATCATTCATAAATGCTCAACATGATAGAAACACTACTAAAAAAACAGAGCCCAACTAAATAATACCAGTAAATTTCATCATCTTTACATTGGGAACTATATAAAAAACAGAAAAAGATATTTAACTCTCTATGCTAAGACTTTTTTTTAATGCCATAAAAAAAATTCCAGGCTGAGCAAACATAAAATGAAACTACTGTCAACTATAGTAAATTTCCTCTAAAAACACAAAAACAAAAACAAAAAACAACTAAAAAACACCTCTGTCATTTCAAAGTAAAAAGTGAACATCAGTAGCAGAACTCTTTGGGTATTTTATAATACCAGCATCTTCAACCAAAAATATAAGACAGAATAGAATAATTTCTAAATCACAATAATACCTATTTAATTGATATGCATGCTAGTAAGTTGCAACAAAATTGCTTGACAATCCAAAGAAACTGTGGTTCATGTTAATGCCACAGAAACTCTTTAAAGAACTTCTCCCAATCACCATGTACTCATTTGCTTTGATTTTTAAAGCAGAGTTAATTTTCTACAAGCTTACTAGGAGACCAAATGCCCCATAAGGCTCAAAACACTTAAGAGTTAATCACAAAATATTAAATCACACGCTGCTATCTGCTTAATAAATTCTTAAACTTCCAGTCACACACAGATCAATCAATCAAATTTCTCCCATCACCTTCTCTTCTTACCTGTGACTAAGACAATCTTGGTTTAGTTGTCTTTGTTTATGTAAAATGAGGTTTTATGAGTAAAGCTATTTGTGTCATATAAATTCAATCAGTTCTAAAGTTTGATTCAATTAAGAAACCAAATTTTAAAAAATGGCACTGATCAGATTCAGAATATGATAATCTTTAAAGCTCACATGCATTATTGTTAATGGCTCATTAATTGTATTCAATGATTTAAAGATTTCCAAAGGTATATTTTACAACCAATTCACCTTCCAACATAAGTGTCTGGTCTTGGATAGACTGATTTTCTGTAGACAAAACGTAAAAATCACTTAAATAGTACTATTAAAGACATTCTAAACTCTCTCATTTTATAATTGTTTCTTCCTCCTTCATCAACCCCAGAAAAAGTAAACTACTTTATAAGAGAACAAAACTTACTTTTTAAACAACTCATGTGAAAATGGCTCTATCCAATTAAGAAAATAATCAGTTTTTAGGTAAATTCATTTAAGTTGTGCCAGATCCAATTAACTCCTGCGCATCACTCTTTTCTATTACTGTGCTCTTTTAACAGATAAATTTATTTCTTTATTTACAAGAACAATAGCTCCCTAATTGCTTACTTTGGTTGTTTTTCTATTTGACAAATGGAGCCCAGTAATATCACTAAGGGGAAAGCACTTCCCAATATATTACACCTAATTATACCATATGACCCAAATGTGTTCACTTTGGTATTATTCAAAGTTGTGAATCCAAATTAGAGAAGAGTCTTGTTTAAATGCAGATTCTAATTCATTAGGTAAAGGGGTAGAGCCTAGAGGTTCTCTTCCTGACAGTTCCCCTGTAATATCAAGGCTACTTGTCCAACACCCTCTTTAAGTAGTAGGAATTTAAAGAGAAATGGAAGAATTTCTATGTTGCCTTGCAGACTTTAGTAGTGCATTTGATAAATGTGCTTGACAAACTCGTCAAAGTGTTGCCACTCTTCACTGCTGAATGTGGAAGGTACCAATGGTCTGCATTCTAAAGAAACTGCAATTTCTGGGGTCACACCATAAATATGAATATAAATAAAAACAGTTCCAGAAAACATGTAACTATCTCATATGGTCCTTTTTGCAAGAATACATGGATCTGCAGACTATTTAGTTCAAGTCTCCTAGATTATTACTTGTCTTGAGAGAACTGAATCAATAAAGAAGAGGAAAACAGGCTGGTAGCGGAAAACAGGCTGATACCAGCACAGAATTCCAACTACCAGATTCTTAGGATCAAGCTAGGTCCAACCTCGAATCGAAAGTATGCAGCAGAGTGCATCATAAGCACATATAACTTATATAAACTCAACTACCTTCATTTGGCAAGGGAGGGACCAAGAGACTATAGCAATTAAAATAATGAATTCAACTCTGCTATAGTCACAAAGCACATGCCCCAAAGAAACCATGAGATGGGAGAGGTAATTCCATACCCTGAAATCTTGCCATGTGGAATGTGATGTTAGTGTTTATTGATGGATGTTTTTCATATAATACAGTTCCTAAACATAAGGCAATTTCTTCATCTAGGGTTTAACTAAAGAAAAGAGTGATTAGTAACTGCCTACAAGTGATTTCCTATTTTTACTTTAAATGATAACCTTAAAATATAACTTCCTGTGCAAGACATAACTTCATAATACTAGTTACTAGTATTAACTCCTGGGGAGTCACTATGTGTGCATTTCAATAATACTAAACCTAATTTCCAACTACTAATGTGCTCAAGCCCCAGACTCAGCTTTTGGGCTGAGGGGAGCAACATATTACAAAACTAAAAGTACTGTAATTACCTTGAGCTTGGCTCTTTTTCCAGGGACTAGTCTCAACAACATGCCTACTTCTTTGTCCTTTTGTGTCTGACTTAATTCACTTGGTATAATGTCTTCAAGGGCCATCCATGTGGTGAAATACAGAGACATGTTGAAGATGAGAACTATTTTTCCTCTAACCTCTTCTGGCAGTGACTTAAGCCTGGGTATTAAAACCTAGGAGGGGATCCTGATTTCAAAAACTATTAACAGCATAAAGAAGGATATGGAAAAAAGAAAAACAAAAGTGTAGATCCAGGCACGGAGGTGCACACCTATAATCCCAGCAACTCAGGAGGCTGAGGCAGGTTGTTCACAAGTTCAAAGCCAGCCTCAGCAACTTAGCGAGGCCCTAAGCAATTCAGGGAGACCCTGTCTCTAAATAAAATACAAAATAGGGCTGGGGATGTGGCTCAGTGGCCAAGTGTCCCTGAGTTCAATCCCTGGTTCTTTGATCAAAAAAAAAAAAAAAAAAATTAAAAAACAAACAAAAAGAAGCAACCCCCCCCCAAAAAAAACATGGGGTGGGGGTTGGGGATATAGCTTGGTATTAATTAATGTGCCCCTGGGATCAATTCCCATGGCAAAAAAAAAAAAAAAAATGTATGGAGTAATTTTCATATGATCCTTTGGTAAAGGACACTAACATAATGAAATGAAGTTCGAAGTTAGAGGTAAAACTGAATCAAGTAAGAACAAAGATGACTTAACAGGCACACAAGTCAACTGGCTAAGTCTGAATGAATAATCTCAAGGGGAGGAGGTATGTTGAACAGAATAGTTGTATAATAATCAAGCTCCTTCCCCAATATAGGCCCAACTGACTCCTCCTAACTTCAAACCATGCAATATAACCCTATGTTTTATTTTAGTCCACATAAATGTCGTTCAAATCTTTTATCAAAATAATATAGTTCTGCTGGGTGCAGTGGTGCATGTCTATAATTCCAGTGACTTGGGAGGCTGAGGCAGGAGGATCTTGAGTTCAAAGTTAGCCTCAGCAAAAGTGAAGTGGTAAAGAACTCAGTGAGACCCTGTCTCTAAATGAAATACAAAATAGGGCTGATGATGTAGCTCAGTGATTAAGTGCCACTGAGTTCAATCCCCAGTCCCCACCCGCCCCCCAAAAATATAGTTTTGTCCCAGCTATAATTCTAACTCCTTTCAACTTTTCACTTTTTTGAATTTAAATAGATTATTTAAACAAGACTTTACAAACAAAATTTAGTTGACCTCTACTTTAGAAAGGTACCCTTTAATAACGACAGTAGGTAAAACAAGTTACATGAAGCATACTACTTGAAGACATTATACCAAGTGAAATAAGTCAGACACAAAAGGACAAATGTTGCATGATTCCACTTATGTCAGGTACCTACAACAGTGAAATACATAAAGACAGAAAGCACAAGAGCACCTACTGGAGGCTGGTAAGAATGGGAAGTTACTACAGATGAAACAGGTACACAGTATCAAGTTTAGTGAATGAATGTTTTGCTGACTACAACATTTGTTTCTCTAAGCCCTGGGCACATAATGTTCTGGTTCATTAATAGAAGGCTTGAAAATCTGTGCATCTATCATGAATTATCTATAAGGAATTATCCAAGAGCCAACAAGAATTTCTAAATCCTGAAAAAAATTCATGATCTAAGACGTATTAGGATAAGACAAAATTTCTAGTCACAATTATTTATTTAACTAAGCAAAATGTTTAGGAAATCCAAAAATAAAATATGAAAAAGCTGGAACTGATTATTAAAATACAGGAGACTGTTATCATGCAAGAGGTAACAAAGCAGCTAGGCATACAAAGTACATGCTGAAAAATGCTTGTTTTTTAGGCTTTTTCTTCCCATTAGTCACTGTTTCTCAGCCAGGTTATAATGCTGTGTTATTTTGTATATAATTAAGGATTAATCTTAAGCCAAATGAACTTCTGCTTAAGGAGAAAAAAATACTCAGGTACACATTGAGTTTTGATTATCTAAGTAACAAACGCTCAGAACAGTGTTGCTAGATAATTTTTGTAATTTCAACCCTAAAAATTTTATGTCACTAGAATACCTGGTATAGAAGTATGAATACAGGTTTTGAAGACTGACAGACCCAGGTTTGTATCTCAACTTGAGAGACTGACACTATAACAATCCAGAGAGTGTTATATAATCTTCAAACTGTTTCCTCATTTGCAATTAAAAAAAAAATTCCTATTTGTCAGGGTTGTGAGAATGAAATAACCAAGTATATAGCAAGTACTAGATTATGTCCACAGTTGGCTCAATAAATGTTAATACCCTTACTTACTTCCCTGTACCACATTTTTTTTTGTACTGGGAATTAAACCCAGGGGCACTTAACCCAGTGAGCCACATCCCCAGCCTTTGTTTTCTATTTATGTGTATTTCACTGCCAAACAATGATAGGTAAGCGAGGTGATGAATGTATCAATTAGCTTGATTTAATCATTCCACATTGTGTGTGTGTGTGTGTGTGTATGTATATGTATACATATATATACGTATATATACATATACATACACACACACACACACACACATACACCAGAACATCACATTGTACCTCACAAATGTATGCAATTATGACCTGTCAATCAAAATACTATTAATAAAAATATGTAGTTTGCTACAAAAATATTTTTAAAATATTGATCTTAATTAGAAATGTTCAGATACAATAATACTAGTACACAAAAAAAATATGTCTAGAAATTTCCAAAATGCCTGAGAAGGCAGTATTTCCCTAATGAAGAACCACTATACTACTGTATGATGTACTAAACTGTCTTGTAGGATCTCCTTGTCAAGAGCTGTATTCTCTTACTTTTTTTCTTGGTTAAGGATACTGAGATTACTCTTCACACCTACAAATAAACATTACTGTAAAATTTGTACAAACTTATTAAGACCATTGTTTACTTTCCATGAATGAATTTAAGGTGCAAATAATTTTTAAAATTGAAAACTTTTCAATAAGAACAGACATCACCCTTTGTTCAAGTAAAGAAATTTGTGTTAACTAAATCTGATTTCAACTACCACTTATCTTGCCAATTAATTCCTTACCACCTAATTTAAGTTCAATAGCAGATTATATACTCTTACTCTTCTGGAGCTCTATAGCTTTCCTCAATTGATAACCAAAGTTCATTATGGGAGAGTCAGTATTAGAATTTTTAGAAACCATTTTAGAATTTGTTATAAAGACTCAACACTTCACATTACCCAGTTTACGAACAGAAATAATAACCCCTCCATCCACCCATCTGTTCATGAAACATCAGGGAGCCAAACCAAAGCCCTTTTAAGCGCAGACCTGTTCTTTGGGACGCAGGCAGCTCACTGGCAGCAGGCAGTGTACCTGTTGTTCCAGGAGGCAGTGCATAAGCTGAAGATGATGGTGGAGCTCCTGGTCCGCCATGCTGGAAGGATGCTCCAGAGGAAGGGGGAGGAGGGAAAGAAGCAGCAGGGCTGGAGGTAGGTGAAGAGGCCTGGTGCTGTGGTGTGTATAGCTGAGACTGCCCAGAATAGGAAGAAGCAGAAGATATGTAAGGGGTGTTAGGGTAAGCGTTTGAAGCAGGAGGAGCAACAGGCTGCTGAGGTCGATACATTGCTGACCCCCCTGTTCCGAAGGAATACTGCTGGGCGGGTTGATAAACTATACCAAGGAGAAGAAACAGAAATTTTAATTAGTTACAAATTTATTCAGACAGCAACAGAAAACCAAAACGTTATCATTCTATGGAAGTAATTTTAATCATTATTCTTACAAGTTAAAACCAAAAATTAACACTATGTGCTGCAGTATAGCTCAGTGGTACAGTGCTTGCAAACTACATATGAAGTCCTGAGTTCTATACCCAGGACTGCAAAACACCCCAAACAACAATAACAACAAAAAACACTCATACTCAGATGCCCTAACTATGCTTAAAATCATTAGCTTCAGTATTTGAAATATGCTGTCCCCATATTGCTACTGATTATGAAAATGTAATACTGAATATAAAAAAATATATAAATACTGAAGAGCTTAGAAGACCTTTCTGAGAATTTTCCTGTTTCTGTGAAAAAGATTGCAGTTACACTCACTAACCACCAGATGGAACTATGCAGGATATACACATCCCCAAGTACCAGCACTTTGGTGGCAGTTTAAGACCTCCTTGGCCTTATCCCTGATCCAGATTAGAGGGATTTTAACACTACCATAATCTAGGTGACCAGGGGTAGTTTTGAATCTCTAGAGTAAATCTAGGAGAACTGTTGCCTGTTTTTTAAAGAGTACTGTGAAGACATACTTTCATACATGAGTGAAAGGTTTTATCAAACTTGCATTCAATTAAGAATAATTATTTTAGTACAGAAGACACTCATTAGAATTAGTTCTTACTTTTTTCTATGAAAAAAAAATGCCAATAGTAGATACATATCATTATACATTTGTCAAAACCCATGGAAGCTACAAAATCAAGAGTACACACTAATAATGTAAACTATGGAATTTGGGGTGATAACAAGCCAATGATATAGGTGCATTGATTGTAACAAATATACTTCTATGGTGGGAGATGTAGATAATAGGGAGATTGTGCCTATGGGGGTACAATGTACTTTCTGCTTAATTTTGCTATGAATCTAAAACTACTTAAACATACAAAGTCTATAAAAATAAATGAATACAATGGAAAAAACAACAAATGCCCCTTGAAGTCAATTTTCCAAAAATGTTTTGTGTCATCTTGCCTGAAGGAAAAGAATATATACCAAATAACTTCTAAAATTCTATTTTTTTATACCTAAATCACGGGACATCTGACTCCCTTTGACAGATTTTAGTAATGGCTTCAGAACAGGAGGCAAAGAGTAATAGAGAAGTTACTTCTACAGTAATAGAAGCATGCTAATTCAGGAAGCCTCCTAGGGAAACTGTTTCTCTAAAACCCCTGTTCTTGAGACTTCTGTCAGAATGGTTCTTAACTTTGTCAAAATTGACTTGGCCTTGGCTTTGAGAAAATTATTACTATATGAGATAAGACAAGCTGCTATCAATACTTCAGGGTCACATTACTTACGCTGTGGCTGTGGATAAGGTGGTACCTGGGTGTGTATATGACCTGGAGATGTAGGAAGCTGAGTAGCAGCATTTGGATTAACATTTCCATGCACTATGAAACCTGGGGGTGGAGGATTTTCTCCCTAAGAAATGAGAAAATGGTAAAAAGGAGGATTACATTTGGGACAAAGAATCTTAACAGATGGAATTATAATCCCTGAAATGGAATTCCATGTTTATTTAGAAAAATATCCCCCGTAACTTTATTGTGTAAAAGACACTGCATTTTGCATGTACTATCTATAGGACACCATATTTTTTGAGCAATGTATTCTGAATGATTTAAAGATCAGAAAAATCCAAAATAATTGGAATGAATGACAAAAGATGCTAACAGCCTCAAAAAATAGGGTCAATAAATTGATGGTAAGTCACCAGAATTTTCTATCTCTACTAATTTCCATCCATTACTCCACACTTTGGAAATATAAATATAAATACTATAATTAGTTTTCTTCAGTTTCTGCAATGTTAAAAAAAAAAAGGAAAGAAATCTTCATCAAAATCAGATTTAAACCACTCTTGATATTTTTCTAGCTCAAGTCAATTTAGAACTGCAAAAGTAGAGGTAGGATAAGGAAATAAATTAATTGCCTTAAAAACCATCTCTTGCATCTTAAAAGCAATAAAATGCAATAAGTAGGCCAATGGATGCTGAGTAAGGGTGGGGAAATTGAGAAGTTGGGTTGTAAATATAAAACAATATATATGTAGGTGAGCAGAGTCCTGCTCAAAGAGGAATAATGAAGGATATACCTGTGTGTCAGAGGGAGAGGCTGCAGGTGGATGGCTGGGAAGGGCAGTAGGAGTTTTGTTACTCCAGGTAGTGACAGTAGGGGCAATTCTAACCTGAATTGAACAAAGAAATACCAATCACAGAAAATAAAAAACGAAAACATTAAAAGAAGAAGAAGAAGAAAAAAAAAAAACCTCAAAAGATATTAATAACTAGATGCAAAGCAAAAAGTAAGAGCAGCAAGGGAACAAATATTAGGCAACTGCTTTCAATGTAGCTGGGATTCCAAAAGAAAAATAATCACAACAAAACAGGGAGGGAGAGGCAGGGAAAAAAATCAATATGAAAACCTAAATCAAAACACAGGAACAATGCCATTCAAGCATCAGTAATAAGTAGGTAAAGTAAGGGAAAGTAAGGGAAAGTAAGGTCCTGTAAGTAGGGTAAGAAAGACATTCTAAAAAATGAGTAAAATATAGTGATTTTTGAAGCATTAATAGTATTCATGCTACTAGTAATCTGTAAACATATTGCTTATAAGCTCCCATTTTTTAAATTTCATCAAAGTCACAAAAATCACCTTAGTTCCATGCAAGGCTTAAAAACCACACACAATAATTAAGAATATTAAAGCTAAATACTAAAGATCACCCAGACTAATCCCCACCTTTTACCATTAAGAAACCAAGGCCCAGAGCTATGAAGGGGCTTGTCAAGGCCCATATAATACACTGGTGATGAAGCTGGGACCAAGTCCAAGTCTCAGGATCCCCAAGACAGTGTTTTCTATACTATACCATGTTGCTTACCCTGAAGTCTAGTGAGTTTCCACTATTTTTTAAGCCTAAAATCCTTCTTATCATGGAAATCTTTGGTGAAACTCCAATATACATATAAAAATAAATACAAGCTAAGTTGTGGTGGTTGAAGTGGGTGTAAAACTCCTACTAATTTAGCCTCCCATTTATCCCTTTACCTACCTGTAAACTTGTTTTAAAATTATAAGCCACTGTATTCATTCATTCAGCATATCATAAGCTTTAATCAAGAAAATCACTGCTTGACTTATGATCAGTTTATTTTTATGTCTTAAAATACGAGATTGGTAAATCAAAGTGTAACAAGAGTCTTTCAATGTTTTAACCTTTTCTCAGAAAGACAAATGAACCCAAAGACATAAAAAGAGTAAATATTCTCTCTTCCAGTGTAGAGCTTACTTACCTTACTTCAGTAATTTGAGAGACGGCCTAACCTAAATACAAGGTGCTTGAAAGTTATAAAACCTACTTGGCCATTAACCAGTCATACAATGTTGAGAAATTAAAACTCTATGTCTTAAAAATCTGGTGGTTTCTTGACATCTGGGACTCTCAGTTTTCCTGGCCATCATCTGATCTGCCCTGCTTATGTCACAGACTATATACAATCTCCACAAGGATAGGTTTTTTTTTTTTTTTTTTTCCTTTTTTTTGGCACGAGGGATTGAACCCAGGGGCACTCCACCACTGAGCCACATCCCCAGCCCTATTTGTATTTTATTTAGAGACAGGGTCTCACTGAGTTGCTTAGGGCCTCGCTAAATTGCTGGCTGGCTTTGAACTCGCGATTCTCCTGCCTTAGCCTCCCAAGTGCTGGGATTACAGGCGTGCACCACCGTGCCCGGCTAAAGATAGGGGTTTTGTGTATACTGTTCACCAGGAATATTCCCAACAACTAGAATAATGTTAGGCATTCACAGTAGGTCTTGATAAACAAAAAAAAAAAAGAGTGTTCTAGGTAATTAATAGTTATATTTAAATGTAATCTGTCCTGATTAAATAACAATCCAAAATGCAACAGTCAGAAGAGCATGAATTGATCTTTACTTTTCCATGATTTTATATTAACCTTTGGGATTAAATATAAAAAGGTCCTGTCAATCCTATCACCAATTTCCTCTATTTAAAAATAGGCAGGGTATCTTTGCTATCAATCAAGACTAATTATTTATCGAAAAAAACTTTTCATTTAAGGACATGAAGGTTATCTGTTGGTCTGGAAATATGTAAGTATCTACCTGAAACAGTAAAAGATAACATGATCACATTTTAAGCCTTCAGTCATTTAAATGAAGTTAATTAAAATTACAATATTAATCCTTTCTGTGTGATCTCCAACTTCATAAGCCTTCAGTAAATTTGCTAGTCTCCATTGTCCAAGTTGTCCAAAAGAAAAAAGTTCATATTCTGGGTATTATTTATTGTAGGGATAGAGAAGATATGTAAACCTATACTAATGATGCAGAAAGAATGCTTAAAAAGGTTACTTTCTAAAAATAGTTTAGAAAATTAACTAAATCACTAGAAGAATTAATTCTTTTTCTTAAAAACTATATTTAGTTATAGATGGACACAATACCCTTATTTTATCTATTTATTTTTATGTGGTGCTGAGGATCAAACCTATGCCCCACATGTACTAGACAAGGACTCTACCACTGAGCTACAACCCCAGCCCTATAAAGATGAATTCTGCTACTTTACTTACAGTTTGTTAGATCAAATCTAATAGAAGTTTCAAGAACAGATGCACATGTATAAGGAAAGCCTGACTAAGACAGAAACAACAAATTTCCCTAGAAAGCATAAAAGTAATTTATATCTAAATTATAATCTGCTTGAATAGATTAAAAGGATTTTAGAATGCAAATCAGAAGTACCACTTTCAAGAACCTAGAAAGTATATGTTAACACAATATGTTGTATTTACCACATCAGAGAAGATCTTTTAACCAACAAACTGAAACTATAAATTTGAATTGAAATTCAGAAATGTTCCTACTTCATCAGAACCACATTACTCACATGGGGATAATATTGTTGACTCTGAACTCTCTGCATCTGTGCATGGCCAACAATTGGTCCAGGCCTGCCCTTGGACAGCTGCTGTCTCTCGTAAGGAATTTTATGCGATTCCTGTCCTGGTACCGGTTCTCCTTGTGCTCTACAAAGTCTGTCGCGAAGCTGCACAATGTTTGGCTATAAGAAACAAAGGAAGAAAGCAAAACAGTTCACTCAACTTTATGACAGCATGCTGATTTTCTTAAAGCAGTCAAATCATTCAAGAGACCCCTTTTGGTCTGGGGTTGTAGCTCAGTGGCAGAGCACTTGCCTGGCATGTGTGAGGCACTGAGTTCAATCCTCAGCAACACATATAAATAAATAAATTAAATTAAATAAAGGTATTAAAAAATTACCAAAAAAAAAGACCTCTTTTTGTTCATATGCTGTGAATGCTACAATAGACCCTAATACTTGAGGACTCAATATCATAGTTTCTAATAAAACTGGCACCAAACATCCATGACATATAGCATAACTTATAATTTAACTGAGGGAAGAAATTCACTGGCCGAGCAAAAGAAGATATTTTTGAAATATATTAAAATTCTAAGATACCAAACTCAGATTCGTAGTTCATACAGATCTACAATTACACAAATTTACAAAAGTTAACCAAATACATATATATGTATAGGTCACATATGCATCCTAGGTGTTAAACAAATAATAAAGCAATGTGCTAAAATATTTCAGAAATATTTCAGTATCTTTTTTTTTGAGGGGGCGGTGCTGGGGATTGAACCCAGGAGCACTGGACGGACCACTGAGCCACATTCCCAGCCCTATTTTGTATTTTATTTAGAGACAGGGTCTCACTGAGTTGCTTAGCACCTTGTTTTTGCTAAGGCTGGCTTTTGAACTTGCAATCCTCCTGCCTCAGCCTCCCAAGCCGCTGGGATTACAGGTGTTTTAATATCTTTTTAAAAAATTATATAATCCTGCTGGGCGAGGTGGCGCACGCCTGTAATCCCAGTGGCTCAGGAGGCTGAGGCAGGAGGATCGTGCGTTCAAAGCCAGCCTCAGCACGGGCAAGGCACTGAGCAACTCAGTGAGACCCTGTCTCTAAATAAAATACAAAATAGGGCTGGGACAGTGGCCGAGTGCCCCTGAGATCAACCCCCAGTTCAAAAAAAAAAAAAAAAATTATATAATCCTATAAATTTGTAAAAGGTTTAAAGTGATCATTTACTTTCAAAGTATTATCAGGCATGGTGGTGCAGATCTGTAATTCCAGTGACTTTGGAGATTGAGACAGAAGGATCACAAGTTTGAGGCCCACCTGGGCCACTTAGTGAGACCCTGTCTCAAATTAAAAAATAAAAAAAGGACTGGAAATGTAGTTTAGTAGTACAGCACTCTGTGTTCAATCCCTAGTACTAGGGGGGGAAAAAACAACCAAAAAGCCTTTCAAGGTATATGTTATTGCTATTTATGGGGTAGAATTATATACTGCAATGATAACACAAAATATCAGAACATGTCCTTCAGAAAATGCAGGGTCTATTGATATTTAGGAGCAAGTAACATCAATGTTATGCCCATTTGCTTAAAGAATATTCTTTAAAGTCCAAAGAAAAGCATGAAGAATAATGCATAGGACACACATATGATTATAAATCATACTAAAAATAAAACATTTAATCTTAAAACCAGATGATCTAAAGGTCTTAGATTAAGTTGGTCTTAAAATAAAGGGTATTTTATCTCAACATAACAATGGGACCTTACTAAATAAAAAGTCTTATGAAACTATTGTGGAGCTGGGTGCAGTGGTGCACACCTGTAATCCCAGCGGCTTGGGAAGCTGAGGCAGGAGGATCAAGAGTTCAAAACCAGCCTCAGCAAAAAAAGGTGAGGTACTAAGCAATTCAGTGAGACCCTGTCTCTAAATAAAATACAAAATAGGGATGGGGATGTGGCTCAGTGGTGAGTGTCCCTAAGTTCAATCCCCATACCCCCCCCAAAAAGAAACTATTGTGGAAAAGTCACCATATGTTTCTGTTTTACCTAATATTCCCATTAACAATTTAGGAGGATAGCAATTGGATCCTATAGTTAAGTATATATAAAACCAACTAGTTAGTCATACCCACATAGTTCTGGAGTGTATGTGTATGTTTGCTTAATAAAACTTATCAGTAATTCCCTAGAACAGATAAAATACTAAAAACAACTGAAAAAAAGATGCACATATACTCCAGAACTCTGGGTTTGACTATCACTTAGCTGGTAAAGCACTTGCCTAACATGTATGATGCCCTGGGCTTGATCCCCAGTATGGGAAAAGAAACCAGAAAAACAAAAGAGAAAATAGTAAGGAAAAGTACAGAAACAATAAAATATCTGCAAGGCTCAAAAATCAAGCTCCATCAGAAACATAATGCAGACATAAATATCCTACTTATGGAAAAGTTTCCTCAAGCCCTACTGTTACTTCCATCCATGCTCCATGACTGGATTAAGCTTCCCCTCTTGGTGTTCCCGTAGCACCACTGACACAGCTTCAGTACATCTAAAATAATCCTTGAAGAATGTCAATAACATTTATCTATAGTTAGGTGATAGAAATTCAGTTGCTCCCAAACATTCACCTACTAGTATGCGCATATTTAATACCAAGTGCTATCTACTGAATTCTACTCATTTGTACATTAAAAGAAAGAAGTTAAGTTGCTAACCCTAATTACCTGGTTGGTGTTGTCAGGAAGAAATGCCAAGGCTGCAGCAATACTGCCCTGGGCTGCCAACAAATTGGCATACTGACTCATCTTTTCAGCCAAAAGAACTCCTACAGTATTAGTGTCCATGGCTTGGGTGAGCTGTACAGCTTTTCGCAGGATGACAACTTTCTCGATTAGATCCTAAGTGAGAAAAGGAAGGGAGTGTGAGAAATACCAAGACCACACATGAGAGGAAGCAGGAAACAACAATTACAGATTTCCAAAACCTATTAAAAGTACAGTACCTATTAAGATCCTTGTATAAAAGTATGGAATAACTGCTGACTACCATTTAGGTAACTGAAATAGAAGTGAGGAGAAAGAAGGTCTCTTTTTACTCATGGCCAGGGTATAGGTCACCACCATCTCCGAACATCCTTAAGGTGATAGATACTTGTATAGTAATCTAAAACAGGCAAATACCCAAAGTAAAAAGATAGGCAGCATGGAGGAGAGGAACTATGAGTGAAAACATCCTACCTTCTATCCTCTGAAACTATTACTACTATGAAATGACCAATAGACAAGGGCACATGATCTCCAAAGTGACTTAGTAGTTACTATAGTTCGGACGCTGAATGCCATCCAGAGGCCCATGTGTTAAAGGCCTGGGCCTCAGGGTGGTACTACTGAGAAGTGGTGGAATCTTTAAGAGGGAGATCCTTAGGTCATTGAGGTGTGCCCATGAAGGGAACTGTGAAAGGGGACTTTCTCTTTTGCTTCCTGGTTAATGCTGTAAGTGGTCTGCTTTGCCATGCATTCTGGGTATGTGCTGCCCTTGCCAGAGGCCCAAGACATCAACTATCCAATTTTGAACTGAACCCTCCAGAACCACGAACCAAAACAAACCATTTCTCTTTACAAGTTAATTATTCCAGATATTTCATTATAGTAACGCAAAGCTGACTAATCTACTATTGTGATTCAAAGTTCCTCAAGTTGCTCTTCAATACCAATTCTTTCATCAAGCTTCAGGTAGAACGAATTAAGAATGTCCTACCCACCTGCCCTTCACAAGCACACAGGCTGAGAAGTGTGAAACAAGTGCTTTTCTCTAAGAAGCACTTAGAAGGAAAACCTTGGTGTCTTAACTGATTTTTAGTTTCAACAGAATGACCTTTAAAAGCAACAACCCTACGGATAAAAAAATCTCTTTCCAGAGAGGAAAAGAAATATTACACTGAAATATAGTAAGACACTGCTCATTAAATTCTTTGGGTCAGGGGACCAATATATTTACATAGTGCCTAAGAATAGTCACCAATTTGTACTTCCTCTCTTGCTTGGTATTGGTGCTACATGGAATTCCATTTACCTGTTACTTTTATTTTCTCTTAACCATGAAGGTTTTTGATTGGTATTGAGGATGTCTCCTATTCTTTAGCCCATTACTTAGCCCTTGCTTTGTTCCTTGCCCAACACAGATGAGGTCAATGGAGGCAGAAAGATCTTGAGGAAAAAGAAGGAAACCCTAGGGCTATTTTCAGTGTTCCTGTCACCTACTTCCCCCAATAAACCACCAAATCACAACCTTCATTTTGTAAGTAGCTGCAGCCCCATTATCTCAAACTTTGCTTCTTCAAAGATTGCATGTACTTATCCAGTAAAAGAACTTCTAATAGGTAAAAAAGTAGGGTGAAAGCAATAAACTTACAGAACAAATGGATTTCTAGAATATAACTTGTTCATAAATAAGATCAAAGAAAACACTAAGAAGTAAGCACCTTTTGGTTCAAAGATACTAACCTGAAGGGACAATGGGTTGCTACCATCTTGAGCTTTAGTCCAACATGCAACTAGTTTCTCTACATTCCCTGCACAAATGTAGCAGAGACACGCCTGAGTCTGCAGGAGGCTATCTCCTTCGCTTTCAAGCCTGGCTCCCAAAAGATCTGTAAATTATAAGGAGAACAAGATTATACCTAAGACAATCTGTATGTAAGGTTCTGAGCAGCTCAATAACACTTTCAGAGATACAGATTTCACTACCAATAAGTAGCAGGAAGAAACAAAGTCACTCTAAATGTTCAGTAAATACTTATTTGCTATATGAATAAAGGTGGATGACAAATGCATATAATAAGCAATTTCACAAGATTCTAAATCTAGTGTAGAACTGATATCCATTAACTATGTTAGAAAAAATAACATGGGAACAAATATATGAACACAAAACTATTGGCACATTTGGAATAATCCTATCAATGGCGGCTAGGTCTGCTATAAATTATTTGTGAAAATACAGTTAGTATCTTATAATTTTCATATTCACACAATATTTTCAAGATAGCAAATGGTTGTTTGCTCACACTAGCAGTCTTAAGCTTCTTTTCTTGCAAATAATATTTATTCCTTACCCAACAATTTAGTCATGGTATATAAGAGCAATTTTTACTCAAATGTAATTCTTTTTTTACTTTAGATTTTGAGACAGGGTTTCATTAAGTTGTCCTGGCTGGCCTTCAACTTGAAATCCTCCTGCTTTAGCCTTCTGAGTAGCTGGGAAGACAAGCATGTGCCACTGCACCTGGCTCAAATGCTATAATGATTAATTTTATCACAGCTAGCATTTACGAAGTGAGGGTTGCCTTTGTGTCATTTTAGGGATAAATAAATAGAGAGTCAGAAAATTACTTTTCTAATTATTATAGCTAGTAAGTAGCAGAAGCAGCAAATTTCCAATTCTGTCTTAAACAAAAATTACTATAAACAGTATTTTTTAAAAATAAAGTGAAGAATGTATTTTAATTTTTATTTGTGATTAGGAGGTTTACAAAAACTTCTAATAAAATTTGTCATTAATTTTATTTACAATATTCCATGCCATATATGTAATGTAGTTACATGTAAAGTTCACATCTTACCACACAAGGCTGAAAATTCATCTGGTTTAGCATAAGTCAAAACTGCAGCTAAAGCCTCTCTCCAATTTTTAAGATCACAGGACTGAACAATCTCTTTCCAATTCTTCATCACCACTGCAGTGATGAGCTTAGGAAAGGAAAATAAAGGCAAAATTGAAAGTGTTTAGTATATTAATGAAAATTAACTCTGGATAATCAATCATATATTTCAAAACATCAAATTATTGTATTTCATGCCAAATGAAGCAGCAGCAAAGAGAAGTATATTTTGGAACCAAAGGACATAACAGATGGTATTATTTTCCTTAAAAAGAGAAAACCATCAACAAACATTTTATAAAATAACAAGAGGAAAAGTATAGGGTGCTATACAACATTTAACAGGAAGTTATGCTTAAACACATAGATTTTTGAGAGAGAATTTGAAGGACAAACAAGAAATAACTTCATCAAGAAGGAAAAAGTTTCATATATGTATAATATGTTAAAATACACTCTCCTGTCATATATACCTAAAAAGAAGAAGAAGAAAAAAAAAGGGTGGGGGGAAGCATTCTAGGCCAAAGGAGCACCAGGTACAAAGATCACAGATCCAGGGAAAAATGAACATCAAAGGAGTGAGGAACTGAAAGACAGTTGGTATGGCTAAAAGATAATAGGGAGAGAACAACATGAGCTGAGGCTGGGAGACTGACAGCAATCAATATTGGTGGAACTAAACACTGGTACAAGTTTCATGGAAAACAATTTCCACAAAAATGATGTTTTTAAGATATTAAAAGAAACATCAAGCAGGAGGCTTAAAAATGTTTAGGTAATTTGTGCCAGAAACTTCTCTCCTAGTATTGTAGGTATTTAATCAAAAGTTTACACCAATATTTAGGCATAACAAAGGCTTTTTTAAAAAATATTTTTTGTTGTAGATGGCCATGATACCTTAATTTATTTTTATGTGGTGCTGAGGATTGAACCCAGTGTCTCACACATGCTAGGCAAGTGCTCTACCACTGAGTCACAGCCCCAGCCCACAAAGGTTTTTAATCAATGTACAAACAATGGTGGTTACCTATATGAGGAAAACATTAGAATATGCCTAAACATCCCAAAATAAGAGACATAATACATCATTCCCATAAAATAATATAGAGTAATTAAAAAAATTTTAAGAATCTTTAATGATGTGGGAAAATACTTATAATGTAAGTGACAATATCTATAAACAAAACCACACACATATAGCCAGGCATACTGGTGCATGCCTGTAATTCCAGCCACTTGGGAGGCTGAACAGGAGGATCTTAAGTTTGAGGCCAGCTGAGCAATTTTGTAAGAACTTGTCTTGAAATTAAAAAAAAAATATGTAAGAAAGTGTTGGGGGTGTAGTTCAGTGGCAAAGCATTTGCCTAGTGTATGCAAGGCCTTGGGTTTAATTCCCAGCACTGAAAAAAAAAAATCCATACACATATATCTACATATACAAAGAAAGATATATGGGAAAGCTATGCACTAATCTACCAACAGGATTAGGTGGTGCTAGAAATTTTACTTTTAAAGTGTTCTATATTAAACCTTTATACAGTAGCATGAAAATATTTTATATATATATATATACATATATACATATATATACATATATATGTATATATATTTGGGTTTTTTTGAACCAGGGATTAAATTCAGGGGCCCTCGGCCACTGAGCCACATCCCCAGCTCTATTTAGTATTTTATTTAGAGACAGGGTCTCACTGAGTTGCTTAGTGCCTTGCCCTTGCTGAGGCTGGCTTTGAACTCGCAATCCTCCTGCCTCAGCCTCCTGCACCGCTGGGCTTTTTTGATTTTTAAATTCTATACAGAAACAACAAAAACTAGAATAATCACACTAATGTCAAAAATAATTTTGGGGTCAAAAAAACATGGATGAGTTTTTAAAAATTCTTTACTATGTTCTGAATCTCAATTATCTACAATATGGAATATTACTTAAATAACCATAAAAATGTTACTATTTGTTTATTTTGAAAATAACATACCCTGGTAATTTTGCTTTGGGATTTTGCAAAGTATTTCTTCTGGGTTCGAGCCAAGAGTTCTTGTCCGCCTGCTATGGCCAATATAATGGCATCAGCCATTCGGTTATCATGTAAACAAAGGTCAACAGCACTCTCAAAATTACCCGTCAATAAAGCCTGAGTAATTAAACCATCAATATCTGCAACAAGGAAACAACACAACCATATTACAGAGGTCTTGTCATCAAAAATAGCTACAATAGAAAACCTACGTAAATCAGTTTTTGTACACAGACATGAATTGAGAACACAATGCTAATTTTTTAATACTAGGGAATTAAATTTCAAACACAAGCTGTTAGTATTTAAGGAAGAAATTTATGGAAATATATTAAGAAGCATATAAAATAACACTACTTACAGATTACCTAAGTGGATTAAATAAAAGTCACCTAGGTGTCAGAATGTACAACCTTTCCCAAAGCACCTACTACATATAGTTAATGGTAACCATATTCTTTTTCAACTCTCTACCATCTTTGACAAACCATTTCTAACTTAAACTTTTGGACCATTTGCTTTCAAATTGTTAAAAAAATTAAAAATAAAACCAAGAGGCACTTACCCCCACTGATAGAGATATTAAATGTTCCCCCAGTTGAGGGGAGAAATTCGTTTTCATGTTTTTCCTCTTTAATGTGCTAAAGAGATGGAAAAAGCAGCAAGTGAGCCAAAATATTTTGCAGGCAAAACGAAATTTACATATTATTCACCTACTGACCACATGATATGCTGTTACTCCAGAAATGTTCTCATGTGTAAGTTTACACAAAGATCTATGACTTCCTGAAGTACCAATTCCCTTATATAATGCTAAGTAAAATTCAAAGTCATCAGCAATAATGTTCAACAAAATCAATGCACACATTCATTATAGATACCTGAAAAGTTACTGAAACTGGACAATCTTTGTTTTCTTAGATACCTCAACTATGAGTGGGCTGAATATACAAAACATACATGTTTTAAATTATATCATCATATTTAGATTTAAAACAACCCTGCCGGGCATGGTGACGCACACCTGTAACCCAAGCGACTTGGGAGGCTGAGTCAGGAGGATCGCAAGTTCAAAGCCAGCCTCAGCAACTTAGCGAGGCCCTAAGCAACTCAGTGAGACCCTGTCTCTAAATAAAATACAAAATAGGGCTGGGGATGTGGCTCAGGGGCCGAGTGTCCCTGAGTTCAATCCCTGGTTCCAAAAAAATAAAAAATAAAAATAAATAAAACAACCCTACTTCTACTTATCTAATAACTCCTGCATGCTAGGTTTGGTTATAAGGTATTTTGTTAAAATTGAATCATGAAGCCACGCACAATGGCACATGCCTGTAATCCCAGCAGCTTGGAAGGCTGAGGCAGGAGGATCATGAGTTCAAAGTCAGCCTCAGCAAAAGCAAGGCACTAAGCAACTCAGTGAGACCCTGTCTCTAAATAAAATACCAAATAGAGCTGGGGATATGGCTCAGTGGCTGAGTGACCCTGAGTTCAATCCCTGGTACCGCTGCCCCCACCAAAAAAATTGAATCATGAAAAAAATCATTAGGTGTTCTTAGTAGAAAAGCAATATATGGGTCAGAGATGTAGAGATGTGGCTCAGTGATAGAGAACTTCCCTAGCATGAACAATGCCTTGAGTTTTACTCTTGGTACTGTTAAAAAAAAAAAAAAAAAAAAGTTCATCTAAAAGAGATTTTTTTTGTATTTGAGTATATTAAAACATACTCAAATTCAATGATATGTTTTATGGTTTTTCAAATTAAGATCCATCTGAAACAGTAGGCTGGTCTGATAAAAATACTTATAGTTCTTTTTTTTTTTTTTTGGAACCAGGTATTGAACTCAGGGGCATATGGCCACTGAGCCACATCCCCAGCCCTATTTGTATTTTATTAGAGACAGGGTCTCACTGAGTTGCTTAGTGCCTTGCCCTTGCTGAGGCTGGCTTTGAACTCGCAATCCTCTTGCCTCAGCCTCCTGCACCACTGGGATTACAGGCGTGCACCTTAGGGTGGCGCCCGGCTAAAATACATATAGTCCTTTATAAATTTCTAAGACTATATGTTAAGCATCTCTAATTAAAAAATCTGAAATCCAAAATGGTCTCAAATCTGAACTTATTTATTTTGTAGTACTGGATACTGAACCCAGGGATGTTCTACCACTGAGCTACATCCCCAGTTTCTTTACTTTTTTATTAAGGGCCTCATTAAGTGGTCCAGGCTAGCCTCAAATCTACAATCCTGTTGTCTCAGCCTTCTAAGTAGCTAGGATTTCAGGTATGTGTGACCAGGCATACCTGGCTGAAATCCAACAAGATTTTAGTTAAGACTTTCAGATTAGAAATGGTCAATTTGTAAAGTCTATACAAATATTTAAAGAAAAATGCAGTTCTTCTATATGAGCTAAAATATCTGCCTTCTATGCTTGTGTTACCTACACACCTGAATGAAAAAGCACCTAATATTCAAAGTCAAGGGCATTTTGGAATTGTGTCATTTTAGTGTAGAGTATAGCACAGCCTCAACTAAAAAGCATAATGAATGGTGACTACTGTAAAAGAATAACTAACCCTTACTGGCTTTCACTGACTAAAGAGAAGTATTTTGGAATCTAAAAAATTGAGAAGTTCAGACAATCGCATTGAAGAATAAATCAGAGATATGAATCTGATTATTTTCACTAACAAATGTACTGAAAAAATATTTTTTTAAACAGTATTTCTCATATTTGCTTTCTAAACTCAACAAACCATTATTTATAGATTTTGAAATATACATATAGGTAAAAAATGTACAATGTTGGGCTGGGAATATAGCTCAGTTGGTAGAATGCCTGCCTTGCAAGCACAAGGCCTGGGTTCGAATCCCCAGCACTGCAAAAAAAAAAAAAAAAAGTACAATGTTTCATTTATGCACTGACTACCTTTAATGTGTAAACTACTGCATTTGACAAAAGAGTATCAAGATAAAAGGGAAGAGCCAGGGATGATGGCACACGCCTATAATCCCAGCTATTCAGGAAGGTGAGACAAGAGGATGGCAAGTTCCAGGTCAGCGTCATTAATTTAGTAAGACCCTGTCTCAAAATGAAAAATAAAAAGGGCTTGGGATATAGCTCAGTGGTACAGCATTTGTTTGTCTAGCAAGTGCAAGGCAATTCCCAGTTTTGGAGGAAAAAAAAAAGATAAAAGATTTTACCCCCTTGAAATAATGTTCTTTAAGTACTCAAAATGTACACCGACAACTATTGTTTGGTTATATACATATTATTATTACTACCTATTATTCATGAATATAATCCCAAATGGTCTTCTATTTGATAATACATAGTCTAGATGTGCAAAAATCAAAGTACAACATTTATGTATCTTCAATTCTTTCTAGGTATTCCCAAAATTAGTTCAAATATTTTAGTAAGATTTTGTTCATATCATGTCCTTGTTAAATAAGTGCTAGGAGGTCCACTTCTAAGGAAAATGTTTTTAATAGTCTTTGTGCAGTAGTTTAAATACACTGGGAAATTATTTTTACACGTAGTAAATGATTATACAAAATATTCCACAGTCAGAATATCTCTATATTACAATGGGCAATGAAAAAGTCAAAGATGAGATGAGAAACAAGAATTTGTTGGTTAATTTTTCAAGATGAAATAAAATTAGAAATGAAGATTACAGAATTAGTGACTAGTGGTTAACAAAACCTTCAGAAAAATCAAAAGGAAAAAAAAAATCAATGATAGAACTCTGTGTTCAAGGACTCTTTAATTAGTTACAGAAATGATCAAGCACAACTTAAAGATACATTTATAGTAAATCATGACAGTTTAGTTTAGTGAAATGTTCTTTACTTGGACTCTGACTTCAGGACCAATTCAGAAGCCCATGCCACTGACAGTGGGCCCTAAAAATGCATGTGCCAACAAAAAATCTTTAACTTCACATATAATGCAAAGTGGATTTCTGAATAAAATCTCCGTGTAATTTTGATATCCTGACAGTCATCTGATAAATTGTGTCAATCTCCCACATCAACTATAAATTTTAAATCTTATAATCCAGAAGTCAGGTCAGAGAACTAGAATTTGGCATATTTCTGTCAGTCTAGGTAAACAGATTTCTACCCTAAACATCCCTGTAACCATATATTCCAACTTATTTTCTAACAATTAGTCAAGAAAATGTTCCATTTTTTAAATGTGAGATAACAATTATCACATACTTGTCCAATATAATATGAAAAAGAGTAAGTACCTCTCCCAAGAGCTGCACTTCAGCAGCAGGGCTCTCCTCCCCATCACTCTGTGTTACTTGGTCAGAGTCTTTAAGAGCCTTTGGTACAGAAAACAATTACAGAGGAAGTTGAAGAATGTAGCATTAAAAGGTTTTTAGTAACAAGGAAGACAAAAGACCCAACCAAAAACACCCAGAACCAGTTTGATCATAAGAAGCAACATTGAGTAAATTTATTTGAGAAACATTAGAAGAAAAGCAAAGAATAACTACTATTAACAATTACTGCTAACACCTTTCTTTCCTACCGAACCTCATCTGGCACGAAAGATCTTTACCTTAAGAATCTGAGCAGTCACTGATTCTGTTTTTCCTCTTTTATAAAATTCAAATATGCCAAGAACTAGGAAAGCTCTACCAGGTAAACTTAAACTATTAAGATGAAAATAATGAATTTACTAAAATATCTGAAATTGCCATTTGTTTTCACACCACAAAGCACAAAACAGATAAACTTCTTAAATTATGCTTCTTTTTTTGTTATGAACTAACCAAAATTTTAGAAGGTAGCTATTTTTAAAAGACCTTCTTACCACGTCGGATCCATCCACTTTGTTCAAGGCCAAAGTAATCTGAAATAAAAATAACAACTCACCTACTAAACAGAATTCTATTTCAGGGTATCCAGCAAATGTTCATCTCTTCATTTTATTAACAAAAATCCACAAAAGTTTTCATCAAGAATAGTATGTCTATGGAGACTAACATCTTGCTGAATTGGTCCTAAGTGATTCTAGTTTCACTTATAGAGTTCTATTGTTCAGATGTTATCCTATTCTGCTGTTCAATCACAAAACTAGCCTCTAAACAATGTGTCTTCTAATTGGTTTTTAAAAATATTTCTTCGGGTACTCATTATGGAAAGAATTACTATAAGAAACATTGGCAGAAATCCAGAAAAAATTTTCTCATTTTTTTTTAATCAGGCATGCAGTAAAACTTTTATATTAATCTCCAGC
Organism: Glaucomys volans; assembly: GCA_020662805.1. Taxonomy (NCBI): domain Eukaryota; kingdom Metazoa; phylum Chordata; class Mammalia; order Rodentia; family Sciuridae; genus Glaucomys; species Glaucomys volans. The sequence goes on along the minus strand of JAJEJO010000375.1, from coordinate 225,115 downwards.
AAATCTACAAAAGTTACAGTATCAAGAAATTTATATTAACGATAAAGTTAACCATAAAATTTCAAAAGGAATGATCAAAGACATATCGACACACCAGAGTGGAAATATGATGTGATCCTAGTTCTGTCTGTGAAGAAACACTAATCTGCACCTAGAATGCACAGAACTACAGAAAATCTATAACACTGCCTTCAAGATTTCCACAGCCTATTTTTACTACTACTGAAGTTGATGTCAACAGTGCAATAATAATTAAGTCACTTTTTGAGAATACTATAAAACTGCAACATGATTCCTAGTTTTAAAAGGAAATCTTTTTAGAAAATTTGAACTATCAAGCAAACAATTTAGACTTTTTATCTACTCAGGTTCAGTACAATAAATCACTCATATTCCAAAATATTTACTACATTTTATTATACCAACTCAATACATACTTTGGACATTATGTGCTTACAACATCAGCATGGCTAGGGTGGAAATTTGTGATAGCCTGAAATAGTATCATTTTTCTCACTTAAATTGTATTGAAATTGGGAGACCTCTAGTAGTGGCTAATTCTTTTCTGGTAAGGCCACTGTTTACACACTTTATTAAAATCTCAGTGTTATTTTCAATGTTTGAGATTCACAATGCCTCATTCATTAAGGCCCAATTGCTTCTGACAATGAAATTTTGAAGGTGGTTCTGGCAGCTTCTAAATCCAGATACAAAGTAGAGTTTAACATTTAACAATATGTATTCAAAATTTTGGCAACCAAACACAAATTTTCATTGAATATTTAGTGATTGAAGATAATCTGTATAACTTTATTAAAAATATGATGTTTTATCTAAAAACAGTCATTTAACTTCCCCCCAAATTTACCTTCTTTCCTAGATCATCTTTTCTATATCCAAGAAGCTCAAGGTATTTTCCACGAGAATCATCTTCAAAATTCACCTTAAAAAAAAAAAAAAAAGACATAACAAAAACCTTAATTTTTAAAGGCTAGTTTTTATAAGAATTGATCAAATTCTAAGTAAAATTATTTTAAAAACCTAAAATCTACTATGTAAAATCCTGAAGGCTCACTATTCGAAAAGTATACAAAGAACAGTTTATTTTTAAATAGTTATTTTTTAATAGTGAGTAAGTACTAGGAACAAATTATATAGGTTTAATATGGCTTATGCTTGAAGTCTAATTTTAGTGAAGATAAATTAAAGTTATGCCCAAGGTCATATAAATGCACAATTCACACTATGTGAAACATTCTATATCATAAAACTCTCAAAATTCATACTTAATTACAAAATATAAATTGTACAATTTTAGAATTTAACCTTGTTGTAGTCAAAATTGCTTTTCCTTGGAAAATTCAGTATTAAAGAACAGATATTTCAGTGGAGGAAAAAATGACCAACAAGGAAATTCTATTTGTTAGTCTGTTGTCAAAAATGCAATTTAGTGCAAAGTTTTTTTCCCCCAGCTCTAACTCCTCTTTAATGGAAGGATGATACTTCTAGCCTCTGTCCTCTATGTCTCTTCTTTTTTCCCATTTTCCTTAACTAGATTTCTATAGACATTAAATATTTTGTTTTCCTTATTTAATGGTGAATTTGATTTGTCAACTTGATTAGATTGAGATGCAGATGATTAAGAGGCTTCCGGGTGTGTCAAAAAGGTTGTATCTAAGAATGATTGGCATGTGGGATAGTGAACTAAAGTGAAGACCTTCCCTAAGCATGGGAAGCACTATTCAATAGAATGGTGGTTGGGATGGAATAAAAGTTGAAAGAACAAGGAAGCAGCAGCAGATGCAAGCTAGATTTTTCTTAAATGGGTTGATTGCTTCTGTGATTCCCTGAGGATATCAACTCTCATTCCTTTACTTTTCCAAAGCTGACTCTGCCAGTGATTCTCCAGGGAGTTTCCAGAAGCCTTCAGTCTCAGACTAGGGTACCACAGTTGATTCCTCTTGTTCTGAGGCTTCGGCCTCTTGGATTGCGCAGCTACTGGTAGTTCCAGCTTTCCAGCCACCGTGCACTATACAGCTTCTGGTCATGTAAGTCAATCTAATAAATCCCCTTTTTATAATGATATTTCCTGTTGATTCTGTTCTTCCAGAGAACCCTAATACACTTATAGTAAGTTTTATATTCTATTTTAAAAATAAGTTTGCTTTACTGTTGTTTTATTCCTAAATATCTCTACCATATTGCCTATTTTAAAAAAAATGTATTAAGTTTGTCAAATTAGAGAAGGAAGGTTTGACATCAGAATTTAGGTTGAGTGCTCTTTGTGAGATTTCTCAAATTTCATCATGAATTCCTGCAAACATGTTTTACCAATTGTTTCGTTAATAGGAAGACAGATTTAGAATATAAGAGGAAAAGAAGGGAAGTATTGGGCAATTAATTGACTAAATTGTTATGTACATTTATGAATCTCACTGTTTTGCATAATTATAATAGGAATAGGAACAGTAATAGTTAAATTTATAGATAATGAAATAAGATGGTTTAAAATATCAACTTTACCTTCAAAAAGGACCACACATTTTTCTCAAACTCGGTGTGAGAAGCATCAATTTTTTTCTGGCAGTAATTGATAAATCCTTGTGACTGCACAACCTGCTGCAGTTGGTCTGATCGGCTGAGAAATTCCTTTTCTGTTACCACTTGACTAACGAACACATGATGCTGCTGCTGCTGTTGCTGCTCAGCTCCCTGCTGAGATTGTACTTTGACATTCTCAAAAGTAACCAGTTTGCCTCCAAACTGTGAAAGAAGAAATGAGTGAAATCCGTTTTAACCACAAGGACAGGGTCAAAACAATGTGTACTATAAACTTGTTCAACTAAAGAAATGTGGGGCTGAGGGCTGGGGTTGTGGCTCAGTGGTAGAGCACTTGCCTAGCATGTGTGAGGCACTGGGTTCAATTCTCAGCACTCCATATAAATAAGTAAAATAAAGGTCCATCAACAACTAAAAAAAAAAATTTTTTTAATAGAGAAAAAAGGAAACAGAACCAAATTTGATTTTCACACTGAAAATTTTTGTACCAAGGAATACAGGCCCTTTTTTTCCCCTGCAGTGCTGACTCAAGCAGGCACATGTGAGGGAAAGCAAAGATTCCGTTATTTTTTTTTTTTTTGGTGGGGGGTACTGGGGATTGGAACCAGGGGTACTCTACCACTAAACTACATCCCAGCCCTTTTTATTTTGTGAGACAAAGTCTCACTTTGTTGCCCAGGTTGGCCTCAAACTTGCAAGTATCTTACCTCAGTCTACCAAGTAGCTGAGATTACAGGTATGCATCAGTGCACCTGACAGATGTTCTTCATACAAATTTATTTTGTTTGTTATGTCTCTTACAAAATGCACACATTAGAACTTACATCTCATTATAATAGTGTGAGAAGTGTAGCCCTTGTAAATGGAATTAACAACCTCATAAAAAGACAGGAAGAAATTAGGTAGCCCCTATTGCCCTTCATTCATGTGAAGATACAGCAGTCATTCACCAGGAGGATGCAAAAACAAGATGCCATCTTGGAAGCAGAGTGAGCCCTTACAATACTGAACCTACTGGTGTCTTGATCAGATTTTGAGCCTCCAAAACTGTGAGAAAAAAACACATTTTCTAGTCCATGGGTATTTTGTTATAGCAGAACAAAAGACAGAAAGAATGAACAAAGACAGAAGGAAATTATCTCAACAGAGGCCAAAATTGGAAAGTCCATAACTAATATTATACTCAATAGTAAAAAAATATATAAGCTTTTCCTCTAAGATTAAGAACGAAGTAAAGATGCTACTCTCAACACTTCTCAAGACAGTACTGGAGTTCTAGCCAGAGTAAAGAAGCAAGAAAAAGAAACAAAAGTCATCACAATTAGAAAGAGGCAGCAGGGAATGGCAGTAAAAGCCAGTAATCCCAGTGACTTGGGAGGCCAAGGCAGGAGGATTGTAAGTTTTGAGGACCGCTTGGGCAACTCAATGAGACCGTCTCAAAATGGAAAGTGTTGAGGATAGAGTGCAGTAATATAGTACCCCTGGGCTCAATCCCTTTTTCTCTAGGAGGATAAAAACAAAGAAAAGAAGAAGAAAAATTATTTCTGTTCATAGATGACCTCTTGTTTGTAGAAAACCCTAAAGATACTGCAAAAACAATTAAAACCACTACATGAATTTGGCAGAGTTGAAGGAACAAAGTCAACACACAAAAATTAGCTGTTTCTATATACTAACAATGAACAATGTGATAAGGAATTAAGAAAACTATCCCACATTATAGCATAAAAAATGATTTCAAAATAAATGTAATAAAGAAGATAAAAGTTGTACATGACAAGTACAAAACATTACAGAAAAAAAATAAGGACAACAGAAACAAATGATATCCTGTGTTCATGGATTGGAAAACAACATTATTAGAAAGTCCACACTGGGCTAGGGTTGTGGCTCAGAAGTAGAGGACTCACCCAGCATGTGTGAGGCACTGGGTTCAATCCTCAGCACCACATAAAAATAAGTAAACAAAATGAAGGTATTGTGTCCAACTACAACTAAAAAAAAAAAATCAAGTCTTTAAAAAAAACAACTCCACACTATCCAAAGCAATCTACAGATTCAATGCAATCCTTGTCAAAATCGCAATATGCAGTGGTGCCCACCTACAATCCAAGCTACTCAAGAGACTGAGGCAGGAGGATCAGTTCAACCCAGCCTGGACAACAAAGTGACACTGCCTCAAAAATAAATGAATAAATAAAATCCTTGAAGAAATAAAATCCAAATGGTACTTTTTTCTAGAAACAGAAAAAGAACATAGCTGGAGGCCTCACACTTACTGATTTCAAAACTTATTACAAAGCTACCGTAATCAACAGTGTGGTATTGTCACAAAGACATGAAGACCCAGTGAATCAGAATGGAGAACATATAAATAAATTCATGCTTACATGGTCAAATGATCTTTGACAAGGGCACTAAGATCTCGTGGTAGGGAAAGATCTCGAAAAATATCCAGTTTTTGAAAACTAGACATTCACATTCAAAAGAACAGAGTTGGACACTTATTTTATATCATATACAAAAATCAACTTCAAAATGGATTAAAGACCTAAATGTGAATCTGGATACTACTAAATTACTAGCAGAAAACACAGAGGAGAAGCTTTGGGTCACTAGATTTGCAATGATGCTTGGATATGATACCAAAAACATAGTCATCAAAAGCAAAAACAGAAAAATGGGACTTTCATACAGCCAAAGAAACTGTCTTAGTTCCTTTTGTGTTGCTATAATATCTGAGACATGGAAATTTACGAACAAGAGGACTTTATTTGGTTCACAGTTCTGGAGGCTGGGAAGTCCAAAATAAAGGTACTGGCCTTCATGCTGAGTCATCCCATGGCAGAAGGCAAAAGGTATATAAATGGCCAACAAATATAAAAAGATGCTCAACATCACTAATCAGAGAAATGCAAACTCATGAGTCATCCATACCCATTATGATGCTATCATCAAAAAATAAATAAATAGCATGAAAACAGTGTTGGAACAGATGTAGAGAAATGGGAACCTCTGCTTGCTCATTCATTTGTGTACACAACGTGCTCTCTTTTTTTTTTTTTTGGTATTGGGGATTGATTCAGGGTGCTTTATCACCAAGCTACATCCCCTAGCTCTTTTTATTTTTTATTTTGAGACTGGATGTTACTAAATTGCCCAGTCTGGCCGTGAATTTGCAGTCCTCCTGCCTTAGCCTTCTGAGTAGCTGCGATTATAGGTGTGAGTCAACACACTTGGCTCACAATTAAAAAAAAAGTGAAAGTAGATCTCCCACTTTTTGGGGGGCGGGCAGTACCAGGGATTGAACTCAGGGGCACTCAACCACTGAGCCACATCCCCAGCCCTACTATGTAAGTTATTTAGAGACAGGATCTCACTGAGTTGTTTTAGCACCTTGCTTTTGCTGAGGTTGGCTTTAAATTCTCCATCCTGCCTCAGCCTCCAACCTACTGTGATTACAGGCATGTGCTACCATGCCCCGCAGGTCTCCACTTATAAGAAACTATTTTGAATGATGAACATTCCACAAATCCACAAATCTATCTCAAACCCAAAGTTTTTCCATCTAAATGATTCTATAACATTTTACTACGAGAAGTCCTTTGTTTCTATGAACCATAAAAACAAAATACACTTACTGAAAAGGAAGCACCGACAGGTCTTCGGATCCATCTGGGTGGCTTCTTCAAAGGCAGCACTATACTATGTTGAGTTGTCTGCTGGGGAATTTGTAATGGAGGAAGGGGCTGCCCTGTGCCAAAAGGATCAAGATTCCCAAAAGATGATGAAAGCTTAAAAAAAAAAAGTATGAATCGTTAACTTATAAACTATGATGCATTTTTTCCAAGTCATGCCCCAGAAAAATTTTTTGACAATTATTCGATAAATCAACATTATTGACCAATCATCTTTTTCAAAATAATTATATATTTTTTTTGTTTTAACACTTCCTATTACCTTGTCAACTTGTTTCTGCCTTAAACCATCTGTGCTACCTCCCATGATAGAATAAACACTGATACGCCCATCAAAGGAAGCAGCTGATAAGATAGCAGGATTTCGAGGACACCACTGAATATCAAAGCACCACTGTGTGTTGGTGGGAAGTTCATATAACACCTAGGCCAAAAAATGAATAAATACATACATAAATAAAAATAACAAAAGTCAGAAAAATATATAGCCACTTAATAATCCAAATACTTGAATTAAATTGGTCAACATTAATGTGGTTAAACATTTTCTTTTAGAAAGCATCTTTAGCCAGGAAAATTCATCACAACATTTCTTTAAAGTACAAGAATGATTCATTATGATTGTCTAGTAAGCTAAACTGGAATGCTACTTAATATTTCAGCAAGATTTGAACAAGTACTCCTTTTTTCTTCCCCCTTTCTTATTGGTACTAGGAATTGAACCCAGGGGTGCTCTACTTCTGAGCTGTACCTCTAGCCCTTGCTATTTTTTTAGTTTGAGACAGGGTTTTGCTAAGTTGCTGAGGCTGGCCTCAACTTGTGATTTTCCTATCTCAGTCTTTCAAGTCACTGGAATTACAGGTGTGCACCATGGTACCTGGCTAAACAAGCACATCTTAAAAACAGTTTTAGGCTGGGGCTGTGGCTCAGCGGTAGAGTACTTGCCTCATATGTGTAAGTCACCAGGATCGATCCTCAGCACCACATAATAAAATAAATAAAATAAAGGTATTGTGCAAAAGAAAAAAAAAGTTTATATTTTTCCTCCCTGATTTTGACATGGTAGTAGTAGATATGTTTAAAAAAATCAGTACATTATCATTGGTGTCTTATCCAACTCTTTTTCCTGGCAAGATCAAAACAATCACATTTAGGTTATTCGAAGACCAATATTAAAATTGATCTTGAGAGGGAAGAATTCACTGAGAAATTCAGGTTTTACTCAAAAGAGAAAACATACATCCTACCCCTAATGCTGCAGAATCCTACTAGATTTTGGCATTAACAACTTTCTTTAGAAGGAAAACAACATGGAAAAACTACTGAAAATGACTGATGTAAAATCTTTACAAAATTATTATAATTGTTGCTAATTCAAAGTAAGTGTGGTAGTGACTGCTATTCAGGTTTTAGGCCTTAAGAAATAAGTCAAATGACCTTAACTTAGACTTCATGAAATTTAAAATGTTAATAAGAAGACAAAAGTAAGTGAAAACATATTCTGATTGCTCATGTCTTTGACATGTATAGTGGTTGTTAAGACATGTAGTCTGATGGAATTTAAATCACTTGTCTATTACTACTTTGCAATTGAATATGAAATTCAATTTCAGTTACAGCATGCACTAAAAGTAGATTCCTTTAAATTCCAAACACATACAACTAATCATATACAAACACCCATTTCAATAAATTCATACACTATAAAAATAATGACAAAACAGGAAGTTTCATGTATTTTGAAATTACTTAGAAAGGCAAAGTGTAAAAAAAGTACGATATTTACTTGGCCTACAAGTCATAGGAGGTAAAACTTATTGTTTTAATCTTTTTCTCGTTTCCTCTAACTTGAATGTTTCTATACTCTTATATATATCACATTCAAAAACTTGAAACCAGAAATTAAAAGTATAAAAAGTATAATTAGAATCTATGGTCCAAAAGAGAAAGGTAGGGAGTCAGGTGTGGTGGCACAAGCCTGTAATCCCAGTGGCTCAGGAAGCTGAGGCAGGAGGATCTTGAATTAAAAGCCAGCGTCAGCAATTTAGTGAGGCACTAAGCAACTCAGTGAG
>JAJEJO010000375.1:98732-205357 GCA_020662805.1 Glaucomys volans | reverse complement strand
CTTACCATCTAGAAACTGTGAAATTCTTGGTAAGTTACTTAAATCTCCCAACTTTGCCTTTAGTTCATCTGTAAAATAAAGCTAACCAACCATTTTTGTGGAAAACATTACACTCTATTTGACAACAGAACTGGTCACTAACATGTAGGCTGTTAAACAGTGAAGGTATTAGCCAAGTATGGTGGTGTGCACCTGTAATTCTAGCAACTTGGGAGGCTAAGGCAGGAGGATTTCAAGTTTGAGGCCAGCCTTAGCACCTTAGTGAGACCCTGTCCAATAAATAAATAAATAAATAAATAAATAGGGTTGTGAGTAGACATCAAAGGTAAAGCACTCCTGGGTTTGATTCCCTGTACCACAAAGCAAAAACAAAACCCCAAACAGTAAAGTACTAAGCAAGTCATCTAAAATTTTCTAAGACAAATAATGTACTGACAGTAGAAAGATGACATCAAAATTATATCTATTATTTTTGATGGCATGAAGTTGTATGGTGACACAGATGGTAGCAGGAAGAAAAATTGCTAGATAAAAGCTATCTGGGGTTCTCATCACAGTGTGAAGGCTGTGCAGAGTATGAGGGATCCCATGAAACTCCATGATTTGAGCTATATTCTGTTAACTAAGGTACAATTTCTTTAAAACATGCTAAAATATTGAGACAATAACATTTATTACTCAATTTAAAGTGTCATTCTTTGGTATCATAATAGAGCATAAGTACTTGAAAAGGTGATTCCAATAGTATATCAGAAATTATGTCAACAAAATTCTTTGTGAAGCATATTTTTAAACACATAGTACAAAGAAGAAAATAAAAATAATCTGGCTCTTTGGTCCCGGCGGCAGAAGCGAGATGACGAAGGGAACGTCATCGTTTGGAAAGCTTCGTAATAAGAAGCACACGTTGTGCCACCGCTGTGGCTCTAAGGCCTATCATCTTCAGAAGTCGACTTGTGGCAAATGTGGCTACCCTGCCAAGCGCAGGAGAATGTATAACTGGAGTGCCAAGGCTAAAAGACGAAATACCACTGGGACTGGTCGAATGAGGCACCTCAAAATTGTATACCGCAGATTCAGGCATGAATTCTGTGAAGGAACAACTCCTAAACCCAAGAGGGCAGCTGTTGCAGCATCCAGTTCGTCTTGAGAGTTTCAACAATTAGCCACCCAATAAATTTTATGGTTCTTAAAAATGTAAAAAAAAATAAATAATCTGCCAGTCAGCTAGGCGTGGGGGTGCGCGCCTATAATCCCAGCAACTCAGGAGACTGAGGTAGGAGGATCACAAGTCAGAACCCAGCCTCAGCAACTTAGTGAGATCCTGTCTTACAATAAAAAGTGAAAAAAAGGTCTGGGGATGTAGCCCAGTGGTAAAGCAACCTTGGGTTCAATCCCCAGTACCAACAAACAAACAACAAAAAGCCCCTGCCATTCAGAGATAATATTATCATACTGATTAATATAAACACTCCTTTTTCTACTCATACCTACCTTTTTGACAAACAAGTAAGATCAAAGAAATAGAAAAAAGTAATTCTGTACTATGAGGAAAAAAAAAAAACCTAGGGCTTCTTCTTCCTACCCTATATATAACAGCCAACAATAAAAGAGTAAAGAGAACTTAAAAACACTTCTTTCACTTCCACAAAAATGCATTTATGCACTTTTTCACAAAACATTTCATGCTATTGATGGTATTTCTTAAAGTTTCTAAAAATAATGTAATAATAGACAAAGGCATCAATCACAACATATAAATAATCAAATGAATTTAAGGCTGAACCTCATACCTGTGAGAAGAGAAAGTAGCACAAGATTTCATATCCAACGATGGATCTGAAAGGTCTAATTCAAATATCTCAAGGGAAGCATTGGTACTAAATGTTGCATCCAACTGCTGAGCAGATGTTCCTATAGAAAATACATTTATGGTAACTACACATAAAAAATAAAAAGACTTAGGAAAAATGATACAAAATAGAAATTAAAAGCATGTTTTTCAATTATCTTGCAAATGAATGCTGCATTAGAAGCTGAAATCTCAGCACATATGCCATTAAGCAGATGCTTAAATTACTATAGCAATGAAATTCTGGCACAGGCTGGGAGATGTTGTTTGTAAGACTGGGTGGGACAGTTAATTTTTTAAAGTATGTAAATATTTTAAAAGCCCTCCATAAAAACAGTCCCATGATTGACTATATGTACATATAATCACACATGATATAACTTTTTATATAAAAAAATGCTTGCATCAAATTTGCTCTTCATTTAATTGAACTTCTACATGTCTTCTATTGTGCTTAACATTGGAGGACTAACACTACACATAATCCTCATGCAGTGCAAAAGGTTATGTATGTAAAATACATTGTGATCAATGCAATGATGTACATGGAACTACAGGAATATGAAGGTCACAGAACTCAGATGATAAAGAAATAATGGAGGTATCTTGCTAGGATAGATGCTTCCCAGAGGAGATGAAGCTTGAACTGAATCTTAAAGGACATCTATGAATAAGCCAGATGTGTAAGAGAAGAACTAGATTACTCATACTATCTTCTCTTTTGAACTTACCTGTAGCTAGGTAAATGGGGTGGTTCTGGGCAGGGCTCCATGCCTGCATGGCTGTACGATCTATCTCTTTTAACTTCATCCTAAGAAAACACGTAACACAAAATATGGAAACACATTATACGTAGAATCATACTAGACAAACCATTACCACATTAGCAATGTTCCAGAGTCAATAATTCAAATTGGTTTAGGTGTCATCTGTTCCAAGTGTTCAGAATTAGAAGACAAAACTTGTAAAACTATTTTGAGACAAATGTAGACTATTCTAATTTTTGGGGGGGATTATACCTGTGCAGTACCCCTTATCCAAAGTGCCTGGGGGCCAGAAGTACTTTGGATTTCAGAGTTTTTTTTTTTTAATTATAGAATATTTGCATAGACTTTACTGTTTAAGCATTCCTAACCCAAGAATCTGAAATGTTCCAAAATCTGAAACTCTTTTCAGAGTTTTGGATTAGCATGGATGCTCAACCCTCTGTCCTTCAGTTGAAAAATCAGCCTGGAAAAATATCCCCAAAAAACAATACAGGATAGTATCTGAGGAATTAACTTTGCTACACATGTGCTTCTCAAACAAGAATGGGTTACAGTGAATTAGGGCTAAGAGAAATCATATAATAAACAAGATGCATCTTCCTGAAGTAGCATTATTGAATGATAAGAACATGTTAAAGATTAAAACAAGCTCAACTATAGAGAACAACACAGTAAGATCATAGATTTTAAAGATTAAAGCCAAAATTCCTAGAAAAATGGTCACTTTAGCTAAAAACTAACACACCACTTTATATATTTTTCCCTTTTTTTCTGTCATTAAAGTTGCTTTGGTAGAAAAATTCAGGAATCATTGTTATTTACTCATTCAAATGTTTCTTACTTTTACATAAGTACTTTCCATGGCATAGTAATCCATTCTAAGATATAGAATGTAAAACAGCTTGGCTAAAGGATCAATGCATGGTGGTGTACACCTGTAATCCCAACAGCTTGGGAGGCTGAGGCAGGAGGATTGCAAGTTCAAAGCCAGCCTCAGCAATAAAGAGGCCTAAACAACTTAGCAAGATCCTGTCTCAAAATAAAAAATAAAAAGGGCTGGGATATAGGTCAGGTTAAACACCTGTGGGTTCAATCCACAGTTTAAAAAAAAAAAAAAAGCAATGCAATTTTAATTTTGGTGAATATTACAAAGTTGCCCTCTATGACAACTGAACCCAGGGGTGCCTAACCACTAAGCCACATCCCCAGCCATATACATATATATTTGAAACAGAGTCTTGCTAAATTGCTTGGAATGACTTTGCACTCATAGTCCTCCTGCCTCAGCCTCCCAGCCACAAGCATTACAGGTGTGCACCACTGAGCCCGGAATGCTTTTAGATTTTTACCAACATAACAGGTTAAAATGTTAGCTCTTTATAGTTATAATTTGCATTTCTCATTCTAAATGATGTATGGCATCTCTTTATATATGACTATATAAGAGATGTATGGCATCTCTTTATGATTATCCATATTTTCCTTTTAGTTACCTTTTCTGTCCATATCATTTGCCCATTTCTCTTTTCCTTTTCTTTGTCTCTGTCTTTTGTGCTGAGGATTTAACCATGGCCTCATACTACCACTGAGCTATATTCCCCAGCCTCTCCTCCACTTTTCTTTTTTTTTTTGGTACTGGAGACTGAACTCAGGAGCACTCCACCACTGAGCCCACCTACTGCCCTATTTTGTATTTTATTTAGAGACAGATCTCACCGAGTAGTTTAGTGCCTTGCCTTTGAACTTGGGATCCTTCTGCCTCAGCCTCCAGGGCCACTGGGATCATAGGCATGCGCTACGGCGCCCTGACATCTCCACTTTTTAAATTTTATTTTGAGACAGGGTCTTGCTAAGATGCCCATGCTGGCTTGGACCTGCAATCCTCCTACCTCAGCTTCTCAAGTGGTTTGAATTGTAACTGTACACTACTGTGCCAACCTTCTTTCCAACTTTTGAATCACTTTGTTTTCACTAGCTGTCTTGAATACAGTTTTTTAAAAAATGAAAATAAATAAAGATAAAATAAAAGCAGATTTTGCTTGGTGACCCAATCTGCAATCTTTTTATTAGGTTAACTAAAGCCATTTAAAATGTATTGATAGCTGGGCATGGTAGCGCACGCCTGTAATCCAAGTGACTTGGGAGGCTGAGTCAGGAGGATTGTGAGTTCAAAGCCAGCCTCAGCAACTTAGAGAGGCCTTAAGCAACTCAGTGAGACCCTGCTTTCTAAATAAAATACAAAATAGGGCTGGGGATGTGACACAGTGGCCGAGTGTCCCTGAGTTCAATCCCTGGTTCAAAAAAAAACCAAAAAAAACAAAAAAAAAAGTATTGATAGAAAGACATGGTTGATCTTAGTCTTACCATATTTTACTATTTGGTTTTATAACTTTTTAAAGTCTTTGGTTGTTGTCTGTTGTCTTTATCATTTTTCTGTATTTTTTGTTCTAATGTTTCTGGTCTATCTCTGTAACCATAATTTTAAATCATTTTATTTAATACCATTAATCCCCCATTTCTTCACACAACTATTAACTCCTTACTAGGAGCACTAATGAAATCAGCTTGAATAACCTTACTGACCCTCTTGCACTACAGTTAGAGTCAATTATTATCTTTCTCAATGTTTACCTTTGTACTACTAAATATGTTTGTAGTTCTGCTAATTTATCAGCTTTAAATGATGTCCTTTGACTCCCACTGATTATAGATATGGCAATCCACAACTTCCTCTGCTTCTGATTTTCTATCCAATTCTCTTTTTATTAGTTGTATAACCAAATTCCTATAATACTGTGCATTTAACATTAACATTACACATTTCTGTTTTGGTCTCAGGTGTGTATATATACTCTAACAGAACTTTTGTCAGTTTCCTTACTCATATTTAGAAAATGAAGTTCATTTTCTAACAGTTTTCCTAGAAGGGCTTTAGACTAACAAAAATACCTTAAATCTTACACATTCAGTTTCTATTTGAAGATTTCACAAATGATAAAATTAAAGCACAGAATATTAGATAATTTTGTACATACTAACAAGAGACACAGCCAAGATTTGAACTCAGCAGTTTAGCTCCAAAGTCCAAACTCTGACTTGTTACTTCCAAAAAGTTTAGGTATTTGATTTTTTTTTATAACAGGAAAAATACTGACACTGAGAAGAAATAATGATGCCAAAGCAATACCATGTGTAATGAAATTAAGAGAAAAAGAAAAGCATTTTGGAAATTGTATTAACTTAGGGAAAAGTGGGATTCAAAGCTTGTATTACACATTAAAATCACAATCTCTGAAGTTGACCCTCACTTTGGCTACTGGCTCTGCTAGTCGTTAGACATGATAGCATGGAAGCATTATTTAACTTCTCTGAGCCCTAGTTTCTACATTTATAAACGGGGGATAAGAGTGACTAGCTCATGGAATGTTGTGAAGTCAAATGAGATAATGTATTTGAGAACCAAACAAAAAGCCTACTACACAAGTTAGTGTTTTGATACGTTAGCTGTTTTGTTTTGTTTTTTAATTATTACTAGCATGAGATTGAGAAAACTTCATACCTAAGATTATTCTGGGAAAAAAATTCCAATTAAGAAGTAAAAAAGGGGGCTGGGGATATAGCTCAGTTGGTAGAGTGTTTGCTTTGCAAGCATAAGGCCCTGGGCACCAAAAAAAAAAAAAAAAAAAAAAAAAGAAAGAAAGAAAAAAACAAGTAGTAAAAAAGGGACCTATTTTCTTTTTATGAATGTCTTCTTCCTATCAACCAACTGTTTAACTTAATCCTTCATACTAAGTTCAAGTTCCAACTCATCCATGAAAACTGCCTAGATGATCCCATCCACACTGATCTAAATAAGATCCTAATTGTTCACATATAAAGCAAACCATACTTTAGGCATTTTATAATAAAATGTCACTCATCTTTAATTAGATACAATATAACATCCTATTAGCACATATTGTTTATATATTTCTCAATTACCATTTTTACACTGTTTTATATGCCAACATGTCAATTATCAATCAGATGTTACAATATCACTTTTGAATTCAGTTGTTCAACATAGTATGAGGTATGCAGAAAGTTTTGTTTGATTTTGAATTCTTATATTTAAGAGAATACAAATACATTGATACGCTAGAAAGCCCAGTTTCAGATAATATATTTCATTTAAAAATTCTTAATGGTTCAAAGGATCTTTTCATATTAAAAAGTAGGCAAAAGTACTGTTTTGGGAAAAAGAGATAAATGATAGTTCCTTAAAATGAAAATCAAAATAGCTATTTAAAAAAATGAACTAAACTTATAGTATCTCCAACAGCAAAGGTACAAGGGCTACCTAATTCTCGAGTACTTAGTTAATGTGTAACACTGGGACATCTTCACAAGAACATATAATCGTTAAGTGGAAATTCAAAGCATTTATAAGTTTATTTCTTAGCTCTGGTACTCAATGTTCTAGAAGCAGCTCCACTTATTAATCTATACTGAATACAAGACTTCAATACTATCTGTAAAAAAAAAAAAAAAAAAGTTTTAGAACAGTGTAATGAGGTCTGAATCTAATTAAACAGGTGTACCATAATCTACCTGTTGCAATTATTCTCAAAATGAGAATGCTATGGAAACGTGTGTATTTCCTCTTCTTAGAAATGGTCATTTAATTATAACTGGTTCATCTGAATACACATGTACTTCTTTCTCTTACAAATGATCATTTAATTGTAAATGGTTTTCTTGAAAATAAGAAGAGGTTTAGATGAAACCACATGTAATTCCCAAGTGAAATTTGCTTCAAAAACTTTGGGTAATTTTTTCAATATTATATGTGATTAGAATTCCTACCATGCATACTTGCTTCTTTCAATACTATTTTACTCAGAAGATAGTTACTATAAAAATAGAAAAAATTGTGAGGACAGTGTTGGCTTATTTATATATACTATCTGCAAAACAGTATCTATAACATAGCAGTTAAAGAGCATGTGGTCTAGAACAGACATCCTAAATTTAAATGCCAGCTCTACCATATCACAGCTCTGAGTATGGTCATAAAACTTTACCTATCTGTGTCCTGCTCCCCTCCAAGTAAAAGGACAATAATAGCATCTACACCATACATCATTGTGGGAATTAAAAGAAGTATTACAAGTGCCTAGAACAATGACAGCCACATTGCAAATACTAATAAGTGAGGGCTATTACAAAAGTTACAATTTAAAATGTCGATTCCAAAGTATCTTCATGAACATATCTAAAGAAAATTTACGTTCCAAATTAGAACTCTTACTTTTCAAACAACTTTCTAGAGTAATTGCACTCTATTCTTTTACGCTGCAAATGTGAAGTTATACTAAAACTCAAACAGTATTATTCTTCAAAAATACCTACAATATCATAGAGCTGAACCACACCTGGGAAAGTGAAAAGTTAAAGTAATGGACTCAGCACCTTTAATTCCCAAACTAGGAATAAAATCCCTAACTGGCGCTGCCTTTATCCACAAAAATCCACCTTGTGTGGGCAAAATATCTCATTCAGTAGGGGGACATCTGTCAGGTGTGGTAGCACACACCTGTAACTCAGGAGGCTGATGCAGGAGGATGGTAAATTCAAGGCCAGCTCTGGTTTCAACATAAAAAATTAAAAAGGGTTGGGGATGCAGTTCAGTGGTAGAGAACCCCTGGGTTCAATCCCCAGTACAAGAAAGAAAGATAGGAAAAAAAAAAAAAAAGGGACCATTTATTTCATAGGACTAATTTAGTATTGTCAATGTTCTAGGTTTATCTCACTCAACCAAACTCTATCAGAGAAAGCAACTGTGTATTGATTACTGAATTAAATGGTGTCATAATAATCTGCAGTATAAGAAAACTTCTTGAGCTGAAATTAACCTACATAAGAACAGCAACATTTCTAAAAACAATGTAAAAAATCGATTTAGTTATCACTTTACAAGAGTTTTTTAAACTTGGGATTTGTAAACCTCAGGAAATTACACATTCTACATGTGTGTCTGGTGTTTTTCCACATGCTGTCATTATATTCTCAAAAAGGAGTGGAGGGACTGGGGATATAGCTCAGTTGGTAGAGTGCTTGTCTCACAAGCACAAGACCCTGGGTTCTAATCCCTGGCACCACAAAAAAAAAGAAAAAAAAAAAGTGGAATTCCAAAAGGTTGACAATCACTACTCTTTACAGTATACAAATTTCTTTCTATTTTTATCTATTAGTTTCAGAAAATAACCTGCTTAAATAAACCAAACCGTGTAATTTCAAATCACCTCAATTTCACATTTCCAAAATAACCATGAATGTGTGTAACATAAATTCACAACTATGAAACACTTCAAGTAGCCTAGTAGGAGGATCGCATATTGGAGGCCAGCCTCCGCAATTCAGGGAGTTCCTGTCTTAAAAAATAGAAAGGGCTGGGTATACCGATCAGTGGTAGTGCGCTTGCAGGAGGCCCAGGGTTCAATGTCCATCCAGAAGGGCAGAAGGAGGGGGGCACTTCAAGTTATCCAGAAGTTCTTAAAACCTATGAACCTTTCCTAGAGCTGTAATTATGGGGCAGCGAGAAACAAGGAGCACAGAAGAACCACTAAAAAGGAGAGTAAGCTTTAACCAACTCTTGAAAAAAGAGACAGTAAGAAAAAGGAGGAATCTATGATATAAGGATGACCTTCGAATTACCGATTAAATACAGTTACAATTGCAACAAAGACAAATTTCAGTTTTTTGTAGTTGAAAGAATAGTTTAGGAGGAAGGGCTTGTAACTTCAGAAAGACCTATGTTAAACTCATTCTTCAAGCTCACTGAAGAGTTTATAACGCCCACAAATCTAAGCAATATTTTGACTTCAACTTATTAGCAAAATCATACCACACTTAATGAGGTTTCCTTAGAAGCACAGACAGCGATTGGCGATTATTGTCTCTAAAATCAACCAATCATAGTTAAATGACAGTAGCTTTCAGTTCAAACCCGTGAAACCTTAAATTTGGCAACAAGTCAATACAAACGAAAAATCTCAACCAAACTAAAGTCAACGAAACAAAACTGAGATTTGTTTCCTTTCCTCGCCCTTGGGTACCACACCTCTTTGTGCACAGGGTCCGAAGGTCTCCTAACCTTAAACTCCAGTTACAGCCCGGCTACGAATCCCCAGCAGGACACCCTGTCTTAAACCTCAGGGGAGCTTGGGCACGACGGTGGACTCGGCGGATGTTGACTGGTGCAATCACCGAAGGAGTCCGACGCCAGGCGTTGTCCCGTCGGGCCCGAAACCAAGACCAGGGGCGCGCAGTCACCAGAGACCGGGCCTCAGTCTGGCAGAGCCAGCAGAGACCGAGGCCGGGGTCCCAGCTTCCCGGGCTCAACTAAGGCCCAATGGCCAGTGAAAAAGGCAGAAGGCAACAGGCGGACACACCTGGCAGGGACCCTCGGCGACCGGTTCTGCGTTAGCACGGCGCCGATCGGACTCTCCCAGGATTCGTCGTCACCCCTCCTCCCCGGCCCAGGGCCACCTCCACGTTCCGCTCCAACGTGGCAGCCGCAGCCCCGCCCCACCGGCCGACACTTCCGGGCGCGACGCCTTCCCCGCCCACTCCGGCGCGCGGCCCGCCACAGCACTTCCGGGAGCTGCGGCCTGTCGGACTGAGTGCGGTGCCGTAGTTTGGGGACAGCAATTTGCCACATGTCTGGTTACGGACCCTTTTCTCTAAGACTGGGCGGAGTTTGTGTGGATGCGGTAGCCACACGACGGGTGAAGGAAAAGTCCTGCCGGGCGTTGCCATCTGGCTAAATGGCGGTGGCCCGCTGGGAACGCCACGTAGTCCTGGGAGGCGTCAGCAGCACTTGACCGTATTGCCAACACCAAACTACGCGAAAATTGGGCTACAAAGAACCTATTGGGCTCTTTGAATTGCCTGTTTGTACAGTTTTGCGTCTTGAGAATTGAAATGATCATGTCATACTCGAAGGCTATTTGTAGAAATACTTGGTTCAGTGCTCTAAAGAGGCATGCATAGATGGGGTGAGGTATGTTAATTTTTGTATCCTTAAAGTTATGTCACATTATGTCCAGACCCATTACCATTAGCCCTGGGCAAGTGGTAGTTTGAGCATCCCTAATCTGAAAATCAGAGACTTTTGAGGACCTCCTTAACTCTCAGACTTGGAGCATTTCAGGTTTCAGATTAGAGGTGTTCAATCAGAAGTCTATACAAATATTCCCAAATTCAAAAAACTAATCTTTCTGGTTCCAAGCATTTCAGACAAAATACTACAGATTAGTTATCCCAGACCCTTGAATCTTAAATGCGTTATCTTAGTGCACTTTTGAGTTTAGGAAGTAATTTTATAAAGTCTTACCAGAGAAAAATCATTAAGTACTAAAACCTACACTCAATCCATGCCTCCTAACTTCTACACAGGTGTAGAAGTTACACCTATCATCCAAAAGCCAGTTCTTTAAGGAAAAACTTCCTACTACCATAACTAGAATACTTTTTTAAGATAGGTAGTCGTAATTGAACATAATAACTTTATTTTTCTGTGTGGTGCTGAGAATTAAACCCAGTGCCTCATGTTAGGCAAACACTCTACCACTGAGTCTCAGCAGTAGCCCTGGAATGTTATTGCACACAAAAATATAAAATATGGTCAATACCACCACTTAAATACTAGAGCAGAAACATTTTTTGTATTCACTGCATTCTTCCCAATGCTGTTTCAGTTTCCCAGATGTGCAGCTCAATTTTTAAAAATTAGGTTTTTTTCTGCAGGTTTGAAACAGACTAGCTCAAGCAGATTACTTACAGTGGCTAATTTCAAGTATGTTCTAAAATACTTTCCATTCCAATTTATATCTGCAAGAGTTATCTCCAGGTGCCAACAAAAATCTGACTTCAAAGTGGGACCATTATTTGAACCGAGAAGTTTACCTTCTGAACTCTCTTCCTATTATCCCATTGCAAAGACTCCTTGCTACTTAGAAGTGTGCATTGGTATGGAAAAGAGATTCATTATAACTCCTACTTTCCCCCCTCAAAACAATAATTGGAGCATAGATCTGCAACCTCCAAACCTTGCCTCCTCCCCCAAAATTCCAGGCCTTTGGAATAGTTGAAAAATAAAAGGTGCAAAAACAAATTTCAAGCCAGGAGTGGTGGAGCATTCCTGTAATCTCAGTGACTCAGGAGGCTGAGGCGGGAGGAGCATGAGTTCAAAGTCAGCTTCAGCAGTTTAGCCAGACCTTGTCTCAATATACACAATAAAAAGGGCTGAGGATGTGGCTCAGTGATTAAGCTCTGGGTCCAATCCCTGGTACTTAAAAAATTAAATAAATAAATGTGACAATGAGACTCAAGTTTCAGTATTCATAAAATTTTATTGGTACACATTCACACTCAATGGTTATTGTCTATGGCTCCTTTTTGCTATACAGAGCTGAATAGCTATAACTGTGATCACATGGCCTTTAAAGCCTAAAATATTTACTATGATCTTACCAGAAAATGTTGTCAATCTCTATTAGAGTATGGCCTATAAATGGATTGATAAATGAACTCCAAATACAAGAAATTCAATAGTACAATTTCAAAACTTTGGTATTAGCATACAAAGGAAATATGAAAAGTAAATTGTAATTGAACCAATAGGCTTGATGTATTTATATTTGGTTTAATGTGTTTTAAATGCAGGAGCAATGCAATCTATGTCTTTGGGAAAATATGCGATTGTTCTGTGACTTCTAAAGGGAAGGGAGGGGGGACAGGAATAGGAAAAACAGCAGAATGACTGACATAACTTTCCTATGTACATACAGGAATACACCACAGTGAATCTCTACATCATGTATAACCACAAGACTGGAATCCTAATTAGAATAAGATGTATTCCATACTTGTATAAATAAGTCAAATTGTACTCTACTGTCATGTATAACTAAAAAGAAAAATGAAAAAGCACAGAAAAAAATTCTTGATGTTGATATTACATGCAAAAATATTATTCTGTAACATTCTGTATTATAATATTAGTATTTAGTTCACTGTAATTTAAAACATTAGAAGCTGAAAATTAGTGTTTTTTTAAAATGTAAATAATTTATCAAGAGTAGTTTAAACAGTACTTGCCTTCAAGTTACTTAAAATAAGCAGTGAGAATCTTTCCTACGCCTTGGCATAGGAACCAAAAATTTTATCCTGTTTGCTTTCAAGGTCATGAAGTATCTCTAAGAGTTTGATGTGAAGGGTTTTTGCTGAAATCACTTCCTCTGGGGTATGTTCATCTTTTATGTCACAACTGCTTCTATCATTTATGCAAAGAGGTTCACCAAGTTCCTCTGGCTTTTCTAGAACTGTCTCTTGAACAGCAGCAGAAATCAAATTCTTCCCAGCACACTCTATCTTCTATAACACTGCATTTGAATCCTACAAAGTTAGATTCCATTGAGTAGGACCACTGTATCTTGGAATCTGGGGGCAAATGTCATAGTAGTGCCTGTATTTGAGCTTGTAACTTAACCAAATAGAGTAACATTAATCAATTCATGCTGACTTCTTAAATAATGAAACCAGTCTTTACTGGCAGTAAAATTTTCATTTTCAGTTTCATTCTACTTACTACTTTCAACGTAATAGCTAACACTAGTGCTTGGGCCTGAATGTTAGCTAGCCAAACTGGAAACTGTTTTTGATTAGTCTTCAATTTTGACTGTAAATGGCTTTCTGTTCCTAGCACAATTTAAATTAAGATATAGAAGTAACTAACTATACCTTCAGTATAGTTCACACTGTAGCTTCCTACAGGCCTAGATCTCGACTCTCTTTGCTTTGCAGTTGCCACTTTCAAATCTTCTAATTACATCCAGTTTCACTTCCAGCTTTATCAATTTTCATTTCTTTGCTGCTCTGTCATCTTTGTTGACCAATTCCTTCTTTTGATTATCCACTTTTGGAAACTGTCAAATGAGTTCAGTCTCTGGGAGACAAGAAGGCAGTCAAACTATGCACTTGGCTATCTGTGCATGAACTGAATAAATTATCAGTGACCAGTCACTACCAGACTTTGAAAGAAGCAAAGTGACAGATCACTGATGATGATGTACATCTTTTATTTGCAAAATAATTTAAAAACTAAAGCGCTAGTACTAAAATTTATATAATTATTTAGTTAATATGATGGTAACTGAAATTTTAACCACATAACTGTGGTAACCACATACTTGTGCATATTGAGACTACTTACACCTAAAAAGAAAAAAAAAAATCAGTATTTCACCAAAGTCAACTTTTTATCCTTTATAGAGAACTATTCACCAAGTTTTGTCCTGAATCAATAAAGACAAAGCTTCTCTCAAAGAGTGCTAGTTTCAAAACTGAATTACTCAATATGGAACAATGTTTGGAGATAATTTAAAGAATAATTCATATTAGGATTTATAGATGGTCCATAAATATTCCTTTGAGAATTGTTAACTCCCCTTTCATTTCAATAATGTTGAAGTCTTCAAATAGTAAAGTTCTAGACAAAATAACCACAAGAAACAAGACAGTCAGTTGTGCAGTTTGTTCCCTAACAGCCCATACAATTCCATGCTTACATTTCACCAAAACAGCAACATTCTTATATTAATGTTTTAGCTTCATTGTTTTAAATGCATTTTGAATGCATTTACTTCACATCTTTTCCATGTGGGCTATAAAAAATTGTATCAACATTTAGGTTTAGCAACTCCTGTATACATTTAATAAGAAATTAAGTTTTTTAAGATTTCTCTTTTTGCAGGGTGTATCTATTTCTTAAATTTGGAAATGGCTATGATAAGACACAATTAATGACAAAATTGGTATTAGATTTGAGATTCTCAGCTCCCTAGCACTTTCCTATTATGTTATAGAATAGGCTTCCATTAGAATTATGTATGAACCATTTAAAGAACAGCAAATAGTAAACAAACTAACTCTGAAAAATATAATTTCTAAGACTTTCAAGGCCTGAAAGGATTATATCATTTCTAACAAAAGATGACTAGTAGGGGCTGGGATTGTAGCTCACTGGATTCAATCCTTAGCACCACTTATAGAAAAAAAAAAAAAAAAAAGAATAAAATAAAGGCATTGTGTCCATCTACATCTATTTATTTTGAAAATAAAATAAAATAAAAAAGATCACTATGAAAAGTCCCTTCTTGACTGGGGATGTGGCTCAGTGGTAAAGTGCTTGTCTGGCATGCATGAGGCCCTGGATTCAAATCCCCACACGCGCACACACGCACACTCGCGCGCGCACACACACACACACACACACACACACACACACACAATCCATTCTTCTACCCCTCCAATTATCTTTCCTGAGTCAGTCTGTTAATTTGGAAAATTACATTTTTCTTTGAAAGCTAAATTAATAAAAGAACTTTAATTCAGAGCACAGTATCTATATTATATTTAAATCACAAACTTTGGTTCTCATCTTTGTGTCCTTTTATGAAAACTACTAATTTTATAAATCTCTTACCTTATTACATACAGATCTTCAAATTCTTGATCAAATGAATATGAGAAATGATTCTAAGAAAATCCTTCAATTTTAGTCCTACAAGGGAAAACATTCAAACAGGCAAATCAATGTATAGAAATTACATCATATATTTGTCCCATGACTTTTTCTATTATGTCCTCATCCACATACATTAATCACAACAAATCATGATGTGAACAGCAGTGGAAAAAGTTTAATCATTGGACATTTATACTTAATTTGAAGTCTATTCATAAGGTTTTTTTTTTTTTTTCATTGCTTAGCCCTTTAAAATCCCAGCACCTTGCAAAACTGAAGCAGAAGGATTCCAAGTTTCAGGCCAGTCTCAGCAACTTTGCAAGACCCTGTCCTAAAAAAGAAAGAAAGAGAAAAGTTGGGGAGGTAGCTCAGTGGTAAAGTGCCCCAGGGTTCAGTCCCCTGACCTTCAGTCCCAGACCTTCAATTTTATTACGATTGAAAAAATAACTCAAGAATAAAGATTATTTCAAGTATATCATTATGCCTACTTTCTACATGCTACCTTGAAGGTATCTTCACATCAAGCCTGATATTCTAAACTGTTTATTCTTTGCTTTTTATGTGATGCTCTTCTTATTAGACAAGTGTTCACAACTATCAGAAGAACTAAGACTTTACAGGAAAAGAAGGAAGGTAGTTTCTGTTAACATAGAACTTGACAGTAGTGATTTAAAAACAACACAAAAGATTACAGATATCAGGCACTAATTATTCTATCAATTAGGTACATTCTGATTGCTTGACATGATCTATACTTTGCTCATGAAGAGAGGCAGAAGCATATAGAGAGAGGAAAGGCAGCGGCAGGAAGTTATAGTACAGCATACTCATCATATTAGACAAAAATCAAGCTGGGGGGAAAAAGGTCAAAGAGCTTCACTGATCCTATACATTTGTACCTTTACTCTATCCTCCAGCAAAAATTTATAGAACTATATAAGTAATTAGACTATGTTCTTTAAAAAACTGAAAAGGCCCAGCACAGTGGCACATGCCTATAATCCTAGCAATTTAGGAGGCTGAGACAGAAGGATGACAAATTCAAAACCAGCCTCGGCAACTTAGTGAGGCCCTATCTCAAAATAAAAGGGGCTGGGATGTAGCCCAGTAGTAAAATGCCCCTGGGTTAGATCCCCAATTCAAAACAACAACAACAATGAATGTTTAACATTTTCAAGTTAGTGCCACCCAGCAAAATACTGGGTTAGTTATAGTCTCGCTCTAGTTATAGTCTAGTTCTGATCAGCTGCTTCTACCACATTCAATTAAGAGAATAAGCTACAAAAGAATATACAATCAATGTAGAGTACTCTAAAATGAATTTCCTTACACATGTTCTAGAACTTTCAAAAAGGAACACAACATCTCTTCAGTAATTTATATATGATATTTGTAGCATATACGCATATGCAAGAGCTGGGTGCGGTAGCACACGCCTGTAATCCCAGCAGCTCAGGAGGCTGAGGCAGGAGGATGGAGAGTTCAAAGCCAGACTCAGCAAAGTGAGGCTCTAAGCAACTCAGTGAGACACTGTTTCTAAATAAAATATGAAATAGGGCTGGGGATGTGGCTTACTGGTTGAGTGCCCCTGAGTTCAATTTTCAGTTACCCCCCAAAAATACATATGCAAGATATATACTACATATCTATTACTACACACATACTTACATACATATGCAAGGAAGAATACAGCTAAGAAAAGAGACTGCTTATTTGGATGTACGTGCTCTTATACATCTAATTTACTTGAGTCAAATACTAAATCCTTCTGATGCAATAAATTGAAAGTTAAAAAATAGTAATATGGTATCTTTGTGGGGTCCACAATGACCCACAGCCACCTCCTGGTATTCACACCCTTTTGTATAATCCACTCCTACCAAGTACCAGGATTGGTCTTGTGAATAATAGAACAGAGCAGATGAAATGGTACATGCTTCCTAGATCAAGTTTTAAAAAGTCAAGCTTCTATCTTGGTCTTTTATTCTTCTATCTTTCCCTCTGGGGGACTCCACCTCCTATGTTTTGAAGACAGTCTATGAAGAGGGTCATATGGCAAAGAACTAAATTCTTTAGACAAGCCAGCAAGGAACTCAAGAGAGCTCAGAAGCTGCCCTGTTCTCCCCAAGTTAAGTCTTCAGATGACTGTAATGTCATTAGACAATCCTGAGCCAAAAAAACTCATTCCTACTCTCAGAATAGTGATCCACAGAAACAGTGGGATAGTGTTATTTTGCCCTACTAAAGTTAACTGTGAGGGCAAATCTATATCTGTATCCAAAGAGCAAAATATTAAGTGGAAGGTTCAGGACTGTCTTTACATTTGGTCACCAAAAAATTCAAAATCCCAATGGTTTCTGAAGCAAAAAAAATGGAGAAGTCAAAGGGTGAAAAATCCAGCAAAAATAAGTTGGTTATATAGCAGGACAACAACTTGAAAGGTTCTAGTAGAACTAGCCAAGTATCTGAAAAAAGGATATGCTCAACAAGCAAGAGACTGGTCTTAGAAACTGAAACTGTTATGTTTGCATTTGTAGGGTTATTGTTTGAAAGAAATACTTTTAAAAAAACAACTTGCAAGCTTAGCTCAATGCCTGGCACACAGTAACTGATCAATAAGCATTAGCTGTTATTATTCTTTCCTAAGTAGCCAAAAAACAAGATTCTGTACCATAAAATAGGTAATGAGATAATGCCAGTCTTTACAAATCCATTTTTTCCTTGGACAATTCTCCTTTTCCAAGTTGCTGCTATAGTTTCAGGACTACTTAATTCATATAAAACAGAAAAATATACTACCTTCCCTGCATATTTAGAATTTCTTCCAAGATCCACATGTCTTTTCCCATTATTTCCAACAGTTAATTCCTGAAAAAGAAGTGTTTTAAATTATTTTGTGCAATGATCAATGCCTTTTGCAATTAACACTATCTTTAGTAAGGCTTACATATCCTCATTTAAGTATTATTAATCACAACGGTTCATTATGTGAACAGCAGTGAAGATATAATCACTGGATATGAAGTTACTAGAGGAAAGATATAATCAAATGATCAAATTGAGAGCCTCCATGTCACCACTAAACAACAAAAGGCACAAAAAAGTTGTATTAGCCGGGCGTGGTGGCGCACGCCTGTAATCCCAGCACTTGGGAGGCTGAGGCAGGAGGATCCTGAGTTCAAAATCAGCCTCAGCAACCTAGTGAGGCCCTAAGCAACTCAGTGAGACCCTGTCTCTAAATAAAATACAAAATATGGCTGGGGATGTGCCCCTGTGGTGGAGTGCTCCTGGGTTCAATCCCCAGTACCAAAAAAAAAAAAAAAAAAAAAAAAAAAAGTTGTATTAAATATTTCCCTATCCTGAAGTATTCTGACTACTAGAACAGTAACCCCTTCTTTCTGGCTTCTGTAAAGTGAGTTGTTTGTTTATTTGAATAGGCTTATGATATTTAAGCAAATCTGACATTCTGCTATAAAACAGTTCTCACCAAATTATTACCACTTCCACCTAGAACAATTAAAGAGAAAAAGCCACAAAAAAATACAATCAGATACTCTATAAAATGAATTTTCTTAGAAACTAGAAATTTTCAAAAAAGAACACAGCATCACTTCAATTATATATATGCAAGAAATAATACACCTAAGAAAAGACTGCTTATTTGGATATACATGCTCTCATACATCTAATTTTTCCTTTAACCATTGGGATTCAATTAAGCAGGTAGGAAAACAGCCCTCACTTCAAATGCTGAACTGGCTCCCAATCCAGCTGCATCACCGTCTCTCCCTCCAGGCTCTCAACTGGCTACACTAGCTTGAAACCATTTTAAGAACAGTGCATTAGCCCAGAACTCCACTTCCATTGGTAATGCCTCAGTGCCTAACAGTGTGCCCTTTTTATGCCTGCTGTGGCTTTCTCCCTTTGAAGTTACCTAAAATGGGGTAGGAACATAAAAGCAACACTTCAGGTAGCAGTCACTTTTGTTTTCCTGAGTGATTATAATTTGCATAGGTTTTGAGTAGTCTACCCCTAATTATTATTTTTTTCTCATAAACTTTCAAATGCATAATTTTGCTGAAATGAACTTTTTTCCTTCAGGAACACATATGACATAGCAGAAAAACATGTGCCCGATGGGGCTGTAGTTCAGTGGTAGAGTGCTTGCCTAGCAAGTGTGAGGCCCTAAGTTTCAGCCTCAGCACAGAGACAACAAAATAAAGGCATTGTGTCCATCTACAACACAACAAAAAAACCCACATGTGCCATGGACTGAAAATCACCTTAGACATTGTCTCTGTACTCAAGGAAGATCCTCTAGTGGGTTCCCTACAAACTTTTGAGTCCTTAAAAAAAAAAAAAAAGGAAAAAAGAAAAAGACAACCACCTCAAAAAGATATTATTTCACACTTATGAAAATGTGGCAAAATTGGAAACATCATCCATGCCAGGTGGAAATGTAACATGGTGCAGTCACTCTGGAAAATAGTCTGGCAGCTCCTTGAGATGTTAAATACAGTTACCATATGACCCAGAAATTCCATGTTTAGGGATAATCAAGAGAAACAAAACCTTATGTTCATGCAAAAAATTGTACATTAATGTTTACAGGGTCCTTATTCATAATGGCCAAAAACAACTGTTAACTCAAATGTACATTATCTGATGGATAAATAAAATGTGGTATATTGATACAATGGGAAAAAAATTCAGCGATAAATGCCAAATTAAGGGCTGGGGATATAGCTCAGTTGGTAGAGTGCATGCACAAGGCCCTGGGTTCAATCCCCAGCACTATAAAAAAACAAATTAAATAAATAAAAATAAAAAAATAAAAGCCAAATTAAGTACTGATACATGTTACAACATGGATGAACTCTGATGCTAACAAAGCCAGTTACATAATTTCTTATGCTAGTTTATGATTCCATGTATATGAAGTACAATGAACAGTTCAATCCACACAGAAAATACAGCTAATAAGAATGGGGTTTCTTTTATGGGTGATAAAAACGTTCTCAAATTGGCCAGGCACAGGCACCCACCAGTCCAAGGCTACTCTGGAGGCTAAAGCAGGAGAATTACTTGAGCCCCAGTTGGACACCACCCTGGGCAATACAGCCAGACCCCATACTGGATCAAAAGAAAAAAAGAGTTCTAAAATTCAGTGCTGTGATATTTGCCCAACTCTAAGCAAATACAGAAATCCAACTGCACTGTACACATTAAATCTGTTTTAATTACATGGTATTTATCTCTTGAACTGTTATAAGTATATAAGGCAACCAATTTTTTCTTAAAGATAATTGAAAACAGTAATGTTATCATTTCCATTTAGCCTAATTAAGGTCTTTTTTTGGGGGGGCGGGTACTAGGGCTTGAACTCAGGGGCACATCCCCAGCCCTAGTTTGTATTTTATTTAGAGAGAGTCTCAATGAGTTGCTTAGTGCCTGGGTTTTGCTGAGGCTGGCTTTGAACTCAGCCTCCCTAGCAGCTGGGATGAACAGGTTTGTGCGCCCCACTCCCCACCCCTCCCCGCCCGCCGGGTAATTCAGGTCTTAATTGGTTGAATATTAGAATAGTACTCAATAATAATCATCCAACTAACGACCCCAGATTTTTACCCAGCTCCTAGCCTTTGAAGTACATCTTAAGAGCCAAACAAAGCATTTGCTCTGCACATTCCCCAGATACCAATCTTCCCAAAGTTCATGGACTGTCCCTACGCCATGTGATTTTTAATAAAACATAAGCAAAAGCTGTTCATTTCATTCAAACAAAATATGAGCACATTATAATGCAAAGTAGATGTGAATAAACAATACCTTGATACCAATCTTTTTGGCTGGAATCTAGACAAAATAAAAAGGGGAAAAAACAATCTTTTAGGTCTGGAAATTTGGAATTATGTAAGGTAGATAAAGAACAAAACAAACACTGCTGTTTCCTAAAAGTGGCCTCCAACGCCATGAAGAATAGAAACGAGCCACTTAATAGGTTACGGCTATAATTTTCAAAGAAAAAATAAAAATTATGCCCTGACGTGGTCCATTTTCCATCTGCCATGAAAACTGAAATCTAATAGCGTAAATACGCAAAGCGTAACTAAGATAATATTCTAAAATCTTCTCAATTCTGAAAGCTGAGTGCCCCATTCCCAACCAAAAGTGACTGCCCTTTCTCTCGTGCCTCAATCACCGCTACTTTGCACCCCATTGCACCGAAGGTTTCTGAAAGCCCCAAGGATCTTACCTCATTTGCTTGATTCCCTCATCGTAGCAAAGTATCTTGCAGAAAGGGGTTCTTTGAATTAAGAGTCGGAGCATGCTCACTTCAGACTTCACCCAAGCTCCTCCGGAATCACATTTTTAACGCCAACCAAACAACAGTTCCTACATTCTCTCCGAATCAGAGAGCTACAAAATAAAAGGAAAACGATTCGCAGCTCAGTAAATTACTTACTTTTGCCCATATTTTGTCTTCTCAACACTTGTAGGGCACCGCGTTTTATTTGTCCCCTTTATATCCCTTCTCCCCAAATCCTCCATTCAGTTTCAGAGATCGCACCCTAAGTCCCATCAGCATGCCGCAGATTCGCCTCAATTTTGGCACTTCCTCTCTGCTTCGCATTCTCAGAATTCGTCTCACAAAACGCGCGATGGCACCGGATTGACCCTAAGCAGGAAAACGGGGAGGAAATCAATCCAGTCACAGGTAACCCCACTGAGCACCCGACAACCTAGAAGGAGCAGTCGAGGGAGCGTCTTAATGCCACCGACCTTTCCGATTGGCTTCTGCCACACGACGTAATCTGCGATTGGCTAGGGCGTCAAGCCCTGAGCCTACGGAGAGGCAGGGTGGGAGTGCCGCGCCTCTAAAGCCCGCCTTCCCTCATAAATAAAGGTCGTAGCCCCGGAGTCAACGGGCGGAGCTAAGTTTATCGTGATTCAAGCTGTCGAGGGAACCCCGGAGGTGGAGCCCTACATAACAAGATGACCCGAAGTTGCTCTGCGGTGGGCTGTAGCACTCGAGACACCGTGCTGAGCCGAGAGCGCGGCCTCTCCTTCCACCAGTGCGTGTGAGACTAGCCGAGCCGCCATCTAGCTCGCTGCAGAGCTTGGCGGGCGTAGGCCGTGGTGGGGCGGGGCCGGGCGGAGCGTCGCGCCGTCGATGTGACGTGTGTGTGGTGAGGCAGGGAGCGGAACTGAGGAACTTCTGAAGTTAGGGTTCTTCGCTTGCCTCTTCAATGTTTACCTTCAAACTGCAGATCTTTTCCCACTGCCTGGCACTTTGCCTAATGAATTTTGAGTGCGATTACTCAGAGGGAGGGGGTCTCATTTAAAATGAGGCGATCGGAGGGGAGGACAGTTGGGAAGTCTGTTGTAAGCATGGCCCCCATTAGAGTACGTGGCTTCTTCAAGAGTATGAGTACAGATCCGTTTTGGCCTGTGCAGCATAACGTTGCAAATGCCGGTAACCAGTGGTCGAGTTCTGCAGGCCAGTATGATTCTGGGTGAATCTGGTCATGTGAAATTTCATGTTGCCCAAGAGTGTAGACAGAATTTCCTGTCAGTCCCATCAGAACTCATTTATGGTGCAGGTTGGTGTAGATCATTCAAATCAATGTTAAAGGCATACTAAAAAGCAGAAGAGTGGGTAAAATAGATCCTCACGTACAGAAGACGTGTACTCTGAGAGGTAGCCTATTAAATATTAATAAGATGTAGAGAGCTAATGGAAGTAATTTTATAAGAAGATCAACAGTTTCATGTAGGGCACGGTGGTGCACGCCTGTAATCCCAGCGAGTCGGGAGGCTGAGGCAGGAAGATTGCAAGTTGGAGGCCTGCCTCAGCAATTTAGGAGGTCCTGTCTCAAAAAAATAAAAAGGGATGTGGATATAACTCAGTGGTAAAGCGCACCTGTGTTTAATTGCCACAACCAAAAATTTTAAAAATGCTTCAGGGGTGGGAGTGGTAGGAGGGTAGCAATTAAGTAGGAATAGCATGGAACAAGGTAAAGAAATGGTAAATGCAGATAAAATGTAGAGGAGTGGAAAGGTACTTGGGAGATAATTTACAGAATAATTTAAATACCAGGATTAGGAGTTTTGGCTATTTTTGTGTTGTCTTTTGTTGTTTTGTGTACTTTCCTGTTTCCTCCTGACCTTTACTCATCATTTGGTTCCCCTTCTTTTTTTAATTTTTAATATTTTTTAGTTGTTTATGGACCTTTATTTTACTTATTTGCCCTGCTGAGAATCGAACCTGAGCCACAACCCCCACCCTTCTCTTTTAATTATCTTGTTTACTTGCCTGAAGCCAGTAAACATATGGACCTTACTTTTTTTTTTTTTTTCCTGCTGATCCCAGGCCTTGCACATGGTAGGCAAGTAAGTTAACAGAAAGCTACACCCGGAGTCTAACTCCTATTTTTAAACACACAACTCTTAAGCCTGTGTACACCTCTGCACTACCATACCCTACCTTTAAAAGTAGCCTCCTCAAAACAGGAGCCTAGTCCAGAGTGGCTGGCGCACGCCTGTAATCCCAGCAATTTAGGAAGCTGAGGCAAGAGGATCACAAGTTCCAGGCCAGCCTGGAAGCCATCTTAGCAAGGCCCTGTCTCAGATTTTTAAAAAAGGGATGGGGATGTGGCTTAGTTGTTAAGTGCCCCTGGATTCAATCCCTGGTACCAAAAACATAAAAATAAAAAAAATAATAAAAAAAGAGGAAGGAAGGAAAGAAAAAGAAAAAACCCATAGGAGCATATACCTACTTCCTTAAGCCCCATTGGCTTTCCAACATACTGCAGCCCCACAACTGCCAGTACTGCTCTAATGACACAGCACTGACAGAAGTTCACCAGGAAATCTTGCTATTATCTAGTGAGCACTTCTTAGTCCTCTTGGGCTGTTTCTAATCTTGGTGACTGTGCCTTGAAATTCTCCCCACCCTGATGATCTGCTATAGTTATTCATTCCAGATTCCTGGAGGCAATTTTTCTGAAATGCAAATTTAATCATGCTCTTCCCTGAAGGAAGATTTGGGGCTTTTCAATGTTAAAAAAAGACAGATTCCAGACTCCTTTGTGATCCTTTCCTTATATTCCCTCTTCCAACCTGAATTGCATTTCCACTGTATGTTTCTGTTAATGTAGGTGTGCACTGAATGAAAATGTCTGACTGGAAAGGAGGCATCTTTATCATCCTGACACCTAGGAAGTTGTAAGGAGAAAACAGGAAAAAAAGTTAAAATATAAGTTAGTTAATCCTAGCAACAAGCTAATATGGTAAGGACTTGTTACTGAAAGCTTGGTGCTTGTTCCTGTTGCCAATCCAATAACGACACAGTTTTGAGAAAAGGAAAAAGAAGTTCCAGAGGCTGTGATTCTGCCTATCAGAGTTTTTTTTTTTTTTTTTTTTTTTTTTTTTAAGAGATGCTTCAAAGGCTACAATTCCTTGTGTTCTCTGTTGGAATTGTAATTCACTTGTTAATTTGGGAGTTAGTCATTTCTGAGATCTGGTGCCATTCCCAAAGTCTGAATTACTTAGTTCCTGTGGTGGATGTGTTCTCAAGGTCAGATAATTCTGCCTAGGATTGGGTAGAAAGGTAATCCTGTTTCCCTGGAGATTAGGGAGGGGGAGATATTAAGGAGAAGCAGGTAGAGAGGAAGAGGAAAAAAACACGTCCCTTTCAAAAATAAGTCACTGGCAGAGCAGCAAGGGCTATATTAAACACATAAAGTGGACCACTGTTACAGGCTCAGCAAAGGTAATGGGAAGGAGAGGACAATTAACTTGCCATTGCTTAAAGCAGCCATCTTTTTAAACTTTTTGATCATTGAGCTCTCTTCATATAAAAATCTGAGCACATGCCCTGAAATCTTCTCAGGTATATATATCACAAGTCTAATTATTTAAAATTAGAATTAGGTATTATTATTACCAATTTAATTTTGTTCAGAACTCCAACTAGTTAGTCATAATGGTTAATCGGCAGCATTTCCCAACATTTTCCATGGCATTTTATGCATACAAAATACTTCTATAACACTTTGAGAGAAAGCTGACAAAACTCTTTGGGGTTGTGAAGTAATTATTCTGGAGCTCCAGGTGCCCCAGGCTACCCCATGTATTTGCCAGGTATACCATTTGGGAAGCTGAGAATCAGGGATGGGTCTATAATTTGGTAAACCAGCCTGCCTTTCATGGTTCCTTGCATGGTTAGAAATTATACCCCATCTGTGAAAAGGATACTTCATAAACATGTGCCATTAGTTAAAAAAAAAAAAAAAAAAACTCAGTGAAAAGAGATTTTCCTCACCTTTATTTGAAAAACAATTCTCTATTCTTCCTTGATAAGCATCATTATTTTCCTGGAACTGTAAAATGAAAATCCCAGAAATGGAATTAGTTGTTCCTAGGAAAGAACAAACTTTGGATAGTACTATATACTTTAGAAAGTGCTTTGGAATGCATTTGTAGTTTTATGTATATCTTATTAGAGCTGTGTGAGGAGAATCAGATTGAAAGATATGTTTCAGACCACAGAGCTTCTTTATAAAAGGTCATTGAGAAATATAAGCCTTCCAATTCCATTTTCTTTTTAAAAATAATTTAGAGTATCTCAGATTTATGTTTGACCATTCTGCTATATTATTTCTTTAACCATTAGCTGAGGAAATTAAGTCTCAGTACCTAATAACTATGCGCTTTTAAATATTAAAATATACAGAGATTTATGTAGGCATCCACCTACCTATAAGTCTGTTTCCAAGATAAGTTCAACAGGAGGGTGCTGTTAAGAGTAGTTTTGAGATTTCTTTTCTTTCAGTGCTAGGAACTGAACCCAGGTCATTACACATGCTAATTGAATGTTCTAACACTGAGCACCTTTTTTTTATTTTTAATTTTTGAGGCAAAATCTTGCTAAATTGAACAGGTACTGGGGTTTGAACCCAGGGGCACTCCACCACTGAGTCACATCCCCAGCCCTATTTTGTATTTTATTTAGAGACAGGGTTTCACTGAGTTGCTTAGGATCTTGCTAATTTGCTGAGGCTGACTTTGATCCTCCTGCCTCAGCCTCCTGAGTAGCTGGGATTACAGGCATATACCACTGCACGGGGCTAGTTTGTCATTTTCATTATGTTAATTTCAGAAGTTTCCAAACATTAATTTGGCTGGGATTAAAAAATAGAGAAATGCAAGGTAATTTTTATATATATATTTTTTTTACGTTCAAGGCTAGAAAAAAAAAAAGGCACCTTCAAAAAGGTGCGTGAGGGCGGGGAATTGAGTATAGTAAATATACTTTTTTTCCACTGCTCCATAAGAAATGACATCAAAATTCAGTGGAAACATTATCACACATTCGAGAGTAGGAATTGAGTGAATTAGCTGGATCAGTGGATTATGCTGGTATCTCATAAGATTGCAGTGACCTGAAATCCTGACTGGGGCTGAAGGATCAGCTTTCAAAAAAATTAATTCCCATGTTCTACAGCAGGAGCCCTAAATTTCTCCCCAAGAAGTCCTCTGCACAGGACTGCTTATAAAGTAACAGATAATTTCCCCAGGGCAAAACCATTCAGTTGAAAGAAGGAAGCTTCTGTGCCTTTTATAATCTGCTGTCTGGTTTCTCACTGTCACTTCTGCTTTAGCAAAGAATCTGTTTTTTAGCCAAGAATCTAATTCCAGCTCTTACACAAAGAAAGGAGAATTAGGCTCCACCTCTTAAAAGGTAGTTGAAAGGAGGAGTGCCAAAGAATTTGTGAACATGGTTTAAGGTCACCACAGTCCACGTGTATTCTTTAACCATTTACATGAGAACAGATTCTCTTGAAGTATAGGCAGTGAGAAGAAAAAGTGGTAGGATTTTTAACATGAATTGTCCTCATTCAACTTGAAACAGATAATTACTTAGATATTGAACTTCTGAATTAAAAAAAAATCAAAGAACTTTGAAAACAATTCAAGTAAATTAAACTTAGTTAACTGGATTGTTATGTTTATATATAGCAATTAATAAATGGGTTTATATAAAAATACTACTGTAGTATTACTATAGTATTTTCATATTAATGGCATTTTAATATGATTGCTGTAGGTTTCCAACTGATACCATACAGCGCTCAAAATGGATCAGGGCTGTTAATCGTGTGGACCCCAGAAGCAAAAAGATTTGGATTCCAGGACCAGGTGCTATACTATGTTCCAAACATTTTCAAGAAAGTGACTTTGAGTCCTATGGCATAAGAAGAAAGCTGAAAAAAGGAGCTGTGCCTTCTGTTTCTCTATACAAGGTACTTAAATCTAGTTGCAAACAAAACTAAAATTTTATAGAATATTGAAAAAATCAAGGCAGCTCACATTATAACTAGAATTTGTAGAGGTGAGAGCATCCCAAGTATTAAATCCTATAATGGATTTTATTTTAGTTAAAATTAGTTTTAAAAGTATCACAAAAATCAACTAGTAAGTATAAGTGGTTATTAATCTTGATCAAAAATATACCTAAGAAATGTATAGAAAATAGGAGAGTTTCTGTGAGTGAGTCATCCATATTGGAATTTCACTTTTGTTTCTTTTTATTGTTTTTATCTTTTTATCCATTAACTGTAACTTTTCAACATGGCTTTCACTTTCTGTATAATCCGTGATGGTCACCTAACTTCTGTTCCGACATTAGTTTTATCTTCCACTTAACTTATTGGAGTCGTCTTCTTTCAGTATTGTTTTATTTCATTCCCCAATTAGTTGATGTCAAATTCATATATTCCATGAGCTTCCTGTTAATTGATTTGTACATTTCTACCTGCCCTGAATTCTTTAAACCACATACACTTACTTACTTCATATTTGATAAACCGACACCTGCTTTCATAATTTTGTGTGAAATCAATTATTACTACTATTTATTGAAATCATTGAGGCCCAGGTATTAGAACAAGAGATTATGTATATTATTTTATTGTATCCTCAAGACAACCCTGTTTTATCCACATTTCACAGATGAGGACACAAGGGATTGTGGAGTTTAAATGACAGCTAATGAGTAAGGGAACTGGGATTCAAATCAAGGTCAGTCTTGATTCCAAAGCCCGTGCTCCCTCCATGCCTTCTTTTTTGCACAAATAACTTCCTTTCCCCTCCATTAATTGTTCCCCCCCATGTTATTGTTCCTTCAAAGAACTATTTAAAACTCACTTCCAGGAAGCCTTCCCAAATTACTACCCCCTTTCTATAGTTAGTCACTTCAGAAACTTCAGCATCATATTAATACTTCTGTATAGGTGCAAAAAATAAACCACAGCCTTTGAATTGTCCTGTATACTATACATTTAAAAAATTCAGAGCTTATAACTCTTTCCTTCACATCTAACTCTGCACAGCAACCAGGTGCATGTTTTGTATTCAGTAGTATTTTTACAAATAATCTCACGTTTGATGATTTCTAAAATAATGTACTTTTATATTTCTGTTGTAGATTCCTCAGGGTGTCCACCTTAAAGGTAAAGCAAGACAGAAAATCCTGAAACAACCCCTTCCAGACAATTCTCAAGAAGTTGCTACTGAGGACCATAACTATAGTTTAAGGAGGCCCTTGACAGGAGGTGCTGAGAAACTGGCTGAGGTGCAACAAATGTTACAAGTGTCTAAAAGAAGACTTCTCTCTGTGAAAAACTACAGGATGATCAAGAAGAGAAAGGGCTTACAGTTAATTGATTCACTTGTAGAAGAAAAACTACTTTCTGAAGAAACAGAGTGTCTGCTAAGAGCCCAATTTTCAGGTACCTCTCTTAGCACCTGTAATACTTACAAAGAAACTCTGTTTTTTTCTGAATACCATTAAATGTTTAATTTGCCATTGCTTATGAAAATATTCTTTTCACTGGGAAGTAAAAAAATCCTAGTAGTTTAAACAAGAACAATGAAAAGTAATCTCACAGTCCTTTTATATTTCATGGTCTTCCAATTATAAAAATAACATTTATTATAAAAAAAGCAGATAAATCTTTAAAGCAGAGAAGTATTTAAATGATAATGCATTATTTAATAATGCATAGATAATGCATAATGCATAAATGCATAATTATTAAATAATGCATTATTTAATGCATAAGCCCACTACAAAGAAATGAAATCATATGGTTTTATACAACTTTCTGTTGTATAAAACAACAGAAACTTATTTTTAAATTATTTTTTAGTGTGAATTGACACAATATCTTTATTGTATTTATTTGTTTTTATGTGGTGCTGAGGATTGAACCCAATGCCACCTGCATGTTAGGCAAGCACTCTACCACTGAGCCACATCCCCACTACCTAAAATAGCTTTGACCTTTGCTACTGCAGATTCTTTATAAACAGATTTTGTTTGTTTGTTTTTGGTACTGGGGCACTTTACCACTGAGCTATATCCCTAGTTCTTTTGGTTTTTATTTTTAAATTTGACACAGGGTCTTGCTAAGGTGCTGAGGGTCTCCCTAAGTTGCTGAGATTGGCCATCAACTTGTGATGCTCCTGCCTCAGCCTCCCAGGTCACTGGGATTATATGCTTGGGCCACTGCACCTGGCTTATAAACAGTTTTAAATGCTACATAACTTACTACCCAAGTCCTGTTGCAGTAGAGTTGAACTAGATGATACGCAAAAATCTCTTCGAGCTTGAAAATTGTATGAGTCTCCCAATATTTTTTTCTAAAATATTCTATAGATAGATATGTAAATGCTTGGAAAGACTACTTAATCCTCTATGTGAACCAGTAAGAGGGGCAAAATAAGATGTACCAGGTTACTCTAATGAAAGCAGCAGAGATTTTAGATTTATATTCTGGTGAAAGAGAATCATGTCCTATTTCTAGAAAAATAGGGTAGAATATTCTATGTTGTAAGAATAGGAATCTGCACAGGTGCAGAAGTTTTTTTTCTTCTTCTTTCAATGTTAGGCAAGATAATAGTACCCTATTCCTAGAAATGTTCTCATCATCTAATTTTCACTCTCTGATAAATAGTAAACAGGAAAAAATAAAACAAAAATGTTCTCATAATCTGGAGGCTTACCAGTTACCATATTTCACTTCATAATAGTTGTAGAGTTTTTTCATTTTTTTTCCTATACTGGGAATTGAACTAGTGACGCTTTACCACTGCACTTACATCCCCAGCCCTTTTATTTTTAATTTGAGACAGGGTCTCACTAAGGTGCTTGGGTCTTCTCTAAATTGCTGAAGCTTACCTCAAACTCCGAGCCACTGTGCCTGGCTCATTACAGATTTTTATCCCAAATTTTTTTGCAAAAAAGTGGGATATGACCATTATGTGAAGCTTTAAAAGAATGTGCTGGTATTACTTAAAAATCATTTATGACTAAACAATCTGTGGTGCAAGATTAGGATACATGGTGTAGTTGTGAAATACTGTATTTCATTTTCTTCTTTCTTCCTCTAAAAATCTCTCATCGGGCTGCCAATGAATAATAAAACATGATTGAAATTGAGACTCTTTTCTTCCCTCTTACTTTTTTTTTTTTTTTTTTTTTTTTGGAACTGGGGACTGAACTCAGGGGCACTTGGCCACTGAGCCACATCCCCAGCCCTATTTTGTATTTTATTTAGAGACAGGATCTCACTGAGTTGCTTAGGGCCTCGCTAAGTTGCTGAGGCTGGCTTTGAACTCGTGATCCTCCTGCCTCAGCCTCCCAAGTGCTGGGATTACAGGCATGCACCACCACGCCCGGCCTCCCTCTTACTATTGAATGATCGAAGGTAAGCAGGTAAATTGGTCAAGGCACACTGAGTGGTTATTAACTTCTGAACAAACTGACTTTAAATGTGATTATTTGTATTTGAATTTTCACATCCATTCATTTTGTATTCAAATGCTGTGATCTGTACTTGAAAATGTTACTATTCCATGTTTCATTATAAAAATAAATATTATTTTAACAGATTTTAATTGGGAGATGTATAACTGGAGAGAAATAGCTGAGTACTCCATTGAAATGAAACAATTTGCATGTACACTCTACTTGTGTAGTAGCAAAGTCTATGATTATGTGAGAAAGATTCTTAAGCTGCCTCATTCTTCTATCCTCAGAACGTAAGTGAATTACTTTTTTGATGTTAAATGAAGCAAATATATTCTTTTATTGCATTTTATACATTAGGCCATTAGTATTCATACTGCCATTAATTACTCCATTTTCTCTTTAAAAACTTCTAGGTGGTATTTGCGTATTATCACAACAGCAATGTTTTCACCTGTGAGATGAGGACACATAGCCTAACAAAGGTTTTTATTTTGGGGGAGTACAGAGGATTGAACTTGGGGGCATTCAACCACTGAGCCACATCCCCAGCCCTATTTTGTATTTTATAGTGAGCCTGGGTCTCACTGAGTTGCTTAGTGCCTCAGCCTCCCAAGCCACTGGGATTACAGGTGTGGGCACCATGCCCAGCTCTAACAAAGGTTTTTGCATCTCAAGGGTTAGAGACATTCTGGGTGATAAAATTGAATCCTGAAATATTGAAATTTCTAGTACACTTTCGTAGTCCTAACGTCTCACTATTTTGGAAAATCTTTCACAGTTGTGATTAATAACTATTGATTAGAGGCAAAGCAGAAAAATCTGCATTTTCTGTAAGTACTGCTGTTGTTGCCTGTGCCGGTTGTTCAGGGACTAGATTTTGGTAGCTATCTTCTCAGGTTTTGTGCTCAGAATATTTAGATACATTTATAATTGTCAGTGTGTAGTGAATAACACAAATGAAATTTGCAATGTGTTACAAATTTAATATTCAATCTTGGCTGTTTTTATCACTGGTTTAACAGACTCCCTTTTTTAAAAAGTGAAGGGGGATTCTCCTACACACACACAAAAAAAATTTAGGAAATGAGAGAAGGAAGAAAAAAATTCATTCATTGTTTCTACACAGTATACATAAACAATTATCATTTTAGAATATTATAGTCTTTTTTCCGCACATAGATTTATTAGTTTTACGTAGTTATCTTTTCCACATAAATTTCTAAACTGCCTTTTATCACTTTATTATATATGGCTTTTATCTGTTTTTGAACTCTTCATAGGTAAGTTTAATAGCTATATGATATTAGTTGGTCCTACCCTATTTAACCCTTCTCCAACTACTGGACATTTATGTTGTTTTCATTTTTTGGTTCTAATTGCTATTTATACGTTGAGGTGAATATTTGTGTAATACAACTGACTCACTCTCTTCCTAACATGATGTTATCATATAGGCTTGGTATTAGACCTATTTACAAATGTCGATTGCTAAGCAGACAGCTATATAGACAACTTGTTGATATTTCTTGTCTTTTACCTTTTTAAGTTCAGTCCTCCTCCATGTTAATTTTGCCTAAAGCATTCCTTACTCGTTTTTCACGATCTTTTATGTAAGAACTTTCACATGACTTCTCATCTTTATTTTCCATGTTTTCTTCCTTCCGCATAGTTCTGTACCAGTTCCAAGCTTGAGTAAATCTTTCCTAATAGTTCTAACTCATACCGTTCTTTCTCCATGGGAGTTTGGTATTTTTAACCTTTGCTATAACAGTGCACATTTTATAATTCCACTGATGCTGTTGCTTATTTCTTTGGATACTTTGGCTATAACTAAGATATATTGTTTAGGGTTATAGTAATGTATGCTTGTTATTAAACATTCAAACAATGAGTAAGTATTTAAATACCAGAAAATGAAAAACATAGTCTTTCTCTTCCCCTAATCCCATAAAATAACTACTGTTAACAGTTTGGTATATAGCCTCCCAGACTTGTTTCTGTGCTGTGCTGGGGATTAAACCAAGGACAAGTGCTCTACCACCAAGTTATACCCCAGCCCAGACCTTATTTATTTATTTATTTACTTATTTTTTAATTTTTAGATGGACACAATACCTTCATTTTGTTCATTTGTTTCTATGCGGTGCTTAGGATTGAACCTGGTGCCTCACACATGCTAGACAAGTGTTCTACCTCTGAGCTACAACTCCAGCCCCAGACCTTTTCTTAAATCTATTTATCAATATGATTTTTGTTTTAATGGCCACATAATATTTTTATATATTAATGATACCTAGATTTTATCCTAGAAAATCTGAAAGGTCAAACATTTGTTTTTGATTACAATTCCATTTTTAAAAATTATTATCTTTTTAAGACAGCTGTGCTTAAGTAATAGATCTTTATAATCATTATATTTAATATTTATTCAATAAATATTTATTGATCAGGAACGGCAAGTGAGGCAGGAGGAAAACCAGGAGATTGTGATGGCCTGGAAGCCAAGTGTAGAAAGTATTTCAAGGAGGGAGTAGTCCACTATGTCAAATGCTGCTGGGAGATCAGCTCAGGTAAGATGAGGACAGAGAAGTGACCCTTGGGTTTGCAAGCTGGAAGTCATTGATGACCTTGACAAAAGCAGTTATAGTGGAGTGGTGGAGAGGTAAAACTGGTTTGATAGTGGGATCATAAAAGTCTGGAAGAAGCCCCCCCACCTCAATACATATATATTATGTATGTATATATTACTACATATATATAATATAATGTGTAACTCTTTCAAGGAGTTTTGCTATGAGGGAGAGCAGAAAAATACATCTTTGGTAGAAGGGAAGGTGTTTGTTGATTTAACAGATGTTCCATTGTGTTTGTATGTTCATGCGAATGATAGAAGAAAATTGGTGATTCATAAAAGAAAGGATAATTTCAGGAGGCTAACATCCAACCCATTATGGAAGGAAGTGACCTTAGCTAGGACAGGGACAATTCATCCATTATATTAAAAGGAAAGGCAGAGACAGATAAAATAAGGTAATAGATTTGGTGATGGGAAAGAGTTTCGATCAGATTGCTTCTATATTCTCCATGAAATAAAGCTATTAGTGGACAGTTGGGGAAAGAGGCATTAGAAATTTGGGAAGAAAAGAGGAAATGTGCACAGTTGTTTCAGAAGCCCCCGCCCCCCCCCCCCAAAAGAACAAGTTATTGGGAAAATGCTCCAAATTTGTGATCAAAACTGTTTTCTTTGATGGAAAAACAAATAGATGGTTAACATTTAGATGAAGACAGACCAGATCAGCCTTAAATTTTTTTTAAATCTTTGTTTGCTTAGGTAGCCACCTCCCTCACTGATTTCTAATTGTCTTTCTCTAATGCTTAGCTTCATCAAAGACATCTCTTAATGTTTTTCTGTGCTGATGTTGGACTCTTTTTTAAATTCTCTTTGAATTTTTTATATCCACAGCCTTCCCAAAACAATAATTTTTCTAATTCCAGGGCTTTGAGTCTTTTAGGTAGCTTGTGTTCACAAATTCTTTGAAATTATGTCATCATGTCCTTAGATTTCCTTGTTATGATAAAGATACACTTAGCGTGAATTTGGTCACGGGTATACAATGCTAAAACAGTTGTTCCTTAGTTATATTTCTTCTGTTTCTAATTTTCTTTGTTCATATTCACTGCAGTTTAGGAAATTAACTCCTCATATAGATTTGGCTGCTGTGAGAGTCTCAAAAAAAGATGGAGGAAAGAACTAATAGGCTTACAGAAAAATAGACAGTATTACAGAGCTGTAGGATTACTTTTTTTCCCCAAATAGTTTTAAGCCACCCAGCTAAATTTCTATAATCATTCCATAATAAGCTACTAGATATTAGTTAATTTAAAATATCACTTTGATGATAATGTAAATTAAAATTGGTAGACACTTTCTGGAGGATAGTTTTTAATTTACCCCCACAATTATGTGCACTTGAAATCCAAAATTCAATTTTAATTTCCTATTAAAGTTGTTCACTTATCCCAATATGTACATAAGTTATTTCTGCTTCCTATTCCTAGAAAGTACACAAATGACAAGTGTACTTCTTAAGTAATTGCAC
Organism: Glaucomys volans; assembly: GCA_020662805.1. Taxonomy (NCBI): domain Eukaryota; kingdom Metazoa; phylum Chordata; class Mammalia; order Rodentia; family Sciuridae; genus Glaucomys; species Glaucomys volans. The sequence continues at coordinate 170,250 of JAJEJO010000375.1, read as the reverse complement.
TGTATTATTGTCTAAAAAATTGAAACAACCTAAATTTTTTTTAATATGGTTTGGTTAAATTATTTATGGCTTAACAATACCATGATGTTCTTAATCATGTGACTGTAGGCTAATACTTAAGGGCATATAAAAATGACTCCAGCATTAAATGAAAAAAACAATGCTGTATAATTTTTTAAAACTACATCTAGGTATGCATACATACCTGTTTCCTAGACTCCCTGAAATATTAACTGTTTTTTTTTTTTTTTACTTTACACTTTAAAAAAAATATATTACTTAAAAAAAGAAAGAAAAGAAGAATGTAATTTTTTATGTTCAGAATTTTGTCCACCCATTTTCAGGAGAGAAAAAAGTTTGAGAGAAATCAGTTGCCTCCTCACACTACTGTAAAACTCTTAGGTATAACTTCAAAAAATAAATCAAGCCTACTCATCTTTCTTCCTGATTTTCAAGACACCATTCTAGTACCTATGGACATTAAGATACCAGTTAGATTTTCATTTAGAAGACAAGCCCAGTGGAACAAGGTGTTTTATTTATTTTTTTTAAATCCCATTTAAAATAAAACTTTTATAGAGAGGCATGAAGTAATTTCATTATACTCTTGCATATGCAACACATTTGCATCTTGGTGTACATTTGAGAATCCTAATGTAAAATAAATTGATTTTAATAAACAAAACTTGATGACATACTTGTGACGGGTTTTCAGCATACTAGTGGGCCGTACCATCACTGTTTTCTCAGTCTTACTCTTTCTGTTGTATTTTAAAATACAAACAACTGATATTTCTGTCTCCTAAATAGTTATCAAAATATATCAGTTGTTTGTATTTCGAAACCATCTGTGCATGAAATCAATTTATTGTATCATAATTGCCATTAGAGTATAGGTAATATTTCTTGTATGTGTAATTTCATGATAGGAGTTTTATTAATGAAATTTCTAGTTTACAGCTAAAGTATTTGGAAAGCCCTGTCCTGAAATGCTTAGGGAAGTTCGTTAAAATCTTAAGGTGGCATACCCCTGTAATTCCAGACTGAGACTGAGATGGGACTGCAAGTTCAAGGTCAGCCAGGGCAACTTAGTGAGACCCTATTTCAAAATAAAAAATAAAGGACTGGGGATGTAACTCAGTGGCAGAGCACCCTTGGGTTCAATTCCCAGAACCACAAAAATAAAGTTGCACTTGAGTCAAAGGAAAAATCATAATGGAAATAAATGTGACCATTTTTTTTCTGGGTAACAAATTAGAGTAAATTATATGTAAGAAGAATTCTGAAGATGGATACTAATGGTAAGAGGAAGGACCAATTAGCAGCTAGGAAGGTCAAATGTGGTATGAAACAGCTCTTAAGATAATAATGCAGGTAGGTTGTATAAGATCAAACAGACACAGACACCTTAAAGCCTCTTATGGCTAATTTTGAGGCTATAAGGAGTGAGAAAAGCACTGAAAGTGTCCACTGGGTGTCAGGAAAGTTGGGTTTCACATTTGTTCATACCTAATAGCACAATACAGGCTAATTTGTTCAACCACTCCCTCATCCCAGATTCTAGTCTGTAAAATGAGGTAGATATGTACTAGGTATACTCAAAGTTTCCTCCCCCTTCATCAGTTTCCTCTTTCAGTAAATTTATAGTCAAGACAGGTTTATGATCCATATTATAAAAAAGATTGATCATGACAAGCTAGATAGTTAATGTGTGTACTGGTTGAAGAATAAATGAGCCAGGCATGGTGGTGCACACTTGTAATCCCAGTGAATTGGGAGGCTGAGGCAAGAGGATTGGAAGTTCAAAGCTAGCCTTAGCAACTTAGGGAGACCGTGTCTTAAAATAAAATTAAAAAGGGCTGGGGATGTGCCTCAGTGTTTAAGCAAACCTGAATTCAATCCCCAGTACCAAGAAAAAAAGAATGAGAAATTAAAAATATTGTGTTTGCATCTTAAAATACTACTTTGTTTCTTGGTTTATTATTTCATTGTATTTATGAATATCTGCTTGAATTATATAATTGAATACTTTGCTTTTATTTCTACAGGGATTTGAGGCCTCTTTTAGTACCATTTAAGGCATTTTCCTTGTTTTCTTTTTATTTCTTCATTTAAGTTTTATGTTTTTCATTTTATATTTTCTAGGTGGTTATCCAAATGCAAACCCAGTCCAGGTTTCAACAGCAATATTTTTTCTTTTCTTCAACGAAGAGTAGAGAATGGAGACCAGCTATATCAGTATTGTTCACTGATCATAAAAGGTATCTCTCTCAAGGAACAACTTCAGTGGGATCCCAGCAGTAACAGTTTGCAAGGGTTTATGGACTTTGGTCTTGGAAAACTTGATGCTGATGAAACTCCACTTGCTTCAGAAACCATTCTGTTAATGGCAGTGGGTATTTTTGGTCATTGGAGAACCCCTCTTGGTTACTTTTTTGTAAACAGAGCATCTGGATACTTGCAAGCACAGCTTCTTCGTCTGACTATTGGCAAACTGAGTGACATAGGGATCACGGTTCTGGCTGTTACATCTGATGCTACAGCTCACAGTGTTCAAATGGCAAAAGCATTGGGGATACATATTGATGGAGACAACATGAAGTGTACCTTTCAGCATCCTTCATCTTCTAGTCAACAGATTGCATACTTCTTTGATTCTTGCCATTTGCTGAGATTAGTAAGAAATGCATTTCAGAATTTTCAGAGCATTCAGTTTATTAATGGTACAGCACATTGGCAGCACCTTGTGGAATTAGTAGCTCTAGGAGAACAGGAATTATCATATATGAAGGGAATCCCAAAGAAACATGCGAATTTGAAAAATCATGTATTGAAAATGAATTGTGCTGCTCAACTCTTTAGTGAGAGTGTAGCCAGCGCATTAGAATATTTGCTGTCATTAGGCCTGCCTCCTTTTCAAAACTGTATCGGTACTGTCCATTTTTTACGTTTAATTAACAATCTGTTTGACGTTTTTAATAGCAGAAACTGTTATGGAAAGGGACTTAAAGGACCTTTATTACCTGAAACTTTTAGTAAAATAAATCATGTATTAATTGAAGCCAAGACTATTTTTCTTACATTATCTGACACTAGCAATAATCAGATCCTTAAAGGGAAGCGAAAATTAGGGTTCCTGGGATTTTTGCTTAATGCTGAGAGCTTAAAATGGCTCTACCAAAATTATGTTTTCCCAAAAGTCATGCCTTTCCCTTATCTCCTGACTTACAAATTCAGTCAAGATCATGTGGAATTATTTCTAAAGATGCTTAGGCAGGTATTAGTAACCAGCTCTAGCCTTACCTGCATGGCATTCCAGAAAGCTTATCATAATTTAGAGACCAGATACAGATTTCAAGATGAAGTTTTTCTAAGTGAAGTAAGCATCTTTGACATTTCAGTTGCTCGAAGAAAAGACTTGGCCCTTTGGACAGTTCAGCATCAGTATGGTGTCGGCGTTATAAAGTCACTCTTTCACAAAGAAGATGTTTGCCAAGACTGGTCTAATTGTTCACTAAGTGAGGCATTACTAGACCTGTCAGATCATAGGCGAAGCCTTACCAGTCGTGCTGGTTATATTGCAAGTAGGTTATCAGCTATTTTAACTTGTGAAGACTGCATCAGTGCACTGTATGCATCGGATCTTAAAGCCTCTAAAATTGGGTCACTGTTATGCGTTAAAAAGAAGAATGGTTTGCATTTTCCTTCAGAAAGTCTGTGTCAGGTAATAAATATTTGTGAACAAGTTCTAAGAACCCATTTAAGAATGGCAGTTTTTGAACTAGTTCCTAAACACAGGGAATTGTATCTTCAGGAGAAAATATTACATGAGCTTTCTGGGCATACTTACCTTTTTGTAGATTTAAATGAGCATCTCTTTGATGGAGAAGTGTGTGCCATCAATCACTTTGTAAAGCTACTAAAGGATATAATAATGTGTTTCTTAAATATCAGAGCTAAAGATGTAGCTCAGTACCCTTTACACAATTCAGAAAAAACTGAAGTGAAAATTTTGTCAAAGAAACATTGGTCTTTACAGGATTACAAATGTTCAAGTTTTGCTAATACCAATAAGTTCAGGCATTTGTTAAGTAATGATGGATATCCATTCAAATGAGAGCCCTAAAACATATTACCATTTTTATTAAGAATATTTGGTCAACATTTTTTTAAAGTTCACACTACTGTATTTTATAAATTGACCATTCTGCACAGTGGACAACTTTGCAATTCTGACTTAATATCATAAACTCTGCTCATGTCTTGGAATGGCCTGTAGCATTTGAGTTTTCCAAACTGTACCAAGTAGTAAGTCTTGTAGGAACACACCACCAACAGGTGCTATCTTTGAAGTTACTCCTATAAGACTGAGTAATTTAACTGACACCCTTTAACTTGTTTAAAGAGTAAAAACAACTCGAGATCACCAAACATTGGCTCCTTTGCTAGATAACTACATTTCCTTAAAGAGCTTTTGGTTTATAATTCTTAAGAAGTTGGCAAAATACTTTAAAATCTTTATTTCATATTTAAATATGAAAGTTAAGTTATGCTTTGAACATTAGGCTAAAGTAAAAAGCAGGTACTACAAAGATCCCCTTGTCCTGGGGTACTCTAAAATAGAAACACTTTGTCAGACAGAAGGTAAGTATGTGAACCATGAGATTGTTCCAAGCAGAAGAGTGCAGCCTGGGAAGAATAAAATTGATGTGGTTTTCACTAGCCAAGCCCCTGGATTTTGAAATACTTCTTTTAAATAATATAATAAGGTGGATAACTTCACTTGACTCCTGTGGGAAGAACCTAGCACTCATCAGAGAATGGGAAGAATATTTCAACTTTTGTTCTTTCTGAGATGTACTTGTGTTTGCAGGGAAGCTAAAATAATCAAACATCCAGTATTGAATGAATGAATAGAATATTATAGCATGTGATTAGTAAATTAGAAAAAATGGTCAACTTAAGACAATGGATATGAAAAATTTTGCCTTAATTACATAATGGTATTTTCCCCCCAGAAATGAAGGAGTTTAAATTCAAAGGTGGAAAGCATCTTAATTTTCTCACACTCACATCTGAAAAGATAAATAGCATAGCACACAGGTACATAATTTTCACAAATAGGAGGATGCTAATGGATAAAAGAAGGAACAAGAACGTATTATTCACCTGTGTTTATAAAACATGTTGTCGTTGAGAGCTCACAAAGTATAATTAATCCAAATATGAAAGTTTTAAATTGCAAAAAGTTACTGGGTGTGGTGGTGCAGTCCTTTAATCCCAGCAACTTGGGAGGCTGAGGCAGGAGGATCACAAGTTTGAGGCCAACCTCAGCAACTTAGTGAGACCCTGTATCAACAAAAAATAAAAAAGGGAGACAGCTCAACGGTAAAGTGCCCCTGGGTTTGATTCCCAGTGCTGGAAAAAAAACAAAAAAAACCCCCGAAGACTAATTACAAAGTAAAAGTTGAAATTCCCCGTAACAAAGGTCTTGATGTATTTGTTTATTCTACCTCAAAGACTTATGTTTTGAAATACAATCAGTGTTATATTTTATACAAGACCTGCTAGGAGTTTCAGTTTGGGGGGTTTTTTTGTTGTTGTTTGAAAATCACCATTAATTTATTCCTTATATACATCCAAGTTTTGTACCTGATTTTTATTTAAAGCAAGGTTCACATCTGTAGTGTCTGTTACTCTTTGCTGTTGCATTTTGACTAATGTACTAATAATATTCTGTATTTAAAGAAATTAGTGTTTTGTGTTATTCCTTTAAGTGCTGGATAAATTGAACAAATGTTGAAGGTGAGAATATATCCATTACTACCTTTAGCTCATTTAATTGCTTTCACACACGGTCTTATATCAGTTTTACCTGATATAATATGCTTTGCAGCAAAACATTCATTCATATTTGATTAGGGTATTATAATTTCTACTCTTTAAAAAAATGTATCCATCCTACTTTCTAACAAATAGTGCTGGGACAACTGGATATCCATATGCAAAAGAATGAATTCAAAGTGAAACAAAGACTTAAATGTCAGAGGAAAGCTATAAAACTTAGAAAAGAAATAGAACCAGATTAGGTGTTTGTTTTTTAGCTAAGACACACACAAACAACAAAAGAAACTGGACTTCATCAAAATTAAAAACTTATGCATCAAAGAGATGCCAAAGAAAATGTGAAAGATTACATATGGAGTGAAAGAAAATTTTGCAAACCATTTATCTCATGAAGGATTTGAGTCAAGAACATACAAATAATTCCTGTAACTCAATAACCAAATTTTTAAAAATGGGTAAAGAATATGAGTAGACATTACCACAGGAGATATTCAGATGGCCTCAAATGACTATATATGTTTGGCATCATAGCCATCCAAGAAATGCAAATCAAATCACAGTAAAATGTCTCTTCACAACAACTAGGATGGCTGTAATAAGACATAGCAAGTGCCAGGAAAAATGGGGAAATTGTGACCCTTGTTTACTGTTAGTGGGAATGGAAAGTAGTACTGCTAGTGCTCATGCTTAGAAAAACAGCCTGGCAGCTCCTCAAAGGTTAAACGGTTTCCTGTAACCAGCAGTGCTCTTAGGCATATAAGCAAGATAAATGAAAACATGTCTATGCAAAAATTTGTACACAAACTTCATAGTAGCCCAAAGAAACAAGAATCCGTAAATGTCTGCTAATGAGTAGATAAATAAAAATGTGTTATATCCATACAATGGGTCTTACTGTAAGTGTATGTTTAACCTTCTAGCAAAGTACCATAGTGTACTGTTTTGCATTCTGACTCTAAATGTACAAAAATTCCAATTGTTCTACCTTCTTCTACTCAGCACTTGATATTGTCAGGTTTTGTTTTTTGTTTGAAATAGCTATTGTATGAGTTGTATAGTGATCTTTTATTTGCATTTTCCTAATGACTAATGATGCTAGGTACATTTTCATCTTCCTTGTCATCCATTTTTCTCCTTAGGTGAAATGTGTGTTCAGTTCTTCTGCCCATATTTTGGAAAGTTGGTTGCTTTCTCATTGAGTATTATATATTCTAGATATGTGTTCATTGCACTGCCAGATGTGTTTTGCAAATATTTTTCCTAGTTTGTAGGTTTTTTTTTTTAAATTTTCATATCTGTTGAAGAGTAGATAAATTTTCATAAGTCTAATATTTCAATTTTTCTGTTAGAGATTATACTTTTTATATCTAAGAAAATCTTTACCTAAGCCATGGTATCAGGTTTTTCTTACAGATATTTAGTAGTTTAGGTTTTACATTTAAGTCACAATTCATTTTCAGTTAACTTTGGTGTATGAATCAAGGTTCATGTTTTTTTTCTTTGGTACAAGGGATTGAATCCAGGGCCTCATACATGCTAGGCAAGTGCTGTACCACTGAGTCACATCCCTAGTCCTATTTAGTTTGAGACAGAATCTTGCTAAGTTGCTCAGGCTGGCCTCAAACTTGTGATCTTGCTTTGGCCTTCCAAGTAGCATAATTATAGATATTTGCCACCATGCCCAGGTAGGTTCATATTTTGATAACACTATTTATTTAACCAACACTATTTATTTAAAAGACTATTCTATCCTTTCTCCACTGAATTACCTTTGTACTCTCAAAAATTTACTATATTTATGTGGTTCTGTTTTTGTACTCTGTCGTTTCACTGATACATTTCACCAAAACCAGTCTTTTTACTCTAGCCTTATGTCTTTTTTTTTTTTAATTTTGTAGTTGTAGACAGACACAATACCTTTATTTTATTTATTTTTATGTGGTGACGGGGATTGAACCCAGTGCCTCACATGTGCTAGGCAACCACTCTACCATGGAGCATCCCCCTTATAGCAGTATGGAAATCAGATGGAAGTCCTCCATCTTTGTTCTGTTTTCAAAAAATGTTTTAGCTATTCTGGTTGTCCTTTCCATGTAGATCTTATAATTAGTTTGTCAATTTTTACAAAAATCCCTGCAGGGACTTTAACCAGAGTTCTGTTGAATCTGTAGATCAATTTGGGAAGAGCTGGCATACTGAATCTGTCAATCCAAAAACAGGGCATAGTATTATCTTTACATATATATGTATATAAAATCTTTGATTCTTATCAGTATTTTCTACTTTTCAGCATACGGAACTTACACATTTTGCATTTTTGCTGCTGGTGTAAATGGTAATTTTAAAATTTCAGCTTCTAAATGTTTATTTTTGCTGTGTACAAGGTCAGTTGATTTGCTTACTGACCTTGCTAAACTCACTTGGTAGTCCTAGTAGCTTTCTTTAAATTCTTTGCCTTTTCTGCATAGGCAATCATATTATCTACAAATACAGTCTTATTCATTTCTGATCTGTGGGCCATTCCCCCCCTTGCCTTTTGTACAGTGAACACTACTACAGTATTGAAAAGGAGTGCCTTGTTCCAAGTCTGAGAACATTGTCTTTACCATGTGTGATGTGAGCTTTGGGCTTTTTTTGTAAATGCTTTTTTATCAGGTTTATTGTCAATTTGTGAGAGTTGTTTTCTGGTTTCTGATCATAAATGGGTATTGAATTTTCTTCTCCTTTTTGAGGGAAAATTTTCGAGATATGATTCATATGCTATAATATCCCCCCTTCTAAAGCATATAATTGAGTTTTTCTGTATGTACATTTTTTACATTTGAAATGAGCATTTCATTTTAAGTGTTGGATCAACTTTTTACTTCTGGGATAGTCAGTGCCACTTGGTCATGATATATTCTTTTATATATTGACAGATTTCATTTGCCAATTTAAATTAGTTTCATTAAAGTTCCTGTGATCTTACAAAAAACAGTTCCTTGAATATTCTTTTATAGTACAAATTATTTTCATTTTTTGAAACTGATGTTTTAAGTGCTTGACAAAATCTACCATTGAGGAGAAAATATTTAACTTTAAAAAATGGCCATTATAGCTTTCATTTCTATAAAGTCACTAACTAGGGTTATAGTGCAGTGGTAGAGTGCTTGCTTGGTATCGTGTAAGGTCTTGTGGGGATGGGGATGGATGAGATCATAAAAGGCTCAAATGTGATCTACGGTAAATGTGGATTAAAGAAATCTTAAAGTGAAAAAAAAAAGCCTTAACTAATTTATAAAATAGAAAATAACCCCAACAGTAAAGACTTTAGGTGACTGGCTTTAGCTGGCAACTCCAGAATTCCTATATAAAAAATACTTAAGGTATACAATATAGCCAAAGGTAAGGCTAAAGGTCCTAGTTTGAATCTTCAATTACATGACACATTAATTTTCTTACTGGTATTTTAGAACAATAAAAATAGAAAACTTTTCTAAAGGTATTTCTATTTACATTTTACATTAGATTGAGAAAATATCAGTCATCAAATATGAAAAAATGGGGAAGCTAAAGCGTTGCACACCTGCTCCCTTCCCCAATATATTCTCTTGCTTTAGTACTTGTAGCAATAAGATTCTGAGAAGTGAAAGCTACGGGTTGCTTTCAGTTCTTTAGGGACAAGGAAGCAAAAGTGGTCATCATTAGAAGATCATACATTAAAAAACAAAGAGTAGAAGGAGTTTCTGCCCTTAAAAGAAAGTGGGAAAGGGAGAAAGCACATTCTCATTTCAAAGCAATTTATGTTCATGATAATTGAGCAGAAATAATTTTTGCTTGTGTTTTCAGAAGTAATGTCAAATTTACTTGAAAGATAATTTAAAAGGTTTCCTGCAGTTAAATAGTTAAAAGTGGTATTAAACTAAAGAAAGAATGCAAAACCTCTATTTTTTTACAGAATAGTATAAATGTTTATTTTCTGTATGATTTACTTTCCTATCCTGTTTTTACAATATAGAAAAGTGTATTTGAATAGCTCTAGTAAATATAAATTTAATCTTTCTACTTTGGGATGTAAATAGAGCTAGAAAATTATATACCCAACCCTCCCCAAATAGTCTTTTAAAATTGTTGAATTAATGTGGCTATTAATCTTGTTCAGCAATTTGATGCAAATGCCTAAATACAAAAAGTTGTTTAGTAAGTACTACACAGGAAGAAAAGGGCTTAATACTTTAGATAGCTTCTTGAAAATCAAAAACTAGTAGCATTTGATTGCACCTTCAAATTTTTACAAGCAAGACATTCTTAAGCAATGCCATCATACATAATCTACAATTGTAATCAAAATTTCACAAACATTTTCTGCACACTGTATATAAATACACATCACAATGGTGCAATTAGAATTAACACAGAATATATACAAAATGAACAAAGTTTAGGTTTAGACCAAAAACTTATTGCAATCTTTTGAAAAATAACTTGATTAGATATTATTTTATCCTCTTACACTAATTTACATTTATACAAATTTTAATTAGACATACTAGATTGAGGTGCTAAGAATGTTTGCACTATCTACATTTAAAGTTACTGCACTATAATTTTATAAATCCAAATTTCAAAAGAAGGATACTTTAATGAGTAACGGAATCCTCTTCTGGATTACTTAATTTCTATTGCCTATATCTTGCATGTTCATATGAACATATATACAAACAATACATACAACTATAGAGTCCTTGTAGGAAATGTAATGATCATATACTAATAATTACTGAGGATTAAAGTACCTAACAAAATGCCTGAATTCCAACATGGTTTTTTCTTGTCATAAAATCAGGAGTCCTATTAAAATAGGCTCTTAAATTCATAGAGTTTTTAAATTACTGAAAATGATTTAGATTATTTTAGCAATTATATGAAAACACACATACCTTCAGCTTACCAAATCACTGGCTAAAAATAATGGCATATTAAACATCCCTTATAAAAACAAATCCCACTACAATTTTGAACCTTTTGTTAGGCAGCCCATTTGAGTAAATCAAGTAAGAGTCATGTCTTGGTTTGAAACTTTTTAGTTCAAAAGTCTACAAAGAGAACTGTAGAGATGAAAAATCTTTCCCTAATTTCATCTTTTACAGCTTCTATATTCCTTATTTCTCCATCCAAAGCAAATTTTATACTTGATAGTTATATGAGGATCTATGTTACCACTACATAATATTTGCTTCTATTCACACACACCTCATTTTAACAGTACCCAGTAATCACTTCAACAATTTATTTCAAACACATACCACCTCTGAAAGACAATGGAGACATCCCTAAGCATTCCTAAGCATGTTAGCCAGTCCTCATAGAAAAAACTGCCCATCCTCTGAAAATCTTACTGTCCCTTAATATTTTGGTGTTTTTTTTTTTTGAAAATATAACTTTTTAATTTTAAAAGTGTGCCTGGGGATTGCTTCCCTTTCTGATTTTCCAAAGTGACAATAGCATATTCCAGAATTCACCATAAAAAAAAGCTAATTTTTCTTAAAAAGATAGTGCTTTTCTAAACACAAGATGTCATTCAAATATGTTCCATAATTTGTTATGTAGATATTCTATCTGTGTTTATCTAGAACTAAAGAATGACTGGGCAATACCAATGCTGCTTTGGCTTTTTCTACTGAACAAAGTCATACAACGCCATACATTATAAATTATATTATAGTAATTTATAAATGTTCTTTGCCAATAGAATCAGAAGAATAGAACATCTAATTCTTAAGAAACCCAGGAAAATTAAAAATCTATTTAATACAATAAGGAAAAATTTTAAAAAGAAAAGTTCAATTTAGAAGGGGCATAGAATTAACTAAGATTTGAAATGTACTAATTTCCTCATTTAAAATTTCTTCTCTTTCAATATTATAATTTCGGGTCTCTTAAAAGAAGGACTGAATTAAAATACAGTAATTGTTTAAACTATCTTCCAGAAAGTCAAGCATCCTTAAAATTTTTGTACAGGTCCATTTATCAGTCTTGTGCAAGAGTTAGCAATTCATGGCACAAGGGTCACTTTTTGCTTTTCCTGCAGAGTTGATGACGCTCATCAAACATCGTCCGAATTCCTCAAGAATCATCCGCTCTGCTGCTGCCTTTGATTTTCCCTTCTTGTCTGCCTGCTCTGCCTGGGCGAGAAGGCAATTACATGTGGCTTCAGCTACTTCCTTAGTTACAAATGTAAATGGCAATCTGAAATGATTTTTGAGAGAGAGAGAGAGAGAGAGAGATGATGATGATGGGGTTGAATTACAAAAGTAACATCCTTTTGTATTGATTCTGACAATTCCAGTTTCTACAATGAGCACAAAAACATGCTAAAGTGCTTTAAAATATTATGTCAAATTACATCTGACATAAAATATGTGATTACTTTGACAAGATTATTTGGTTAACTAAAAAATACAGTTATATATATCATGAATGTAAGCTCCACGAGTGCAGTCTTTGTTTTATTTATTACTGTTTCTCCAGTGCCCAGAACAGTTCTTGACACACAGACATTTTTATGAGTATTTGCTGAATGAATGAATAATATTGGGAGTTGAAAGCACTATCTTTCAGGCAACATTGAAAATAAAACACTTGGGGCTAGGGTTGTGGCTCAGTGGTAGAGCACTTGCCTAGCATGTGAGGCACTGGATTTGGTTCTCAGCACCACATATAAAATAAGCAAAATAAAAGTCCATAATTTAAAAAAAAAAAAAGTAAATAAAGCACTTTACCATACTCCCTCCTATTATTTGTAAAAGAAAAAAAAAGAAAAAGCATACAAAAATTGTGCATTGTTCCATCACAATAAACAAAGGGAAAATCAAGTACTGTTCTATACAGGTTTTTCATAAAGACAAGAACTACTGAGTATTCAATTAGACCAATCCATCCTAAGGCCTGCTATATTATATACAAGTCTCAGAGCCTGAGACAGATTAAATCAGGCAACCTGATCTTACCTTAATTCAACAACACAGTAGCAGTCACTAATGGAACATTAAAAGCCTAAATAAGTCTGCAATTAAAGTCCACTATGACAGGCTGATATACAATTTTACCAAAATCTTTTAATGTACAAAGAAGCACTTTAAATTTGAAAATCTTAACATCACAACATTAATATTACAGTAACATTATACAATTAGTAATATTACACAATAAAAGTGCTCATTATGAAGTCTTTGGAAACTAAAGAAAAGTAAAAGGCAAGAAAAAAGAATCCCAGGTTGGAAATACTTAGGTTTGTTAGCATGCCAATATAACTTAATAGTACTTTTTGTGTGTGGTGCTGGGGATTGAACCCAGGGTCTTGTGCTTACAAGACAAGCACTCTATCAACTAAGCTGTCCCCAGCCCTTAATAGTACTTTTTTTATAACCATAGTGGTTTTTTTTGTTCTTGTTGTTTTTGTACCAGGGATTGAACCCAGAGGCACTTAACCACTGAGCCACATCCCCAACCCGTTTTTATATTTTACTTAGAGACATGGTCTCATTGAGTTGCTTAGGGCCTTGGTAAGTTGCTGAGGCTGGCTTTGAACTTGTGATCCTCCTGCCTCAGCCTCTTGAGCCACTGGGATCACAGGCATGTGCCTGACAGTAGTTTTGATTATAGTATATAATTCTGTGTTTTCACTTCATATCATAAATATTTTCCCAAGTGGAAAAACTTTAAAGATTTTACTATAGCAGTATCTTTAATCTCCACAGGGAGATTAGATTTAAAGAGTTACTAAAAGACCAGGACGGATCCATATTGTAACCCTAACTACTAATTCCCACTTTATTTGTCAAGAAACATTTGCAAATTATATTTCAGTTGTAAGAAAACTAAAAGCTGATAGCAAGGCCCTAAGCAACTCAGTGAGACCCTGCCTCTAAATAAAATACCAAAACGGGGCTGGGGATGTGCCTCAGTGGTCGAGTTCAATTCCTGGTACCAAAAAAAGAAAAACAAAAAATTAAAGAAAAAAAAAAAAGAACTAAAAGCTGAACTACTTTGTACAAAGGAGCCTTCTTTTTTTAAGCATTAGATCTTATTTCAATGTAAAGATTTAAATAAGAACCTACTTGCAAGGCTTCAAATTCTATAAGAAGCTTTCAAATATAAATCCAAGTCCGAATTTTAAACTCTACTGGCATCAGGCCCTGATAAATGCTGGGGATAGAAATACTTCATTTCTCACCACTACCTGGTAAGGACTATTTTAAGGATAAGATAAAAGGCTCAGAGAGATGTAGTGCTTTTCTAATTCATGAACTATTAAGTAATACAAATAGTATTTAAACTTAGATTGAAAAGCTTTGCTGTTTGTTTTTACATTTTGGTGTCTATTCTCTCAATAGTGTGTGTGTACGCATGTGTGGATGGGTGGATGGATGGATGGATAGATAGATGTATATATGTATGTCAACCACCTTCCTTTTGTTTGTTTTGAAATGGAGTCTCCCTATATTGGCCAGGCTGGCCTTGAACTCCTGAGCTAAAGCAATCCTAACTAAGACCTCCCAAATAGCTGGGTCTACAGGCATGTGCCTCTCTGCACTCGCTGCCTGACGGAAGGTCAAACTCTCCTATTTCAGAGCTCAGCAGTGTAGTGACCAAGATAACAATAAAGAACTATATTATAGTGTGACAGGTGGTAAAATGATGGGAAATGCACTCTGAGAACATGGAAAAGGCAAGAGAAAGAAAATGCAAAAATACAAGTAATTACTTTCTGAAAGAAGCATAAAATTTTTGGTTTTCTTAGGAGATTCCAGAAATTAAATACTTACCTACCACTCAGTTATATCCCCAACCCTTTTTATTTTTCACTTGAGATGGGGTCTAAGTTGCTGAGGCTGGCCTCAAACTTTTGATCCTCCTGCCTTGGCCTCTCTAGTTGCTAGAATTATAGGACTAAGCCCCCTCGCCTGGCTCGTTGTACATTTAGAACTGTCCAGTATATTTGACAGTGGTTTTCCTGTTACCCTTAAATTCCTTTAAAAGTAACTACAGATAAAAAGGAAATTTTAAAAATCAGGTTTGCAATAACCAAAAGTATAAATTCAACTTCGCTTCTCCAAAGAGAAACTATTAAAAACAAATATTTGAGAAACACTATAAAAAGAGATAAAAATGTTGACTTACTTTCCTCCTCCACTATTCAAAGCTGGTGTTGGCCTAGTAAGCAAGTCTGAAATCTGAGACGATAATTTAGTCTTCGCTGCTGTTTGTTGCTGTACCCTTACTTCAGCCGCATCTGCCAAATGCATCAATGTCTTTCTTTCTGGGCTTTCTTCAAAATTCTTACAGCCAATACATTTACATATTGAGGAACACATTATTTTTGCCTAAAAATATGTTTCCAAATCAAAACCAAAAAAATTACTGTAAGCAGATTCCATAATCAAACCAGCAAATAATAGCATTACCTAATCAACCAACATAAGATGAGAAGGAAGTTATCTACTGCTGACAAAGACTAAATGGGCTAAGTATGCAAGGTGGCTAGGTCAGGGAGTCTAAAGTCTGAGAATGGCCAAACAATGTTCATGTTCACATCCTTTCATGTCCATTTCCCCCCACTATGAATATAGACTTTCCTCCTGGCATGAATAGCCCACATTCTTCATAAGCACTCTGAATGACACATTAAAATATTTAAAAGGGTCATTCAGAATTCAACCACCTCAAACAAATCACCATTTGTTGTTTTTTGTTTTGCACTCCTAGAGATTGAACCCCAGAGTCTTGTGCATGCATGCTCTACCACTAAGCTATCTCTCAAATCTTTATATTTTTATTTTGAGACAGGGTCCCTTCAAGTTGCCCAGGATGGCCTTGATGTAAACTGGATGCCCCAGTTTCACAAGTAGCTGGAATTACAGGTGAGCACCATCACACTGGCCATACATACTGTTTTTTATATCTCCCTTCCTCTTCAGATTCCTAGAACTCTTCAAAAACCTATAAATTCATAATCTAGTATAAACAGCCATGTAAAAAATATTTATAAGAAAACATAGACCTATGTACATACCAACTAAGAACTACAGAATGCTCGTTCTTTTAGTTTGTTTTATAAGATCACATAACTACTTTTCTGCATCTTGTTTTCCTTATGAATATGACAACAATTCATAAACTACTGTCCTCCCAGTCATTTAGCATAGCTAGAATTCATTCTGTTTAATGGCTGGGTATTAATCCCTGGTAAGATATGTCATGTTTTATTGAGATTATATTCCCCTGTCAATGGGTATTTGTTTCCGGTTAGTGGGGAACACAAACAACACATACAAAGGCTGCAGGGGCATATAAAAGTATGCTTTTATTTCTCTGAGCCAGATCTTAAGAATGGAACTCACAGGCCAAAATATATATATTAATTTTTTTTTGTTGGGTGGGGGGACTGTGGATTGAATTCAGGGGTACTTGACCACTGAGCCACATTCCTAGCCCTATTTTGTACTTTATTTAAAGACAGGGTCTCACTGAGTGCTTAGCAGCCTTGTTTTTGCTGAGGCTGGTTTGAACTTGCAATTCTCCTGCCTCAGCTTCCCAAGACCCTGGGATTTATAGGAGTGCACAACCACGCCTGGCTGTATTTTAAGAGATATAACCAGATTTCTTTTTCCAGCTATAACACCTCTTCACATCTCATCAGCAATGGACAAATTAAAACTTTTCCTACATTCCCTCCAATAATGGACGTTACAATGCATATTTTTAGTATTCTCCAATCTGATTGGGGAGGACATAAAGTAAAACCACATTGTTCTATACACTTCCCTGGCTCCTAAGAAATTTGAGTATCCTTTTTTAGTCACATTTCTTCAGTGAACCTGTATCAATTTACATAAATAAACCTGTCCTCCCTCTATAGCATTTAGAAGGTAAACAAACCATATTTTAAACACATTTACTCTGCTCCTTTCTTACAGTATACCAATAAATAAAGGAACAATGGATGTATGTTTAGCTCCACTGGATTACTCCCAATTAATAGGCTTATCTGGGAATCCAACTAAAGCAACACTTAATATTTATCTAATGATGAAGAAAGAAAATCCCTGGTCTTGAGCAGGGAAGAATTATCAATGATGGTAACTTGGATTATGTTTTAAGAACCATAAAATACTAACACTAACAGGTGATTAGGAGAGAAAAATGACAATGATATGGACAATAAATTCATCTAATCAATTAGACCTGAAGACATGTGAAAGGAACATGTATGTGTTATCCACATGGAAACCAACTGGACCAAAAAGTCAACTCAAATGAAGATTAATTTGTCAACATAACAAAAATTCAGACAAAATTCTGAAAGTACAAACTGCTACTCAACATCACTAATTCATAGTGAGTCAATTAGCCACTGCTATTCTTAGTTTAGTATATTTCAAATTTTTCCATCTTTTGATAAATGACTTTGGGAATGACAAATCAGGTAACGTAATGTTTGCTTTGACAGAGTTTCATTAGAATAGATAGAGCAGGTTTCTTTCTTTGAATACTTTTCAATCATCTCAGTACCTTTTCTATTTCTATTAATTCACAGATTTCTTAAAGTTTAATTAAATAGCTCATGTATGTTCCAATTTCATTATGCCCAGCATGTATTGATCATTCAATGTCAAATACATAAGAAAGCTTTGCCTTTCTGACTCAGTTTTATAAAAATTTTCATCTTCACTCTTTTTGTGGACTTGGTTTGATAGTTTGCAAAAAAAAAAACAACTGCCTATTTATTTTTATGTATTAATGACAATTTAGTATTATGTGTTTATAAACATAGACCAACTATT
The DNA here is from genome assembly GCA_020662805.1 of Glaucomys volans. Lineage (NCBI taxonomy): Eukaryota > Metazoa > Chordata > Mammalia > Rodentia > Sciuridae > Glaucomys > Glaucomys volans. Next base: position 152,578 of record JAJEJO010000375.1, on the reverse strand, counting down.
TTTATCAGGCATTCAAATAGAATGAAGGGTCAAAATGTCCAATACTGGATGAAAAACTGGCTTGTTTGCTTTTAAGATATTATTTAAGAGATTTTCAAAGTTGATCTTGGCTTTGTACAATTTTTACTCATATTGACTTAGAACTAACAAGATGTCACTTCTACTATCTTAGTTTACTTCTTTTTGTTTTTGGGTGGTAAAGGGGATTGAACCCAGAGGCTACTGAGCTATATTCTCAACCCCTTTCTGGTTTCAGACAGGGACTTGTTAAGCTGCCCAGACTGGCCTTTAACTTGTGATCCTCCTACCTCAGCCTCCCAAGTCACTGGAATTATAGGCATGCACCACCACACCCAACTTTAGTTTACTTCTTGGGAGAAATATTAGACCTTCTAAATAATAAATTCTGGAAGAATTCATCACACAGAGAATGTAGTACACAAATTTTTTCATATGACAGATTTTGTATGGGAGAGGGCATTGAATTGCAGAACATACCTTACCAAAGGTAAGTGTAACCACTGGTGGTGGTACTTTTACTAAGCATAAAGCTAGGCTTTCTACCAAAATGTTAAAAAAAAAAAAAAGCCTCCCTCTGAGAATGGCGTTTGAAAGAATGAAAATAATAAAATAGGAAAGCCAACTATAGGAATAACTAATCCAACAGATTGTCAATAAAGAGTTTCAAGCATATTACGAGACATTATGGTAACCAAGGGTTAATCTCAGACATGACTAGATTGTCATGTTTAAGTTTTTAAAATAATAAAATGTATAGTATTTTGTTTAAAGCAAGAAGGGGAGGTTTTACATGGCATCTCTCAAAGCAGAGTACAAACATCCTCCAGAGAAGATGCTTGAGTCATAAATAAAAACAGTCAGCTGGGTGTGACAATGAAACAGTGAAAATGGATGTGGTCACCTCACAGTAAACTCTAACCTCATCTAGCAACAGTCCATATTTCCTCCCTTCTTATTTGAATGCTCATAAAGCAAACTTTTTTTTTCTTGTTTTGGTACCAAGGATTGAACCCAGGGGCACTTAACCACTGAGCAACACCCCTAGCCCCTTAAGTTGCTTAGGGCCTTGCTAAGTTGCTGAGGCTGGGTTTGAACTTGTGATCCTCCTGCCTCAGCCTCCCAAGCCACTGGGATTATAGGCATGTGCCACCACACCTGGCCAAACTTCTTAATATAATTTAGTGTCACAAATGTTTTCCAAGGGGCACTACCGGTGTTTTGGTCAAGATAACCCTTTACTTCAGGACTGCATTCTGGAAGATAGGCTATTTTGTATCCACATATTTCCAAAAAGCCTGTGGAGAACAGTAGGTAGTACCATTCCTCAGTTGAGAACCACTGCCCTAGCTTCTAAATCACTTTGATGTTATTATTTTTATTGAAAAAATCAATATACTGGTGTTCTAATTTGCATACTTTCAGGTATAATGATCAAGAAGTTATGAACTAGTAAATCAGCTGAGACCCCAACATGTAATGATAAGCCCAAGGGCCTTCCTCGATTTCAAAGCCCTTAGACTGTGCATACTTTTGAACTGTAATGGTAAGGTGATTTCCCACTATTCAAGTAAAATTTTATAAAGTCCTTTCTAAAACTTTTCAAAAGACAAATTATTTTCCCCAAAAAGCATCTCACCTCATAGCATTCACAGTAGTTTTTAAGACATCCTGATCGTTTGCAATTACATCCTTTGCTATGACGTCGATCTGACTCTCCCTCCTTTCCTTTCCCTATCTTGGGCTTAAAAGCTTCTGGATTTCTGTCAAGACATGCCTATCAAAACAGATCAAATAGCAATTAAAGTTAGATCACATTAGATTAAATTTAAACACTGCAAAGGGAATTAATATTTTTCTTTGTAAGACGACTGAGTTCTTTAAAAACTACTGGAGATTTTTATCAGTTAATGAAATAAAAAATAATCACCTTTATTGCTTTTTGCCTTTCATTTTCATGTTCCAAATTGTTATAACAATTAGTACAATTGCAGTTGTTGCAAAATTCACCATTTGCAAAGCAGTCACAGTATCTGGAAGGTAAAAATCAGTATAAGATAAAAAGTCATTATTAAATAAAATTGTCATTAACTGATGACATATGTGTTATGTAGGTAGGAAAACCTTTTAAAAATGTACTCATAGCCTCCTACTTACAGAATTAATCACACATTCGGATTTCAACCATAATTGAGGCTCAACATTTAAGTCACCAACGCCTAGAATTTTATCCTAGAAACTTAGTCCAACTAAGAACAGCTCCCAACACAAGAGATGAGATTTTATGAGCCCCCAAAATAAGTTATTTCAAAATCCTGAAGAAAAAAGAAAAGAAATATACTGGCTACATTAAATTAGTGGAACTCACTCAGCTATAGCAGTGCTTCTTTGGATTCTAAGCCCCTAGAAGACCACTGCTTTTCACCGGACTGTTTCATGTCAAATCTTTTGGTTTAATGCTAATAAATTAATCATCCAACAATTTTAAAAAACTCATAGTTTTAAAATTATCACCTCGGGAGATCAAATACATAGGTCATAAACACCATCACACTTATTAGAAAGGACATAAACTGTGTCTGCTGCTGTGTTCCTGATCTCAATGATTTGTGCATGGCAAAGACTCTAAAATTATTTCCTTCTCAATGAAAAAATACCTTTATGCTGCTGTATGTGCTCACTCACTTTTGTGTTTACTTTCTTATATGTAATTGGCCTGTTAAGAATTTTTAATTATCTCCATTTATTTTTTAGAGCACTTCTAGTTTTATCAAGTAAGCAAACAATAGTAAAAAAAACACTTACAATTTCAAACACAGTGATTTTGTACAATTACAAGGCTTTCTGGGCCGACTGGCAGATTCCGATGGGATTATGCTATACAGATACAAAAAAAGGTATACATTTTAGACAATTAAAGATAACTACATAAATTAGAAAATTATCCAGTCTATAAAATCCTAACATAAAGCTTTAACAGAAATATCCATCTCTATTAAAAGTTTTCTATGCTCTATATTTTTTAAAAAAGTTATCAACAGCTGTTAAAGAACACTGCACAAATACTTTTTCTTCTGAGAGAATAGAAGTGGAAAACAGGGCATGTAGCTCAGTGGTACAGCACTTGCCTAGCATGTACAAGGCCCTTAGGTTCAATCCCCAAAACCACAAAAAGGAAAAACAAAAACAAAACCATAAAAGGGTAAAAACAGTTCAGAACACTTGGAACTCAATTATAAAAGGTAGTGAGGAGAAAGGGGTGTGTGGAAGAGGAATTGGGGCGGTGGATATGGACTGGTTCCCTGTAATTAACTAAATTCGGCTTCTAAACTGATTGCAAAAGTAGTAATTAACAGATTACCAAACAAAAAGTAACAAAAACCAAGAACCTAACACAATTTTTAAAGTAGTTAACATCATTTTAAGTCATTCAGAACGAGAGAATAATAAAATGTGGCAAAACTGATGAATCTGAATAAGGGCATTTGTTAGTTCTTTGACTATTTCTGTAACTTGTCTATTATAAGTATTTCAAAATAGAAAGTACTTTAGAGGAAGTATATGGCGTTAAGAGGAAAAATCATATGGGATGTATTTTGGATAAATATAGTTAATGTTGCATTTAAGCTGATCCAACAACTTACACATTTTCATAATACTCACCCATTGAATGGCAGCCTTGCCTGGGTCTGGATACCAGATGTTCCAGTAAAATTAGAGTTGCTTGCTATAGACACATATGAAGACTGCTGTAGCTACGTGTAAAGAAAGGTAAATTTAGATCATATTTGCAAAGTTGAGCAATGTTCTCAGATAAAATGATCAGTAAAAAACATAAATTCATCTACCAAAATAGGAAAAACATAATGGAGAATTTCATATAAATATCTACCTCGTGGAGCACTTTTAAAGACCCAAACCAATACTAGGAGCAAAAATAACATGAATGTTTTGCAGTACTAAATGCTACAAATAAAATTTATTATTTTATGTCAGAATTATGGAAATTCTAGATGAATAAGCTGAAAGTAATAAAATAGCATGTATTGTCTAGAAAAATGCAACGTGCCTATTATATATAAAATGGGCACTATGCCAATCATTTATCACATTACAAATCATAGAAAATGAGAAGTTACATGCATAATTGAGTTTCTATTTTATACTGATTTCTTTTTTTCTTGTTTTGTGGTACTGGGGATAAAACCCAGGGCATCATACATGCTGGACAAGGGCTTTACCACTAAGCTACATCCCCCAGCGCTTTTCTTTTTTTTTTTGAGATGTGGGCTCACTAAGTTGCCCAGGCTGTCCCCAAACTTGTCAGGTATGCACCACTCACTGCACCAGCCCTCTGTTCTATATTGATTTCTAAATATAAGAAATGTTAATAATAAAAATTCTGAACATTTTTTTTTAATCAGTGGTCACATTCCAAAATACATTTCATTAAAGTATACTTGTGGTTTCTATTTCCTCTCTTATAATCAGAGTTGATTCCAAAGTTTAGAACATGGTGCTAGTTCACTTGATTATCTGCTACATGGAAGCAGAACTTCCAACCCAAGTCAGCCAACAGGATAAATAATTCATAGCTTCCATCCTAACAATGCCCAGATGATAAAGCATAGACCACTAAAGATATGTCACCTGGAAATGTATCTTGCAGTTTATTTTCCAAGCACAAGTCAGTGTCATCCTATTTGTGTGTGAAAAAGAGCTTAATTACATGCAGTCTTTTCTAAATTCATCTGGACTCAGCTCACTCTCCACTTTTCTCAAGTCTCTAGTCTTGCACTCTCACCAGGCCTCTTGCAAACTAAATTGTCTGATTTTTAAAATCTGACTTGTGTGTATATTTCTAAATGCTAAAAATACATAGGGAAAAAATGCAGATGTTTTAACATTTTGAGATTTTAGAAAAAGTCACTTTAATACTGAAATTTTTTGACTAGTTTCAGAATGTGATAGTGGTAGGCATCTTGGACCCAGTCATAGTTTTTGAAACACAATGACTTCATTTTTTCCACATACCTGAGTAACATACTGAGCTGGAAGCACTGCATAACCCACATTCCCTGTTCCTGGAGCTGGTGCCAGGACAGTACCTGGTGGCAGGTTAGTGAGGTTGGGCTGAATCTGTGGCAGTGGGGTGGCAGGCATGATGAGCCGTTGCTGTGGCTGGCTAGTAGTTACTATTTGTGAAGTTGGATTGATGGGTTTTGGGACAACCTAAAAAAAGGACATTTTGTAATCAGTTTATCACAAAAATAAATTTTATAGCTTATCAATTCAATATCAATCTCTTTTACCTAAATCTCAACTTTGAATTTAAAAAATAAATTATCATTTGGGAGAAACCAAGATAAGAAGTGATACTCACTTGTTTGACAGCCTGAGCTTGGACAAATGGAACGGACATCCGCACTGGGGTTGTATTAACAACCACTGGCTTTGCTTTTAAAAAGAAGAAGGAAAACATGAACAATTTATTTGCAGAAAACAACACTTAAAACTCTTAAGAATACTTAGCACTCCCATGTTATTGTCAAGAAAAATTCCATTTGCTTCCTATTTTGAGTAATCTTTAATCAGGATAGTTCCCTTTCAAAATTACCCCATCTACCAGAGAATTTTTATTTAAGGTGACTATAGGCTATCCACCCATTTGTAGATATTCTATTGAAAATATTTCAATCTGTATCAGAAGACTTAAGCATTCTGTATTAAATCCAGTCAAATGAAATGCTGTATAAATAAAAGAACCACCATTCATGAGCGGGTACACTGTTCTATTCTCCTATTCCTAATTGCTGTGTTTCTATTCAAACCAGAGAAAATATCATTCTAGTAGAATTCGATATTTACAGAATAGATATTAAAGGCAACTAAAAGGCAGCATGGCATAAACATTAAAAATGTGGGTTCTAAAATCATAAGAACCAGGGGGTTCAAATTCCTATTCTGTACTTTCATGATTTCAATTCTCTTTGCCTTATCCTTATCTGAAATATGAGAGTATCTACCTTAAAGGGTAAAGGATAAAATATGTCAATTTATGAAAATTGATTAGAATAGTGCCTAACAAATAAGTATTCAACAAATGTTGTCATTGTTATTATTTTAACCATTATCACCATATAAATGGCACCATGACCAGTGTTCCAGGGAAACTAAAGTATAAGACACCTGCCCTTAAGGACCTTACATTCTAGTAGAAAAGATGAGACAAACACTCAAATAAAATAAATACTATTAAAGGAGATAAACTGCTGTGGGATTTCAAAGGAGAGAGAATACGCATCTTACTGGCAGAGAATGGGAATATGGCAAGAGTACACAGAGGATATAATACTGAGATTGGCACTGATCAATGGACAAGTGGCAGAAAGAGCACACAGGTTTTCCATGCAAGATCAAAAAGGAGTAGTAGGGGTTTGGTTCTGGGAAGCTGCAAAGCATAATCACAACATGTTGGTAAACAGACCAGTTTGGCTAGACCCTAGGGATAAAGTAAACAAACACATAAAAAAGGGGAGACATTTTTTGGGGGAACCTGGATGTTAAGGTACAGATCTGTATTTTTAATTCAATAGGCAATGAGAAGTTTCTGGACATTCTGAAGTACAGAAAAATTATTCACAAAAGGAAACTCTATTTGGCAGCAGTGTGTAAAACATACTCAAGTTTCAAGAAACAAGACCAGGCAGAAGAGTACAAAGGGGTCTGGGGTGACAGCCCTGGGAATGAAAAGGGAAGCACAGTTGCAGGGACCTGGTGGAAGTGAAAGAAACATGACTAACCAACCACTGCATGGTAGGAATTGAAGGTAGAGGGGAAGAAAAAGCCAGTCATTGTAGAGTTTTCAAAAAAACAGGAAATGATGGCTATTAAAACCAAAAACTTGAGGATAAGCTGATTTGAAGGGAAAGCAAAACCTGACATGGAGAAATAATGTGATGGCATTCAGGAGAAAGGGTGGCAGGAGATCAAAAAAGATTGGTGCAGGACAAAAAGAAGTGCAATTTTTAAAACTGCCAATTGCCATAGTCTAAAGGAGGGATTTAAGAAGACAGAAAGGACACTTCTTTGGGTTTAATATATGTAAAAGTAAGGCCTGGAGTCTGGTCTGAAAAACAGAAGTTGAAATAGTGGACTCTAAACTGCTTTGCACAGTAACTAAAGAGAGAGAGAGAGAGAGAGAGAGAGAGAGAGAGAAAAGAGAAAAGAGAAAAGAGAAAAGAGAAAAGAGAAAAGAGAAAAGAGAAAAGAGAAAAGAGAAAAGAGAAAAGAAAGAGAAAAGAGAAAAAAGAGAAAAGAGATTTCTTTGGCTAGAAAAACAATCATGATAGTTAAGAGATTTTCTTACTTTTGAAGGAGACTGGAAGGCTAAAGACAAAGTCAAGAGAGTCCTGGAAGAGAACTTTAAAGAAATCTGATCTAAGAGAGCAGTCTACTGCAGCAAGGAGGCAAACCAGGGAGATGTGGGGAGTGGGAGATCTCCAAGTCTGATTAGTGGTGATGATTGCATAGCTTTGAATGTAGTAAAAACCAGTAAATTGTATGCTTTAAAAGGGTGAATTTTATGGTGTAGATGAAAACTGCATCTCAAAAAAGTTGTTATATGAAGAGCGTATGACTATGACATAAAGGAGCAGTGACATAAAAACCATTATAGATTGTTCTCAGAATACTGAAAGAACTAAAAGGTGATTCAGAATGTGTGCTTGGGACACAGGAGAGTAGAGGCCCTCTACCACCTGCTACTTGGAGATGATGGGTCACTGTTCTGTGAACACATAGAGCAGTGATTCTGAAGTGAATGTAACCACTGGTAGAATGTAAGGACTTCCTGATGGTTATGAGAAATAATGCAGAAGGGGTTGACCTGACCTGTCACAGCAAATAGGGGACTGTCCCTGCCTCTTCCCCATACAAATTCATGAATATACATATACACACATGAGCAGGCACACACACCCCTAGAAACCTTAAATACTTGAGATCATATATTTTAGTATCTGCACACTGAGTTTTAACTGAAACCTGGGGAATAAGGACAATTATATAACTGAAGTGGTTAGAAAACAGAAACACTATAAAACACCTAGGGAAGGGATATTATATAACTAAGTCAACAGTTCATGTTTCTCCTCCTCCTCACCTTGGTATACACTACTAATTACTACTGTACATTTCAAACAAGTTCTTTAACTCTAAACAATCCTTAAAATAGTTTCCTTCCAAACTTCAGATACCATGACAGCAAGTATTTGAGGCTTTTTAATTTCTTAAAGTTGAATTCCTCCCTAAGAGGGCAGATTTCTCTCTGATGTCGTTAACCAAATACTCTTCTGGTCCTTCTACACTGCCTGCCATCAAGTCAGCAATTAACACACAGACACAGAGCCTTTGAACCCTGGCTTTTATACAGCTCTGAGAGTGAGAGGAGTGTACAAGATGGACTTATTTCCTTTTGGCATTTAAGTCAATCCTTTATAGGAAATTAGACCCTTAGAAAGACACAATATATCTGAGGAACTAGAGCAACTATTTAGTATATCTCTAATCATTACTTTTGTAAAATAACATATTTTATATACCCAAATCTTCTTTGGGACAGGAGAAAAAGACAAAAAGAAAAATAAGGTGGACATCAGGGAAAATGCATGGATGGTTGTGTATGTGAGTGGGTTAGAAGAGGGTATAAAGGAAGGGAAGGAGGCAGAGGGATAGAGAGGAGAACAGAGAAGCAACAGTAAAAGTGGAATGCAAAAAAGGAAGAAGCTAGGAAGCAGAGGGTAGGCTAGGGATTGCCAGAACGACAAGATTAAAAACGCAGAGCAAGATGGAAAGGCAGACATAAATTTGGGAAACAAGGTACCAGTAAATACACCAGACTTATGAAAGGCCCAACCCATTTCTCCATGTCCCCAGATCTTCAGTTTCCTTTTTCACTTATACCAAAGCCATATTCTTACTGGTAAGTTACTAAATATTAGCCCTGCACTGGAAATGGGTTCTTAGCATACTGTGCGAATATAAACACACACGTAAGATAGAATCTAATGATTGTTTTATATCATCATATCTAAGTAGATAGGGTTTGTAGCACTTCTCTCGGTCCATGCTAAGTTTAAAGTATTGAGAGAATATAAAACTTGACTCCCTTAGTCAATAATATGCAGGTTTCATTTTCCCTCTCATTAAGAATGCTACAATAAATATTTTCTTTCAAAGTCAGCTTAAAGGGTTCAATCCCGAGCACCGCCAAAAAAAAAAAAAAAAAAGTCAACTTAGAGATTAGAAAGTAAAATTATTTGATATATGTAATTGGGTAGAACACATACTAAAATAATCTACTCCATTTTTTCCCTTCAATGATTTGAAAAAGAAAGTTTATTTTCTTATACAGTTTCCTATAGGTGAACTAGCTATCAGCAGTAGGTAGCTCCAAACATCTGATCACTTAATAAAATGAAAGATGAACCAACTAGTCTTTCATTTTTCTACTGACTTCTCTGTTGTGTTCTGTGGTGCTAGGGACTGAACCTAGGGCCTACTGCATGTTAGGCAAGTGCTCTACCACTGAGTTACATCCTCAGTCCTTCTATTTACTTCTAATAAACAATGAATCATTCATTAGCCATGCTTTTTTTTTTACACTGCTGAAATAGAAAGCAGCCTTCCAAAGAAAAACTTAGACCAACTCTCAAGTATTCTGATCCTTTCACACCATTTTTTTAAAAAGTAGATAGACATGAGAAAGGTTACACATGTGTCTATGTATCAGGTGGTAGGAGAGTTAAACACACACACAGAAAACAGAAGGAAGTATAGGAAGTATCTTCTAGAAAAAATACAACCAAGCAAACTAATGGAACATTTTAGTCACTTTTTATTAATAATCAGGTTTGAAATAAGTATCACTCAAAATGAAATACAGCATTAAGTTCTCATTTATACCTTGCCTATTTGTCATTTCAACACTATCAAGGGGCTTCATAGTTTAGCAACTAAAATAATTTGGTTCTATCTAAATCTATCCCAATTGCATCAATAGTAGGGTTCTAGACCAGCAACAAAAGTCACCCACAAAGTAATCAATAATTATGAGTATCTGGTATTACAGCACATCTCTAGCTACCAACTTCTAGTAGAATGAAATGCCACAGTTGTATACAACTATGATTTTATTTCACTGCTCATTCAAATTATTAGCTGAAATGCCACATTCAAATCAGGATTTCAGCAAGAAAAGGACCAATGTTCTTTAATAATGTTAAAAGCATCCATTACTATTTTTTTTAAAAAATGGTTACTAACCTTGCTGAAGAGGCTGAGTGTTTGTACTGGGATTCTGACTAACTGGTTGGGTTGAGCTACTGGCTGTTGTGGCAGTAACAAGTCGGACATAATGAAACTTGCTTCCAGGCACTTGAATCTGCTGGACATTGGGAGCAGTTGCCAGAGGAATAATTGTCTTAAACTGTGATGTGCTCACTCCTCCAACAGTGATGGTCTGCACAGCTGATTTCACTGCCTATTAAACAATACAACACAACATGGCTATCATTAATCTGGGATTTAACTTTCCTATTCTTTTAACTATGACAATTGCTCAGGTAATAAAGAATGCTCCTGTATTTCATCAAAAGCTGTTGAAAAGAACAACCTGTTCAAAGAGAAATGAAAAAGAATAGCAATGAATACAGGAGTGAAATCAAAATTAATGAGTTCTACCCTCCATCTCTAGTAGTTAACTTCCTCAATACTCCAGGTTGGAAAATTTGCTATAAAGAAATTATTACTTAATTTACAAGAACTTACACAGTTTTGTTATTATCTGGTAAAATTCACAGAGTATTTTTTAAAATCCCAGAATTAAGTCCCATATTCAATAGAGAGAAAAAGAGATACAGGTATTACCACCAATTTAACTATATTAAATTTTACATGTCCTAAAGGAAAAAGAAAAAACAAAAGAAAAGCACATCTTATACCCTTATGAAAGTCTAGTCAATTCTGAAAGTCTTATAATACCCACTCCCCAGGTACCAAAGTACCCACTAGCAGGATGCCAAATTCAGTCCAAAATTATCCCATTTTGGTCATCCAGAGAAACTAGCCAAGTTTTAGGTAAATCAGATCTGAGTCATTACAATTATTTTAGTTAATTTTATTCCTTTCCTTCAGTCAGACAGAAAGCAATGAGACTTCTCCAAAAGGTTTAAAAAAAAAATTAGAGGCTGAGTAGAGCTAACTAAGACTTCTGAGATGTCCCTAATTTATGTTATGACTAATATATAACACACTATCATCCAAAGCAAAGAACGAAGCAAAGAACTAGTTCTACAGTACTATTTTACAAAGGTTTATGTCCCCACATATTCTACATAAAACCCTCATGCTAAAAGACAATTGAGATTTAAAGGAGGCAGTCTATATTCATCATGAACGTAACTATTTATGAAAGAAGAGTTCTGAAATTGTTGAACATTTTCATAAAAGCCCAAGAAAAAATAAAAAGGAGAATGTCATCTAGTTTGAAAACTCTACAAAGGAGATTACTTTTGCAAAAAATAATTCACATATCCTCATTAGGTAGAGGCGCTGAAAAGCAGATTTAAAATAAAGATAACAATACCCACGGTATTGAATTAAATGAAATAAATATGTCCAATAGGCAAATACGTAGTCAATAATGCAAGATACAATCCTTGCCCCACACACACATGCACACACACGTAAGTATGTGTATTCATACATATATATATATATATATATGAAACAACAGTATATATATATATATATATGCTACTTGATAAACATGGAAAGCAGTGCAAAAAACTCTACATATAATAACTGGTTTAAATCTAGCAACCACATTAAAAGGTAGGTATAGCACAGCACAAGTAGAGACTGGTTTAGTTAAAGGTATCTTTTTTAAAAATAAATTTTACTATGTATATTTAAGGTATACATGATGTTTTATATATACAGACAGTAAAATGGTTACTATATAGTGGGACAAATTAACATTTGTTCTCTCACATGGTTGCCTTTTTATTTTTGTTTTTGTTTTCAGGGCAAAGACAACTAAAATCTTATTTAACAGGAATCCCAAATACAGTACAATTTGATTACCTATAGTCCTCATGCTGTTAGGTTCCTACACTTTGTTCATCCAACATATCTGTCTCTTTGCATCCTCTGACCTACATTTCCTTATTTCCTCTGCTGTTGCTGCCTGTGGTAAACACTGTTTTATTCTCTCTCTCTCTGTATATTTGATTTTCCTTAGATTTTATAAAGTGAGATCATGCAATGATATTCCAAGTCCGACTTACTTCACGTGGCTTAATGCTCTCGAGTTTCATCCACACTGTGGCAAACAGCAAGATCTTCTTTTTTATAGTTAATACTATTCCAGTGTGAGCAAGCAAGAGTGCGAGAGAGCGAGAAAGAGTGTATGTGAGTTTCTTTATCCATTCATCCTTCCATGGACAGTTAGATCTGTTTACATATCCCGGCTACTGTGAATGCTGCAATGAAAATGGCAGCACGATACCTTTACAAGTTGGTGATTTCATTTCTTTTGGTCATGGGCTCAGAAGAGGGATTGCTGGGCCATATGGTAGTTCTGGTTTTTATTTTTATTTTTCCCTTGAGGTGGAGTCTTGCTGTGTAGCCCAGGCTGATCTCAAAACTCCTGGACTCAAGTGTTTTCCCACCTCAGCTTCCCAAGTAGCTGGATTTCTGGCATGCACTACCCACCTAGCTTATTTCTAATTTCTTTAGAAACCTTCATATGGTTTTCCAAAATGGCTGCACCAATTGGCATTCCAACCAACAGTGTGTAAGGATTCCCCTCTCTCAATACTCTCACCACATTTACCTTTTGACTTTTTGTTAACAACCATCCTAATGGGCATGAGGTGGTATCTCACGGTGATTTTTTTTTTTTTTTTTTTTTTGGATCAGGAATTGAACTCAGGGATACTTGATCACTGAAGCCATATCCCCAGTCCTATTTTGTATTTTATTTTTATTTATTTATTTATTTATTTATTTTTGGTACTGGGGATTGAACTCAGGGGCACTCCACCACTGAGCCACATCCCCAGCCCCATTTTGTATTTTATTTAGAGACAGGGTCTCACTGAGTTGCTTAGGGCCTCGCTAAGTTGCTGAGGCTGGCTTTGAACTCGCGATCCTCCTGACTCAGCCTCCCAAGTACTGGGATTACAGGCGTGCGCCACCACGCCCTGTATTTTATTTTAGAGACAGGGTCTCACTGAGTTGCTTAGCACCTCACTTTTGCTGGGGCTGGCTTTGAACTCGCAATCCACCTGACTCAGTCTCCAGATAGGTTAGCATGGTGTTGCCCGGTGATTTTTTAAATTTTATTTTTTTCTTTTTTAGTTGTTGATGGACCTTTACTTTTATTTATTTATATGTGGTGCTCAGAATTGAACCCAGTGCCCACACATGCAAGTACCCTACCACTGGGCCACGACCCCAGCCCTCACAGTGATCTTGATTTACGTTTCCCTAACAATTATGATGTTAATCATCTTTTCCTAAGTCTGCTTTTTCATTGCTGTTGTTGTTGTTTGGTCCTAGGGATCATCCAAGGGTGCTGTACCACTAAGCTGCACTGCCAGTCCTTTTTAATTTTTAAAATTTTGATACAAGGTCTTGTCAAATTGCTGAGGGACTCACTAAGTTGCTGAGGCTGGCCTTAAACTTGTGATTCTCTTGCCTCAGCGCCTGAGTACCTGGGATTACAGGCATTTGTCACCACCCCAGGCTGTTGGTCATTTCTGTATCTTCTTTGGAGAAAAGTCTGCTCAGGACCTTTTCCCATTTTTAAAATTGGATTATTCATCTTTCTACTATTGAGTTACATGAGGTCTTTATAAATTTTAGATATTTACCTCTTATCAGATATGTGGCTTATAAATATTTCTTCCCAATCTGTATGCTGTCAATTCATTGGTTGTCTTCTTTGCTGTACAGAAGATTTTTAGGTTGATGGACTCCCCCATTTATTTTTTTATTTTTTATTTTTTTGTGGTGCTGGGGATTGAACTCAGGGCCTTGTGCTTACAAGGCAAGCACTCTACCAGCTGAGCTATATCCCCAGCACCCCCCCCCTTTATTTTTATTTTATTGTAGCATGGTTTTTTGGTACAATATCCCCTGCCAAACAAAACAAAACAACCACTGTCAAGGCTAATATCCAGGAGCTTTTTCCCTGGCTTCTCTTTTACGAGTTTTACAATTTCAGCTCTTACATCTAGGTGTTTAATCCATTTTAAGTTAATTTTTGTGAATAGTGTAAAATAAGGATCCAATTTCATTCTTTTGAATGTGGAAATCTAGTTTTCCCAGCACCATTAATTAAAGACTATTTGTTTTCCATTGTCCCCTTGCCAAAATTTAGTTGAATGTATGTTCGTATTTATTTCTGGACTTTCCATTCTGTTCCTCTGGTCTATGTGTCTACTTTTATGCCAACACCATACTGTTTTTATTATTATAGCTTTACAATATAATTTAAAATCAAGAAGTGTGATGCCTCTGATTTATTTCTCCTCAGAATTTTTTTAGCTTTGGGGTCTTCATAATTTCTTATGAATTTTAGGATGTTTTAGGATTGTCTTTCATTCTGTGCAGAAGGCTGTTGGGATGCCAATAGGGATTGCATTGAATCTATAGATTGCTTTCGGTAATACAGACATGTGAACAATACTAATTCTTCCAATTCATGAGCATGAGATATTGTTCCATTTATTTGTGTCTTTTTTGATTTCTTTTATCGATGTTCTTTTTTCTGTCTTATATTCAACTTTTCTGTATCCTAAACGTGCAGTCACAACTGCAAATTGTACATAATTGATTTTAAGAAAAAAAATCAGATCTGAATATATTTTTAATATTATATAAATCTTTACATTAAGCACAGTTAAGTATCTGGATTTAAATCAATCAGTGTACTGTTTCCCATTTGAACTACCTCTTCTGCTCTTTTTTTTTTTCTCTCCTTTCTTGACTTCTTTTGGACTAAATATTTTATTGGGGTTAGGGGCACAAATTCACCAGCACCACAAAGAAAATAAAAAGAAAAATTATTATTTCATTTCCCCCATATTAGTTTGTTACTTATATATTATGCTACTATTCTTTTTTTTTTTTTTTTTGGTACTGGGGATTGAACCCAGGGACACTCCACCACTGAGCCACATCCCCAGCCCTATTTTGTATTTTATTTAGAGACAGGGTATCACTGAGTTGCTTAGGGCCTCACTAAGTTGCTGAGGCTGGTTTTGAACTCGCGATCCTCCTGCCTCAGCCTCCCAAGTGCTGGGATTACAGGTGTGCGCCACCATGCCCAGCTATGCTACTATTTAAATGGTTATGCTAGAGATTATAATATAAAATGTAGGAATATACATTAGTACTTCACACACAACTGAGTGAAAGAAACACCGAACACTAAATCCATTTAGTTTTGCTCCAACTTTTTGTGCTACTGTTAAGTATTTAAATTTTTTGTACAATTAAACTTTTTAAGATATTCATTCAGGGGCTGGGGTTGTGGCTCAGTGGTAGGGCATTTACCTAGCAAGTGTGAGGCACTGGGTTCGATTCTCAGCACCACATAAAAAATAAATAAAGGTATTGTGTCCATCTAAAAATATTTAAAAAAAAAAAAAAAATATATATATATATATATATACTCATTTAGCTACCTCTACAAACTTACCAGTATTGTTCCATGCTTTGGATCATTCTCCTACGGCTTAAAGAATTCACTATGAATTTCCTTAAGTATAGGTGTACTGAGGAGAAATTCTCAAAACAGCTAATGCTTTCTTGATCTATGTCTAATCTGCTGATATACTCAACTACTGAGTTCTTACATCAGTTTTGCAATTTAAAATATTAATCTGATTCCTTTTCATAGTTTCTAGTTGACTTGGAATTGTTCACCTCACTAAATAAATTTTTGAATACAATCTTAGTTATTTTTAAAGTCTGAGTCTAATAATTACTAGTATATCTTGGATTTGAATAATTTGGTCTAGTCTCCTAGTATGTCTGAAGATTGTTTATTGTTAAAAAAATTAAGGAAATAATTTAAGGTTCTGAATTATGCTGTATGCTTTAAGAGAGAATTCACTTTGGCTTCTGGAAGATAGTTCAGAGTTAAGGGCAAATTTTCCCAAACCAATCACAAATTGAGGCTATTTTAAGTTGCTTTGATCTTTGTGAAGCCTTTATTGTGCCTATCCCACTTTTCCTACATAAAACACTAGAAAAATCTGAGTGTTTATGAGGGTTCCTCTTCCTTATTGGAGCCTGAACCCAAGTTTTTTGTCCACAAGACCTGTAAGACTGACAGACCTGCTCAGCACTTCAACATTTCCATGACCTTTCTGCTCACCTTCTCAATCTTTCAGTCACAACTTACAACTCAGCCAACATCTTAGGGGGCAAGTCGCACTGAACATAAGTCACCTCTCTAGCTCCCCTTAATTCAAGATGGTGGCCTTTGAAATTCTGGCTCCCTTGGTATGTCTCCAATGCCTTCAAAGAGATTATTAAAACATATTTAATTCTCCTTTTTAGTCGTTCTTGTTGGGAATGTTGATCTGTAACAAGCTGGTTCTGTAGCCAGAAACAAAACTCAGACATTGAGGTTTTTAATCTAGTTTTCACCATTCCTAGTTGTGTGACTCTGGTTAAGTAGTTAAACTTCAGAAAATGACAAAAGGGTACTTTTCTCATAGGATTTCTGGGGGAATGAAGAGAGTTAAAATAAATAGCATCCAGTCATTGACTATTCTATTAAGAATGAAAGTCAAACACCTGCCACCAAGAAACATAAAAGTATTGCTTAATTAATATATTGATTTCAAAGTAGGCACTCTACCAACTGAGCTACATCCCCAGCCCCTTAATTAATATATTGAAAAGAAATAAAAGCAGCATTTTAAAAATGTTTATTTTATGATAATTATAGTGAGCCTATAATTATTATAACCTCTCCCCAGCTTCTCTGAAAAGACTAACATTTGACTAACCATTGAACATTATCAAAACCAGAAAACTGATGTTTGGTAAAACATTATTGACTAAACTACAGAACAGACTATATTCAAATTTTATCACTTTTTATATGTGCTTTTTAAAATTTATTATTCTAGGTAATTTTATCACTTGTACATTTATGTAATCAACACCATTAACAGAACACAAAAATGCTCATCACCAAAGCATCTCCCTTGCACTACCCTTTGTAAACATATTCTACCTTCAGCTCTACCCCTTGGCAACCACCAAATAAGGCAAATATTTTAACCCTAAAGTAGTAAGGAACATATGAAAATTCATGCTTAAAAATAGCAAAAGAACACTGGGCACAGTGGCGCACGCCTGTAATCCCAGCACTTGGGAGACTGAGGCAGGAATATCGCAAGTTCAAAGCCAACCTCGGCAACTTAGCGAGGCCTTAAGCAACTCAGTAAGACCCTTTCTCTAAAATAAAATACAATTAATAGGGCTGGGGATGTGGGTCAGTGGTGGAGTACCCCTGGGTTCAATCCCCAGTACCATTTAAAAAAAAAAAAAAAAAAGCAAAGCAGCATTGAAATGATGTTTCATTGTTTGAGAGAACTGTCCCAAGTCTTTCCCCTTCCTTCAATTACAGTGGCATAAAAATTCCATATGAATGCTTCTCTGAACATATTCCATGGAAAAACACTTCACATACATTCTAGTTCCCAAGAGATATCATTTTTTTCTTTTCTTTTTTTATGGTACTGGGGATTGAACGTAGGGCCTCACGCATACTAGGAAAGCACTCTACCACTGAGCTATGTCCCCAGGAGCCCCCTATTGTTTTTTGGAGACAGCATCTTGCTAAGTTGCCCATGTTGGCCCTGACCCTGTGATCCTCCTGCCTCAGCCTCACAAAGAGCTGAGAATATAGGACAACCACAGCAGGTCTGAACCACACCTTTAACAGCTGGTTAAAAAATATCATAATTCAAATTCAAAATAGCTATGTTAAAAATGTATTAATGGTTGACCTCAAAACCCAGCTACTTAGAAAGCTGAGGTAGGAGGATTGCAAGTTCAAGGTCAGCCCTGGCAACTTAAGAGATCTGTCATAAACAAAAATAAAAAGGGTTGGGGATGTAGATCAGTGGTAAATCATCCCTGGGTTCAAGCCCCAATACCAGTGGGGTGGGGATGTAGTTTAATGATGGAGTACCATGGGTACCATCCCCAGAACCCCCGCTACCCCACCCCCACTCACAAAAGGACTTTTGTTGTTGTTGTTGTTACTGGGAATTGAACCCACGAGTGTTTTACACTGAGCTATAGCCAGGTCTTTTTCTATTTTGAGATAGGGTCTCACTAAGTTGCTTAGGGCCTCGCGAAGTTGCTGAGGCTGACCTTTGAACTTAGCTATCCTTCTATATCAGCCTCCTGAGTGTACAGGCATATACATTGTGTCCAGTGCCCAGTGAAAGATTTTTTTTTTCAGTGGTGCTGGGGATTGAACGCAGGACCATGGGAATGCTAGGCAAGCACTCAAAAAACTGAGCTACATCCCCAGCCCAAGATTTTTTAATATATATTATTTCCTAAGCCACTGCTATTTAGATTGATATCATAATTATTTAACACTTCCTTGATCATTATTTTCTAATTAGCAAATGCCAGAAGTTCTTACTTAAATACAGATATATCTAAAATAAAAGAAGGAATAAAACATCTTTTACTTTAGAGATGACAATTCTTTTTCACTTGGTGAATTTAGTATATAGATATAGATAAGGCTCAATCATTATCAAAATGCACTGAATTTGTAAGGACACATATTTATATGCTTTATAAAAGCTGTGATTGTTTATGGAGTTTATCACTATGACTAGGTTTACATTAACCTAAATCCCAAACTTCTGGATGTTAAATAAACCTACCAGGCATGGTGGTGCACAACAATAATCCCAGCAACTAGAGAGGCTGAGGCAGAAGGATCACAAATCCAAAGACAGTCTTAGCAACTTAGTAAGATCCTATCTCAAAAAATGAAAAAGGATGGGGGAGAGGTGGCTTGGTAGTACACCAGGCCTGGGTTCTATCCCCAGTACTACATGAAAAAATAAATAATAAATAACACAAAATAAATAAACCTATGAAGATGCAAACATTCAGCTTCAAAATGCCTTCAAGCTAAAAAAGAGACAACTGAGAAGGTTTGAAGAAAAGATTAATACTATTACTACTTTCAACACTGACTTATTGACTGGTAAAACAGGTAAAAAGCATTTATTTGCCATCTTTTCATGGATATTAACCCAACTTATGTTTTATTCATAGTTATGAACTACAGTGACAAGGATGATTATGTGGCTATGCTGAGGATCAAACCCAGTAAAAAAAAAGGCAGAGGGGAATACATGAACTGAATGTAAAAGTTAAAAACTACAAAACTCTTAAAAAGAAAACAAAAGGCAAAAGTTTCATGACACTGGCTTCAGAATGATTTCTTGGATACCATACCAAAAGTACAGGCAATAAAAGAAAAAATAGACAATTTTAACATCAAAAGTTTTAAATTTTGTGCATTAAAAGATGCTATCAACAGAGTAAAAAGGCAAACCACACAACAGAAGAAAATATTTGCAAATCATAACTGGTAAGAAAATAATATCCAGAATATACAGAGAACTTCTGAAGCTCAAAAAAGCTCAATGGAGTACATGAAAGGGGATAGAGGAGGATGGAGGAAGAACAGGAAAAAGGAGGAACTGAGGAATTAAATTGATCAAATTGTTATGTATACATATGAATGTACCATAGTGAATTTCACTTTTATGTAAACCTATAAGGCACCAATTAAAAAAAAACAACAGAAGGAAGGTTAGTAGAGCAGAAGGGGTATAGGAGTAGGCAAGGAGGGGAGAGAAAGAGGAAGCATCGAATACTGAAATGGAACAAATTATATTCCGTGCATACATAATTATGCCAAAATGAACTCCACTATTACATATAACTATAATGCTTTAATAAAAACATTTTTAAATAATTAAAACATTAAAGCATCATAATGCATGTTATTATAATTGCCAATTTACTAAATGATGATGTTAATTCTTTTTAAATTTAGAGTAATAAGTTTTCGAGGAAGCTAATCTATAGTAAATTCATAAAACTTTGTCTCTAGAAAACAAACAACCTCATTCAAACATGGGCAAAGAACTCGGATAGACATCTCTCCATATATAAGATACAAAAATGGTCAAGACGCATATGAAAAGATGCTCACTGTCTCTAATCACTAGGGAAATGGGAATCAAAAGTACAATGAGGTAACACCTCACAACAATTAGGACGGTTACTATAAAAAATAATAGGGCTGGGGATATAGCTCAGTTGGTAGAATGTTTGCCTCGCAAGCACAAGGCCCTGGGTTCAATCCCCAGCACCACACACACACACAAAATAATAATAATAATAATAAGTAGCCAGGTATAGTGGCTCATGCCTATAATACCAGTTATTCAGGAGGCTGAGGCAGGAGGATCACAAGTTCAAGACCAGCCTGGGCAACTTAAAAAGATCCTGTCTCAAAATAAAACAAAAAGGGCTCGAGATATAAATCAGTGGTACCCCTGGGTTTAATCCCTAGAACGGCCAAAAAATAACTATGTAATGATAAGTGTTGGTAAGGACATAGTGAAACTGGAACCCTCCTATAATGTTAGTGGGAATATAAAATGGCACAGCCACTGCAGAAAACAGTATGACAGTCCCTCAAAAAACTAAAAATAGAATCATCATATGGTTTAGCAATTACACTTTTGGATATATACTCAAAAGAATTAAAAGCAGGATTTTTGTTGTTAATGATGTTGTTTGCTTGTTTGTTTTGTAGTACTGGCAGTGGAATTCATGACTTTGTGTTTGCTAGGCAAGTGCTCTACCACCAAGCTTCAATCCTAGTCCTTTTACATTTTATTTTGAGACAGGGTCTTGCTAAGTTGCCCAGAGTGGCCTCAAATTTGCAATTCTCCTGCCTCAGCCTTCCCAGTAGCTAGGTTTACAAGTATACACCACCATGCCAAGCAAAGTAGGGTCATAAGAGATATCTGTACACCCATGTTAGTAACAGCATTATTCATAAGAGCCCATGGGCAAATGAATTAATAAGCAAAATATGGTACATAAATACAATGAAATATTATTTGGTTCTAAAAAATGAAGGAAATTCTGACACATGCTACAATATGGATGAACCCTGAGGACATTATAATGCTAAGTAAAATAAACTCATTGCAAAAAGACAAATATTGTAATCATTTCAATTATCTGAGGTACTTAGAATAGACAAAATCATGGAGGCAGAAAGAATGGTGATTGCCAGAAGGGGGAGAGTGGAATGGAGTTATCATCTGATAAGTAGAGAAAGTGGGTGTCATGAGATGAAAAGAATTTCAGAGATGAAGGGTGGTAATGGCTGTGGAACAGTATGAATATACTTAGTACCACTAAATTGCATACTGAAACATGGATAACATAGTAAGTCTGATGTCAAACATACACATTTTACCATGAAAGCTATTGAATAGAAAACCAGATTGCCACACTGCAAAATCAGTTAGAAAAATCAATCAGAATCAAAAAGATACAGAATTAAATATTAATTTCCCAAAACAATTTAATTTAACCATTTCATGAAGTTTAAAAAATAAGAATAAATCTATCTGTACTTACACTTAATTTTTTTTTTTTTTGGTACTGGGGATTGAACTCAGGGGCACTTGACCACTGAGCCACATCCCCAGATCTATTTTGTATTTATTTAGAGAGAGGGTCTCACTGAGTTGCCTAGGGCCTTGCCAAATTGCTGAGGCTGGCTTTGAACTCGCAATTCTCTTTCCTCAGCCTCCCAAGTGCTGGGATTACAGGCATGCACCACCACGCCTGGCTTACACTTAATTTTTATCTTTGAGAAGAGCTCTTACTGGGTTGTGCAGGCTGGTTTCCAACTTCTGGGTTCAAATGATACACCCACCTCAGCCTCCCAAGTAGCTGGAATTACAGGTGCATGTAACTACACTGGGTTCTTGTATGTAATTTTTAACAAAGGAATGTTGTGTGTAAAAATAAAGGAAATAGCCTGGCAAAGTGGTACATGCCTGAAATTCCAGCGGCTGGGGAGGCTGAGGCAGGAGATTGAGAGTTCAAAGTCAATCTCAGCAACTCAGTGAGGCACTTAACTCAGCAAGACCCTGTCTCTAAATAAAAAACAAACAAACAAAAAAAGGCTGGGGATGTGGCTCAGTGTTAAGTACCCCTGGGTTCAATCACTAGTACCAAAAAGAAAGAAAGAAAGAAAATAAAGCCAAAGAATGTTTTTTAAGATAAAGGAATATTTTTAAATAGCAGAGTAAAAAAGACTTGTCTAAGTTTGACCTAAGAATGGATATTTTAACTAATTTAAAGTGTGAAATTTCTATAAGAAAAAGAATCAAAAACAAAGCCAACTAAGAAAAATATCCATAACCACATTAATAACAAAAGAATAATTATTATACTATGAACTTTTTAAGATTCATAAGAGAAAAAAAAGGCAAACACCACAAAAGCAAGCCATCAGAGTTGACAGAAGAATAATCTAGAAGACACAAAGATATGACTAGCTTTTAAAAATACAAATCTGTATGTACAAATCTTTTAATCAGAAAGGTAAATACCAGAGATGGTGGATGAACAGGAGAGCACAAAAGTAGAACCCATACCTTCTGTAGTCAACTGAAATTTGACAAAGGACCAAAGGCAATTAAATGAAGAAAGGATAGTCTTTGCAAATGACAACGGTACAACAGAACACTCACATGACACCCCTGCCCCAAATAGGACTAAACACAGACCTTATACCATTCAAATATGGAACACAGACCATAAAACGCAAAACTAAAAACTTCTTGAAGATAATACAAGAAAAAATTTTTTAAATATTTTGATAACTTTTTTTATATAATACCCCCCCCCCATACAGAAAAATTGGTAAGTCAAACCTTATTAAAATTAAAAACGTCTGCTCTATCACTCACACACACACACACACACACACACACACACACACACCACTCTTCAGAAAATGAAAAGACAAGCACAGATTGGGAGGAGAAAATATCTACAAAATACATGTAAAGTCTAGAGATACAGGAGCTATCTGGGTCCCAGGAAACCTACAAACTAAATGGAGAATACAGATATGCACTCGGTTAAATCCAATTAGAAACTATTGTATATAAACAACCCAATTTGGTTTAAAAAAAAAAACTAAAAAGGTAAAGAGAAAAATGAACTAAGAGAAATAACAATCATTTATAAACTATAAAATAGACATCTAGGACTGGATTTCAATTCAAACACAGAGTAAAAATAAAAAAGATGATCAGGGAAATAAGAACACTATATAAGTTATTAATGACATTAAAGGATAAGTTTTTGTAAAAAAAAAAAAAAAAAAGTCCCAATTTTTTATACCTAAAGAAATATCTACAGATAAAATAACATGATTAATTTAAAATCAGAAACAGGGAGATGAAAATAAGGTAAACTGATAATTCTAAAGTTGGATCAAAATCTGATCATTCTAAAGTTGGATGAAAAATACATTTGGTTAATTATACTATTTTACCTTAATATATTTTAAATTTCTATAGAAATTCATTTTTTAAAATATGGCAACAGGACTTAACAGGTCAGCATAATATGAGGACGAAGCTTAGTAGTAGTGCGCCCCTGGGCAGAGTCCCCAGTATCACAAAACAAAACAATTTTTTTCAAACCCCACAAATAAACCATTATTTACTAGTCAGAAATTTAATTTCCCTTCTCTTCAGTGAAATTGTATTTGAATTTTACATCCTTTCAAAATTTCATCTACATGTAACATTTTTATGCTTAAAATTCTTTTATCATGCTTCTCTGAAACAAAAATATGTCTAAAAATTGAAAATATGTATAAAAATTGAAAACTGACACTGTTCTGTGTCAGATAATTTCAACTATACTAGGTTAACAACACAATCAAAGCAATGTAAATATGTTACAAATGTGTTCCAACATACAAAGATTCAATGCATCTTTTATTAAACAAATGGAACTTATTTTTTCTAGGAGTTGGGGTTGTAGCTCAGTGGTAGAGCGTTTACCTAGCCCATGTGAGGCACTGGGTTCAATCCTCAGAACCATGTAAAAATAATAAATAAAGGTATTGTGTCCATCTGCAACTACAAATATTTTTTTTTAATATACTACTTCTAACCATAATGAATATTAAGTACTGCCAGAGTAAAAAAGAGTTCAGGAACAATTATATTCCTATTTTTTCATAAACATAAACACTGTTCTCACAGGCATATTTGAACAGAAGGATATTTACTATAACAATACACATTAATACACTGAATTCCTTCTGATTTTGTACCAAAAATCAAATTGTGTGATCATCAAAAATTAATAATTATCGCTGTAGTTATGGCTCAGTGGTAGAGTGCTCACCTAGCATGTGTGAGGTACTGGGTTCAATTCTCAGTACCACATATAAATAAATTAATAATTCAATAAAGGTCCATCGACAATTTAAAATATACTTTTAAAAAAATTAATCATAATAATTATTGTAGGTAAAGGGCTATCACATGCTGTCCTGTGCTCAAGTGATCCTCCTGCCTTAGTTTCCTAAAGAGCCAACACTACAGGCATAGACTACCAAGCCTGACAAATTATTTTTAATTATCTGTGAACCAACCAAATTCTCCTTCAACTTAGCAGAAAGAAAAAAAATCAGAGCCTATCTGAACTACAAAAAGAAATTTTAATAACTTGGAAAATCACTCATTTTCCCTTTACTAGGAGGAAATATACCAAAAGTCATTTTTATCAAAACCTATCAAACATAGTTACCTTGTTTATTCTGTAACATTTAGAAACAGTGCAGATGTTTTTAAAAATTCTTAAGTGTCTAAACAATAATATTCTTTATCTTATAGCTTTGGGTTGTAGAGATATACACATTTTATCTGAATTTATCCTTTAAGATTTGCATATTTCATGCTGAGTAGGTAATACAGAAAGATATGAAATGAAATATCAAAAACTGAAAATATAAGGGGCTGGGGATATAGCTCGGTTGATAGAGTGCTTGCTTCGAAAGCTCAAGGCCCTGGGTTCAATCCCCAGGACCACAAAAAAAAAAAGAAAATTTTTAATTGAAAATATAGGAATGGAATACAAGTGTAGAGTGTCTGTATATTAGTATATGTCCCCGTTTTTCTTTCTCTCTGATTTCTTATTTTATAATCATTTTAAGATACTATCAACTCAAAATAATTAAATAAAATTTAAAAAATACCTTTTGTAAATCACATGGTGATCACAAAGCCAAACCTCTAATAGACAAATGAAAAACAATAAGCAAGGAATCAAAACATACTACTTAACCACAAACCACTTAACCACAAAGGAAGATGGTTGGCAGGCAGGCAGGAAGATAAAACTAGAAAACAAGTTACAAGATGGATGTAGTAAGATCTTACCTATCAAAAACAACCTTAAATATAATTGGATTAAATTCTCTAATTAAAAAACACAAAGTAACCACCTGGATTAAAAAAATAAGACACAACTATATGTTGCTTAGAAGAAACACTTCACCTCTAAGGACACACACGAGTGACACTGAAAGGATAGAATAAGATAATCTCTGCAAAGGGAATCAAAAAGAAAGCAGTAGTAGCCATATTTAGCTAAAACAAACTTTACCAGAAGTTAAAAAGAGACAAGGAAGGTCATTATATTATTATAAAGGGTTAATTCAGCAAATGAAAAAGAACAATTCTGACTATATACATATGCAACCATATTAGATCATCCAAATATATAAACCAAATATTAACAGACCTAAGAGAGAGAGAGATTCCAACACAATAAGAGTAGAGGGTTTTAGCACCCCACTATCAGCAATGGACAGATCATCCACAGAGAAAAACAAAGAAATAGTTGAAATGAATTATATACTGGACAAAAATGGACCTGATAGAGCTATAGAAGATTATCAACCACTGTAATACATACATTCTTCTTAGCACAAAAACAGTCACCATGCCGGGCGCAGTGGTGCATGCCTATAATCCCAGCACTTGGGAGGTTGAGGAAGGAGGATTGTGAGTTCAAAGCCAGCCTCAGCAACTTAGCAAGGACCTAAGCAACTCAGTGAGACCCTGTCTCTAAATAAATACAAAATAGGGCTGGGGATGTGGCTCAGTGGTGGAGTGCCTCTGGGTTCAATCCCCAGTACCAAAAAAAAAAAAAAAAAACAACCAAATCTCCAAGAGAGATCATGTGATAAGCTAGGAAACAAGTCTTCACAAATGTTTAAAAACTGAAATCAGATCAAATATCTTTTCCAACCACAATGCAGTAAAACTAGAAATCAATAACACAGACTTCAGAAACTATACAAATACATAAAAATTAAACAACTCACTCTTAAATAACCAATGGATCAAGAAACAACTTTAAAAATTTCTTGAAATAACCAATTAGAACAAATAAAAAATGTCAAATTAAAAAAAAAGAAAAGCCGGGCATGGTGGCGCACGCCTGTAATCCCAGCAACTCGGGAGTTTGAGGCAGGAGGATTGCAAGTTCAAAGCCAGCCTCGGCAACTTAGCAAGGACCTGTCTCTAAATAAAATACAAAATAGGGCTGGGAATCTGGCTCAGTGGCCAAGTGCACCTGAGTTCAATCCCCGGTTCCAAAAAAAAAGAAAGAAATGAAATGAAAATGGAGACACAAGACACCAAAACCCATGGTACACAATAGAAGTAATACCAAGAGGGAAATTTATAGCAATCGATAGCTACATTAAAAACCCAGAGGGACTGAGATAGTAGCTCGGTGAAAGGAGTACTTAGCATACATGGGACCCTGGGTTCAACCTCCAGCATCACAAGAATCAATCAATTAATTTTAAAAAGTAATACCACAAATAACCTATCATGGCATCTCAAAAAATTAGAAAAACATGAACAAACCAAGCCCCAGATTAGTGAAAGAAATAAAGATCAGAGCAGAAATAAACTAAAGAAGCAATATAGAAGATCAACAAATGAAGAGCTGATTCTTTGAAAAGATAAACAAAATTGACAAACCTTAGCTAGACTAAGAAAAAGAGAAAAAACTCAAAAAAAAAAATTGGAAAACTGGACATGAAAAGTTGTTACAACTGACTTCAGAGAAATACAAAGGATCATAAGAGATTACAAATAACTATACACCAATAAATTTTCTTCTTTTTTTTTTTTGGAACCAGGGATTGAATTCAGGGACACTCGGCCACTGAGCCACATCCCCAGCCGTATTTTGTATTTTATTTAGAGACAGGGTCTCACTGAATTGCTTAGGGCCTCGCTAAGTTGCTGAGGCTGGCTTTGAACTCGAGATCCTCCTGACTCAGCCTCCCAAATCGCTTGGATTACAAGCGTGTGCTACCACACCCGGCTACACCAATAAATTTTATAACCTAGAAGAAATAAACAAATTTCTGGACACATACATTTTAACAAGATTGAATCATGGAAAAAAAGAAAATCTGAATGGACCATTAACAAACATGTAATGAGATTGAAATGGTAATTAAAACTCTCCCATCAAAGAAAAGCACAAGACCAGAAGGCTTTAGTGCTAACTTCAACCAAACATTTAAAGTACAACTATCACTAAATCTCCTTAAGTTATTCCAAAAAATTGAAGAGGGAATTCTCCCAAACTTATTCTACAAGACCAACTTTACCCTGATACCAAAACGAGACAATTTAAAAACAGAAAGCTGCAAGTCAATATCCTTAATGAATACAGATGCAAAAATCCTCAAAAAAAAAAAAATTTAGCAAACTGAATCCAACAACACAAGGATGCCGATTTTCTCCACTTTTATTCAACATAGTACTGAGAGAACTAGCCTGAGCAATCAGGGAAGAGAAACAAAATAAATAAAGGGCATTCAAATTAGAACAATTAAAATTATCATTGTTCGCAAAGGACATGATCTTATATGTTGAAAACCCCAAAGACCACCAAAAAAATATACCAATAAATGAATTCAGCAATGTTGCAGGATACAAAATCAACACAGAAACCCCTGTAGCTATATGCTACATGCCAATGGCAAATTACCTGAAGTAGAATCAGGCAAGCAATTAAATTTCTAATAACTACAAAAACAAAAAACAAACAAAAACTACCCAGGAATAAATTTAAACAAAGGGGTGAAAGGCCTCTCTAATAAAAATTAAAAGACACTTAAGAAATGGGGCTGGGGACATAGCTCAGTGGTAGATGTATATGCATGCTTACCACGTATGAAGCCCTCTGTTCAATTCCCCAGCAGTCTCAACTCCCCCCAAAATTAGTTAAGCACAAAGAAGAGAGAAAGTTATCCCATGTTCAGAAATTGGAAGAATCACTGTTGTTAAAATGTCCATCCTACCTAAAGTGATTTACAGACTCGATACAATTCCTATCAAAATTCCAATGACATTCTTCACAAATTAGGAAAAAACAATCTAAAATTGTATGGAACCACAAAAACATCTTAAATAGCTAAAGCAATCTAGATTGAAAAGAACAAAGCAGGAAGCATTATACTACCTGACTTCAAAATATGCTTTAAAAAAAAGCAATAGTAATCAAAATAGCAAGGTTAGACTGGGGATATAGCACTTACCTAGCATGTGCAAGGCTCCGGATTCCATCCTCAGCACCAGAAAAACAAAGAAACAAAAAAGAGCCTAGTAAAGGCATAAAATCAGACACGTAAACCAATGGAACAGAATGAAGAGTCTAGAACTAAACCCATGTATCTACAGCCAACTGATCTTCAACAAAGGTGCTGAGAACGCGCACTGGAGAAAGTAGTCTCTCTTTTTTTGGTATTTTTTTAGTTGTATATGGACACAATACCTTTATTTTATTTATTAATTTTTAAGTGGTGCTGAGAATCGAACCCAGTGCTTCACACATGCTTAGGCAAGAGCTCTACCTCTGAGCTACAAAGTATAGTCAAGGTGGTGGGAAAACTGGATATCCACAGGCAGAAAAATGGAACTAAATCCCCACCTCTAATCATTTATAGAAACCAACTCAAAATGGTTTAAAGACATACATGTTACGCCGGGCTCGGTGGCACACACCTGTAATTCCAGCACTTGGGAGGCTGAGACAGGAGGATCACAAATTCAAAGCCAGCCTCAGCAACTTAGCGAGGCCCTAAGCAACTCAGTGAGACCCTGTCTCTAAATAAAATACAAAATAGGGCTGGGGATGTGGCTCAGTGGTGAAGTGCCCCTGGGTTCAAACCCCAGTACCAAAAAAAAAGAAAAAAAAGACATACATGTTAGGCCTGAAACTATGAAACCACTAGGAAAAAAAAAGGGAAACACTTCAGGAAATTGGGATGGGCAAGGATTTTTTTGGACAAGATTCCAAAACCACAGGAAACAAAAGCAGAAATGGACAAATGGGATTGCATCATTTAAAAAGCTATCCAGAAAAAAAAAAATTAAAAAAAAAATATTTATACAGTAAAGGAAACACAGTAAAGAGACAACCTACAGAATGGGAGAAAACATTTGCAAGCTTTATCTGACAAAGAGTTAATATCCAGAATACATAAGGAACTAAAAATCTGAACAGCAAGGCCTGGGTTGTAGCTCAGTGGTAGGGAGTTTGTCGAACACTGGGTGGATCCTCAGCACCACATAAAAATAAATAAATAAATAAATAAAATAAAGGTATTGTGTCCATCTACAACTAAAAAGAAATATTTATTTTTTAAAAAGAACAGAATAGCAACAAAAACAACCCAATTAAAAAATGGGCAACAGACTTAAATAAATATTTCTCAAAAGCAGACACACAAATGGCCAACAGGTGTAGAAAAAATATTCAACAGTAATTACCAAGAAAACACAAATAAACCACAATAAGACATCATGTCACTGCAGCAAGACTGGCTATTACCAAAAAGACAGAAGATAACAAGTGCTGGCAAGGATGTACACAAAAGGGAACCCTGCTGGTGGGAATGCAAATGGTGATAGACAGGAAAACAGTATGAAAGTTCCTCAAAAAGTTAGAGACAGAGCTGGGGGAGTAGCCAATAATAGGGCACTTGCTGCTTATGCAAGGACCTCGGTTCAATACCTAGCAACACACAAAAAGGACAGATGATCCAGGTAGATATCCCACTACCTGGTATATATCCAAAGCAAATGAATCAGTCTGTTGAAAAGACATCTGCATTCACATGTTTATTGCAGCACTATTCACAATAACCAAGAAACAGAAACAGCCTAAGTGTCCATCAAGTGATGAACAGATAAATAAACTGTGAAACTGTGAGCATTTATACAGTAAAACACAATTCTGTCATAAAGATGAATAAAATCCTGTCATTTGGGGCAATGTAGCTAGAACTGAAGATCATTATGTTAAGTGAAATAATCCGAACAGAGAAACACAAGCATGGCATGATTTCACTAATATGTGGAATATAAACGTCAGGTCAAAGTTGAGTGGCTGCAGGGGGAGGGAACAAAGGCCACTAGCAACTCACTGTGAGCACAAAGGGCCAGGCAGTGCGCCAGAGGTGACCAATCAGGCAGACCTACTGACTCTGACATCCACCTTGGGTCCACCTTGGGTCCACTTTTTCCTGGGCAGGACCCCTGGCCCCTTCCCCTGTATAAAAACCCTGAGCAACCAAAGCCACATGCGATTTCTTCTGGCTCTCCCACCCTGACTTTCACCCCGGGGGGCGGCTGGAGATTTCGCTGGGGACAGACTCGACTCTAATAAATCTCAATCCACTACTTTTGTCTGACTCTGGTGAATCCGCCTGATGAGCTTACATCTTTGGCCACCCGCCTGCGAGCTTTCAATAAAAATATTGATCTTAGAGAAGTTGAGACTAGAATGGTAGTTATCAAGAGTTAGGGAGGGGCTGGGGACATAGCTCAGTTGGTAAGAGTGCTTGCCTTGCAAGCAAGCAGCCCTGGGTTCAATCCCCAGCACCACACACACAAAAAAAGAGTTAGGAAGACTAAGTGGGTAGGAGGGATAGGAAGAAGTTGAACAATGGATACTAAGTCATAGATAATAATAAGCTTTTCTAGTATGCTATTTCATAGCAGGGTGACTACAGATAACAATAATATTCTATACATTTCACAACTCTAGAATAAATGATTTTTTAATATTTTCACCACAAAAATAATAAATGTTTGAGTAGGTATGTTTAAACTTGTTTAAATATTACACAACGTATAAACATATTGGGAAGGAAAAATTTTGCACATTTCAGTACATGTAAACCTCTCCCCCCACAAAATACCCTTGAGACAAACAAGTAGTAAATTTTAATTAATGAAATACTTGGTGAACTATCCGGGGAGAGGCATACTGGAGGTGGGCAACTTACTCTGGAAAACATTTTAAAAAATAAGATAAGTGGATGGAGGGATGGATAGGCATATGATAAAGTAACTCTGGCAAAATGTTGAATCTGGAATTTAATTACAAAAGTCTCAAAAAATTCTATATCAGCTATAAGACCCAGAAGTAGGAGGCATTCAAAAAGTTATACTGGTCATAGAAACCAGAGACTTAAAAGATTTAC
This sequence comes from Glaucomys volans, assembly GCA_020662805.1. Taxonomy (NCBI): domain Eukaryota; kingdom Metazoa; phylum Chordata; class Mammalia; order Rodentia; family Sciuridae; genus Glaucomys; species Glaucomys volans. The sequence goes on along the minus strand of JAJEJO010000375.1, from coordinate 120,780 downwards.
TTAACTATATGTACGCAGCTTATGCCATGAAATTCCTCACATGGCAGTCAAGTACATTCTACATCCTAAATGGCTCCATGATGATTCAATAACTTACCATAGACAAAGCAAACAGGAGAGATCTGTTGCAAAACTAAGTTCAAAAAAGAACAGTACACTCCTTGGGTGGGAGAACAAAAATGTTATAAAATGCAAATAAGGATGTCCAAGAGAATTTGTACACACTCAAAAAAGTAAAGAGGATTTTCTCAAGATGTAATCATGTTCATCATAAAAATATTAAGAAAAAAATAGCACTCATGAAGATTACATAAAGTGTGACCAGGCCGTACATTTTAGGAATATTTATGTACTTAAGTAAGGCCAATATATTAGTGAGAAAGAAAGGATTTTCTAGGATTCTAACCCTCATTTCTTTAATCCAATTTTTCAGAATCTAAGCTGTGAAAACACTTACGTTCCTTGAATTTCATTTCTCCAAAAGCTCAACTATCCTGAACTATTTTTGATCAGATTTGGTATGCACCACCAGTCTGGATTCACTCTTTGCCATAAGTCAGATTTTATAGAATCTGTAATATGATTTCCCTATCCTATAATTTTTCTTATACCCTAAGTTTCAAAAAAATTAAAATTTAAAAATTCAGATGGCCATTCCAGTGATAAAATGAGAACCAAACTCAGAGATGACCCAGATGTTGCACCTATCTAATAGTGGCTTTAAAATAACTATGATTAATATGCTGACACACCTGGTGGTAAAGACAGACAACACACAGTGGCTACAAGAGAAACTTCAGCATATAGCTAGAAACTATAAAAAAGGATCGAATGGAAATGCTAGAAATCATACATTTATTTATATATTTATATTTATTATATATTATATTATGTATTTTGGGGGGTGACTTTAAGATTGAATGCAGGACCATGTACATGCTAGGCAAGCATTCTACCACTGAGCTACATATGCAGCCCTTTTTTGAAATTTATACTTATTTTTTTTTTAAACGGGGTCTCCTGTTGTCCAGGATGGCCTCAAACTTGTAATCCTCCGATCTCAGTTTCCTGAGTAGCTGGGATTATAGGCGTGTACCCAGCACTAAAAAAATTTTTATAAAAATTATCAGAAATGATCTTCAGCAACTAGTAGACTTCATGCAACTGAGGAGTGAATCAAGGAATTTAAGATACATCAATAAAAATTATCCAAACTGAAATTCAAAGGAAAAACAAAAACAAAGAAGAAAACAAGGGAAGAACAGAGAATAGAGTATCCAAGAGCAGCTTTTAAATTGGTGTCCAAGTTCAGCATGGTGGCACACACCTGTAATCCCAGCAATTCAGGAGGCTGAGGCAGAAGAATCACAAGTTTGAGGGCAGCCAAAAAAAAAAAAAAAAAAAAAAGAGCTAGGGATACAGCTCAGTGGTACAGCGCTTGCCTAGTGACTGATTAGTCAAAAATGTATATCTGACTCCAGAGCAATTACCAAAAATAATTTTGACTCTAGAACAATTACCAAAAACAATTTTTCATAATAGTTGAGATGAAACAGTATCATTAAAAAAATCCAATTAACCCCCCAAAAGGGCAGAAATGATTTAAAGAAATAACAAAGCACAGATGAAACAAAGAGAAAAGTAGTAAGATAGAAAATTTGAATCTAAGTGTATCAACAATTACATCAAATAAAAATGGTCTAGAAATAATTTTTACACGGGTCATGTATCCAATCACTTGATAAATTTATATGCTATTTCTTTTTTTTTTTTTTTGGAACTAGGGATTGAACTCAGGGACACTTGGCCACTGAGTCACATCCCCAGCGGTATTTTGTATGTTATTTAGAGACAGGGTCTCACTGAGTTGCTTAGGGCCTTGCTGAGTTGCTGAGGCTGGCTTTGAACTCGAGATCCTCCTGACTCAGCCTCCAAAGTCGCTTGGATTACAGGCGTGCGCCACCACGCCCGGCTATATGCTATTTCTAATAGTTCAATCACAATTTAAAAAATTTTACACATACAAAGTAATGTGTGAATTATGACAGTATTTTATTTTCTTGTGAAGCCCTATGTACTTCTTTCTTTTAGTTGCCTTGTATTAACTAATGTCTGCAGAAGAATTGAACAAGTATTAAAAGTGAATATTATCCCCATTCCACACTGCAGCACGGCATGAAGTTGATGTATTTTTTTCCCTTTTCAAATTATGACAATGTCATAATTGATTAATTGATTTGATTGTTCCAAGTATTTTTTAATCAAAATGAAGGTTGGATATTATCAGGATTTTTCTGCATTTACTGAGATTGTCAAAAATTATGTTCCTTTGTCTATTAATGTTATAAATTAGATGGGTAGAAATTTGCATGGTAAATCACACTGTATTTCTGAAATAAACTGAAACAAACATGAATAAAAAATACTAACAGAAAAGAATAAGATTATAGAACAAAAGCTACATTAAGGGCCAGGAAGTAGAAGATAACATTGCTAAAATCTAAAGCAAATAGAAAAGAAACCAAGTAGAGCTATATTTTCATTAGTTTAATGATTATTTATGTATCTAATAAATACTTATGAAAACTCAAGATTACTTTAGAAAATAAATATAACAAAAGAAATCTGTCCTGAAATAAAGGACAACTAAAATTTCAAGTAAATTGAGAAAACACTGAACATGCTTTATTTCCCACTTTTTGAACCTGTTAACGTTAGATTCAAAGAGGAAGAAGAAGGTGAGAATGGTCTGAAATTGTAATAAGAAGCAAGGAATCACCTACTATTCTACCTCCCCTCTCAGGTTTGGTGATATAAGGGCCAAAGGAGAAAAACAGCCATCACTTAGTGATCTGCTGAGAAATAAGTATCCTTGAGGAGAGTCAAATATCCATTTGGTCAAGAAGATAAAAAGGGATATTCAGTTAAAAAGCTGAGGATTTAGGGGATTATTCTGAGTATGAACTCCAGAGAGGGCATAGTGCAGGATTTCAAGAAAGAGATAGATGGAAAATAGAAGATACGAGGGCCTTTAGGGGATTAGACAAGGGAGATAAAAGATGACCTAGAGTCTGGGTCTTTTGGTGGTACCCAATATAAAAAGGGATAAATAATGAGAGAAGTTCCAGCAGAGTCAAGGCTGACAGTGACAGTCAGATTGTGAATGTGAGTAGAAAGGGAACAGTAAGTTCTTGGGGTGGTTTTTTGTTCTGCTTTTGATGCCTATCAATGGCAATAAGTACATCTCCAGAAAATCCTCACTTTTTAGTCTCCCCCTCTTCTAGTACTGGTTATACCACTGAGCTATATCCCCATCTCTTTTTAGTTTTTATTTTGAGACTATAAATATTTTCAGGGTCTTGCTAAGTTGCTAAGCCTACCCTTGAATGTGCAATCCTTCTACCTCAGCGTCCTGAGCTGCTAGGATTACAAGCGAGCACCACCATGCCCAGCTTTAGTCTTTCCCTTGACTCTTCCATGACATTTGAAATTGTGGCTTAGTATCATTTTTTTTTAAGCCATTGATGCAGTCTTTATTCAGATTTTCCCAGTTTTACATTCATGTGTATGTGTTTAGTTTGGATCAATTTTATCACCTGTAAATTTAGCCAAGTTTATTTTTTGTGTGTGTGAAGGATTTTTAAATTTTTCTTCTTAGTTATATATGCCAGTAGAATGTATTTTGACATATCATACATACATGGAGTATAAATTCCCATTCTTATGGTTGTACATGATGTGGAGTTACACTGGTTGTATTATACTCATATATGAACACAGGAAAGTTATGTTTGATTCATTCTACTGTCTTTCCCATTCAGTGTCATTCTTGAATATTCTTCCCTTCACACTCTTTATGAAGTTTTTCCTACTACCTTTTTTTGACATTCATTCTCTTCCATTGGCCTTTTCTTCTTCTAACACTTTATATTTTATGATTCAGTCCTGTTTTTCTTTTTACTCTACATACAACCAAATGTTCCTTGGTGATTTCATTTATATCCATAGCTTTAGTCACAGCCTTCATTCAGCTTTCTAATGGACATCCTCTTCTAGATAATCAGTGGAGACTTGTCTAAGAACTAAATATAATTTTGTCCAAATTGGTTATTTTCTATCTTCTCTCTGTAGACTAAGATATAAGGATGATATGTTTTCTACTATCTCAAAATATGGCTGAAATAAGGCCCCAAGGCTGAGAACTACAAACCATAAACTCCCCTGTACTCTAAAAAGGACAAGACATTCATACCATACTTACTAAAATACAGTATCCCTATCACATTCTTTAAAAAAAAATTAGAAGGAGAAGAGAATTCATAAATATAGAGAATACTAGGGGTTTACAGCAGGGGTTAACCAAGAAAACATCTGGGAATGGGTGATAACTGGAAAAAAAAAGGAGAAACTGATTTCTGAATTATTGGCTGGCAACTTATGAAGATAAACAAACTCTTAAGCTTATCTTGGTCTAGCCACCAGAATTAAATACAGTCAAAGTTCTTAGGAGTACCTGACACATATCCTCAGGAATTTAGGGAATATGTGAACACAGAAACTGGTCTCAGCCTGGAAAATTCTGAAAGAAAGAAGATGGATGGAGCTATCACAATGGCAGAGGAAGGACACTAAGGACAAGCAGTCAGGCAAGCTGCACTTCTCCCATTGGATTGTACAGGTTTCCCACTGGCCAAGTAGTGCTGCAAAACAGCTAAGGCATCTTGATATTGACAGGATCCTGCCCAAAAAAGTGCTTTCTGGAGTGAAACATGCATCAGTAACATACTATAGGGTGGACCACAGGAGGCAAGAATTAAACAGGTTACAAAAAATAGCTAGAGTATATACCATATGCTGAAAGGGAACTGGGTAATGTGAACATACCCCCAGGGGGCTAAAAAAAAAAATCATCCCACAGACACATTTCTAGAAGTCCACATTCAGATACTTTCCACACAGATGGCACTGGCACCTGGAGTACAAAAGTTCCAGACATATAAAACTTTGTCCTTTCTCCTCTAATCTTCCTTCCAATCAGAAGCCAAGGTAGTAGGGGAGTAGAAAGTAAAGAAACAGATCACATTCCTCTCCTCCACTACAGATTCCTGAGCCAGGATTAGTCTGAGTTGAGGAGAAGAGAAGCTTTAAATTGGATGTGAACTTCTGGACAAAACTTCTCATACATGTGAATCACCAAAATCAGGCTTGATCTTATGTTAGAAGTGAACTCTTGTCAAGAGGCAAGGAAAGAAGACCCAACATGGCATGGTTAAAGTCAAGAATGGGAGAAAAGTAAATCTAGCTCCTATTTGTATATCATCAGATATAACTCATACATCAATCATGTTAGTCCACAGTGCCACCATCTATCTTGTTATTAAAGTCAGAAATACAGTTGTCATCGTGGATTCTTCCCCTTCTTAAGATCCTGACATCTAGTCATTACATCTTAAACCTCTTTCAACACATCTTTCTCTCTATCCCTAACCTAACTCAAACCTCAAGTATTAAGATAATCCAAATTAGTGATTCTCTATTCTAGCTTATACTTTGGAATTTAAAATATTAAATCTAGATCTACTCTAGAGATTCTGACTTAAGTGGGGTCAGGAAGAGGTCAGTCATTCATTTTTTTCAAGAGGATTCTTGGCACTTCTAAAGTGCAATCAACATTGAAAATCACTAATCTAATCGGTCTCTCCCAGAATCCAGGATCATCTTTCTCCCACACCATCTTTCACAATGCAATCAGAGTCTTATTTTTTTTTTTTGGTACCAGGGGTAAAACCCAGGGGTGCTTAACTATTGAACACATCCCTTTTTCAAATTTTATTTAGAGACAGGGTCTTGCTAAGTTGCTGAGGGCCTCACTAAGTTGCTGAGGCTGCTATGAACTCACAATCCTTCTGCTTCAGCCCCAGAGTCATTGGGATTATAGGCATGCACCCAGCTAGAGTCTTCTTTTTAAAAATATGAATCTCAAATTATTTAGAGCAGAGGCTCTCTCAGTCTAGGCTACCATTAGAACCACTTAAAGAGCTTTTAAAAATCCTGATATCAGACCAAACTCCAGAAACACTATAATAGAATCTCTGAGTATGAGAACCAAGTGTGAATATTTCTTAAAACTCCACAGGTCCAACATGTAGACAAGGTGAGAACATATCCTAAAAGCAATGAGAAGCCAAAGAAAGTCCTTACAATGAAGAAAATCTAAATAGCCCTGAAGAAAGTGAGATTTCCCCTCTAATCTTAGGATGCTGGGCTCTTACACTACTAAAACAATGTAACTCTTTGAAGGTGCCACACTTTTACACTTTTGTGTAAAGAACTACCTCAATTCAAAAAGTGCCTTCTTTTGCTCATTCACAACTGTCTCACCCATTAAGATTTCTCAACCACAGACTTCTTTGCATAAACCTTCCCTAACACACACACACACACACACACACACACACAACTCATCAATCCACCTGGGAGCATTATAATTCTGTGGGGCAATTTTTAATGTTTCAGTCTAACTCCCTATTGAACTCCCTGAAATTAAAAACATTATCTTATATTTCATCTCCAGTGCCTATCACTATGCATGGCACACAGTAAGCACTCAAATATCTGCTGATTCATTCCATTTCAGAAAAAAAAAAGTCTAGTTTAATAAACTGTAAGAGACATCATATTTATACATTATATTCAAATCCCATTAAAACAGAAGCCAACCACTAAACTATTAAAAAAAAGTGTTAAGGCAAATGTTTAATGTTTGTTCTGTGTATTAGTAGTTGCAAATGAAGGAAGAAGGAGGTACGAATGGCAGTGTATTTCCAGAAACAAGAGGGTGGCACTTTATAGCATAATAATGCTTGGCTTTCTACCTGAATAAGACGACTTTAAAACACACCTTAAACCTTTTAATAATATATCGGCAAACTTTAGAAAAGTGAGTTAATTACTAAGAGTAAAACAATAGGTACTTTATCACCTTAAAATGAAAACAAATTATGAAAAGCTATTGAATTCTTTGAAGAAAATGTACTTTGTATTATGGTTACCAGCATCTACCAGCAAATTCTAGTACTCTGGGTCCTATTATCCAGAAAGAACTCAAATCTCCACAAAAGAAAAGTTACTTTAACATTTTATATTGTTACTATATATGTGACTTCCCCAAAGACAAAAATTTTACCAAATATTAACTGAAGAGAACCTGAACACCTATACAACATACTTCATTCAAAAGACTTCTGCTATACCCATAGTCATAAGGGACACAGAAATCATCTTAACATGCAAAATGATTATTATGTTACCATGTGTTTAAATAAGTGTTTCATTTGTCAAAAATCCTTGATTATTTAAAGAGAGATCAGAAGAGAAGAGAAAGGGACAGGTGGTAGTGGGAGAGAAAAGGAAAGGGGAAATAATGGGAAATGATACTGGCCAAATTATATTGTTATATCATGTGCATGTACAAATATTTAATAATGAATCCCACCATTGTGAATAATTATAATACACCAATTAAAAATATGGAGAAAAGTCCTCATTACTAAATAAACCCAGTATTCAGTGAGTGCCTATTACTTGCTTAGAAAGATATGAAAATGGGAAGTATGTAAGTGACTACTAAGAAATGTACACATGAACCACATTTGGCATTTGTGGCTTTTTTTTTTACCTTATTTGGCGATTTCAAAGGTGAGATGGCTATTTTATTTGGTGTCTGTGTTGTTGAATTTAAAGTTGATCCAATAACACCACTTTCAGATATTGTAATGGTCTTTGATGGAGTTCCAGGAGTAGACTGTGAAAGAACCCTACCTGCAAATGAGAGGCAGCACATCAGTTTGACTTTTTTTAATAATAGTATATAAATTTATGTGATGATCTATACCCACAAGGATGTATGTTCACTATTTCATATGAATCACATATGAACCTGAACACTTAACTGAATCCCTAATGACCTATGGTGAACCTAGGCAGAAACAAACAATGCTTCTTACAATATTTAGTATCAATTTACATAATAGTCTATAAAACCAATTCCACTTTTATTCTCATCAATATTGTCAAATTATAGCCACCAGAAAGCAAGGTCAGGACAATTAAGCAAATTGCCTATGTGACACGGCTTCTAAAAGTCAGGACTTGATCCCAAGTCTTTAAACTTCAATCTCTGGACTCCACTATATAACTGTCTTCTTATTTGAACTTCAATCATTAATGTACCATTTGAATCCATACTTCAGAAACAATTATTAGACAAACTAACTCGAACACCTGCAGGTTGAATACTGTCTGATTTTAGACTGCCAAAAGGGAGTAGAAAGTTTCTTCTAGCTACCCAAGCCATATTTCATACTACGTTTCCTTCAGGACAACATCCCTCAGGAACAAAACTGAAACCCTATAGTGTGCTAGATGGTTTGGGATTGGTAATCATATTGGAATAAGGTGATATGCCAGGAATTTTTATCATGGGCAAGAAATGAATACAAACACATAACAAATTCTCAAATTCTGGAAAGTACTGCCTTTTACCAAGTAATCTGGTTCTCCTCATTTTGGGTACATGGCAGAATTCTACTTGCACTTTCTATCCAACCCCTACAACTTTGTGGTTGAGAGTCATGTGACTACAGTTGGCCAATAACTTGGGAGTAAAAGTGACATGTCATTTCTAGGTCAGAGTATTTGCTGCCTATGCAAGATACTTCAAAGCACTCCCTTCCTCTGTCACATCTGAGATGGTGGCTCCTCTGTCAGCCTGTGTCCTTCAGTGACTATGATAAGAGCCCACAATGGACATGTAGATAATCATGAAGTATGAATGAAAGAATAAAAACTTTGGATTTTTATGTTTTAGAGAGTTAGAGATTATTTTGACAGAAAAAGTAAGATGGAGCTGACTAATCCAGGCTTGCCAGTATGAAGAATTAGAACCAATCAATATCACATCAAACATATAGAAACAGAAAAAAATTCAGCACGAAGAAAGAATTTCAAATTTCCAATTATAATGACTGTTTTAACACAGATGAATTCCAAGCAGATGCTGAATAATCAAATCCACTGGCTAAAGAGGGAGGTTTAGCATCTAAGAAGTATATAGTGAAGTTAGATAACTAATCTCTGAAATACCCTCCAACCTTCAGATGATATTATTGAACTTATAAACACAGCTAGAGATGAAGGAAAAAGAAGATAGGGAGAAAGGGAAAAATAAAGGAAAAAAGCAGAGAACTAATACATAACAGCTTCTGAGTCAATTTTATTATTTTCTATTAAATTGCAATTTTCTATTAAAATGCTAACATATACACTATACCTTTTAAAGTGAATCGAATTTTATTATCATTTATGAATTTTTAAACTATTTTAAATATAATTTTCAAAACCTTGCAGTTTATAATTTACATATTACAAAAATTTGTATATATTATGCAATATATACAAATGTTTCTTGATAAATATATATTTATATAAATATATACAATAAATATAAATATATTTGATAAATTTCAGTTGAATGTTCTGTTGGAGCTATATATAGACAGATACCTATAGATACACATACACACATATTTCAGGTTGGGGGGTACTGGTGATTGAACACCAGGGCACTCTACCACTGAGCTACACCTCTAGCCCTTTTAATTTTTGAGACAGGGGTCTCACTAAGTTGTCCAGGATGGCCTCAAACTTACAATCCTCTTGTCTCAGCCTCCTAAGTCAATGATTTTATAGATATGTGCCACCACACCAGGTGTATACTGTTTTTCTTTTTAACCTGAATTACATCATAACTAAGTAAATCTTAAAAGTTCTTTATAAACTAAATGAATCTATATCAATTATTATAAGAAAGTCAGCCTGAAGTTTGAGTCCAGCCTAAAGTAACATGTTTGTCTATTCTGATTTCCAAAGTTATTACCTGTAGGCTAAGCCTGAATCCTCAACTACCATTAATAAGAAATTATTGTATCAATAAAGACATTTTATCTGTCAGGCATTACATATTTTTCAGAAATGTTCTCATAGAATATCCTTCCTGAGTATAATATCAGGAATAGGCCACATGAAGAAAACTCACTTAAAACAGGGACAAAAATTTTATTTTAAGTAGCTAAGAAAACTAAAACTTTCACTTTTTTTTTAGAAATTCAATTTATAACTGCAACTCTTAAGATGAACAAAACTAATCAGTTGTAGATTTAGGGAGAGGTCTCTCTCTCTCTCTCTCTCTCTCTCTCTCTGGGTTTTTTTTTTTTTTTTGGTACCAGAGATTGAACCCAGGAGCACATAACCACTGAGTCACATCCCCAGCCCTTTTTAGTTTTTGAGAGAGAGTCTCACTAAGTTTCTAAGGATAGCCTTGAACTTGTGATCTTCCTGCCTCAGCTTCCTGAGTGACTGTGATTACAGGCATGTGTTACTGTGCCTGGCAAGAGAATTCTTTTCTGCAAATTTGTATGACAACACAGTGATTAATTCAGTTATGTGGATGTAAACAGGATCACATAGAAGGTAATTTCTGCTAAAATATTTAAAGATTTCATCAAATTTCCTTAAGAACCTTTACATCCTTTAAAATTCAGCATTTCTGGTTATCTAATTTCTAAATCCCTATTTATCCTTAATTCTGAAGACATAGTCAAGCAAGTATCCAAGTTATAATTTCACCTTGAAATCAATTTAGAAGACCTTTATATTCTACTGTCAGGTGGTCTCCAAAAATCAAAAGAATTCCAAAAGGCCTCAGATGAAATAGGCTGGGGCAGGCATATATAAACAAGGACAAATTCCATATGAGATTAATTTATTAGTGAATATCTTAACACTGTGATGAAGTTTGCTGCCATGAAGCAACCTGGTCCCTTGTAAGCTCTGATAAAGCAGAAGTCTATCTCATTTAACCATCTCAAAAGTCTTATATGGTGGTTGGTATTTACATTTTACAAAAAAAAGAAAAAAGAAAAAAGAATATGTTTATCCAAGATCACAGAAAATGAACAAAAAAGCTAAGAAGAAAACCCAAGTCTTCTAACAGCTCCTACCACATCTCTACATTGCCTCCATGATATTCAGTAATACATACTCACTGAACTACACCTAATTGCCAAAAAGTGTACAAGGTACTGAAGAGACAGGAGAGAGGGAGAGGGAGTGGGAAGGAAACATAAATTAAAGAATTATCATCAATATGGTAGTACACAACAGTATAGTATTACTCTGCCTTAAAAAGGAAGGAAATTCTCTGACAACATGTTACAATATGGATGGACTTTAAGAGAATTATAGTTAATAAAATAACCCAGTCATAAAAAACAATTATTACATGATTCCGTTTGTATCAGGTATATAGAGCAATTAAAACCAAAGACACAGAAAATAGAAAGGTGGTTGCAGGGACTGGGGAGAGGGAGGAAGACAGAACTACTATTTAATGAGTACAGAATTTCAGTTCTGTATTCAATATTCACATTATTGTACATCCATCATTCCCATGCATCTTCAGAATGAAAAAAAAAATTCTGAAGATGCATGGGAATGATGGATGTACAATAATGTGAATATTCTAAATGCCAAAGAGCCACACGCTTAAATAGTACTTTTCTCAAAGTACTGAAACACTAAATCACTAAGCCCCCAGCCTCTTTTTATTTTTTTTATTTTTAAAATATTTTATTAGTTGTTGATGAACCTTTTATTTATTTATATGTGGTGCCAAGAATCAAATCCAGTGCCTCACACATGCTAGGCAAGCACTCTGCCACTGAGCCACAACTCCAGCCCCCTTTTTATTTATTTATTTTTTTTTGAGACAAGGTCTTACTAAATTGCTGAGGCTGGCCTTGAACTTGAGATCCCCCTACTTCATCTCCCATGTAGCTTGGATTACAGGCATATGCCAGCCACTATGCCTGGCTAAAATGGTAAATTTTCTTAAAAATAAAATCATTTAAAAAAGAACTAGACAGCAAATAAAAAACTATAATAAACAAAAACTGTAAGTGGGGCTGGGATTGTGGCTATGTGGTAGAGCCACAATCTAGCATTCACAAGGTACTGGGTTCAATCGAATACACACACAAATAAAGATATGGAAAAAAGAAAAGAAAATTGTAAATGCCATAGGGAAACAGACCAGAAAGCCAGGTATTACAATATACTGTGACTAATGAACAAGTTAAAAGTGTGAAATTTAATAAAGTTTAATTAAAGATAAGTATTTGATAGGTAACATCAAATTTTATGGAGATACATAAAAAGTGGTTAAAGGAAGAGTAACTGACCAGCCTAGGTGCCCTTCAACAGATGGGTAGATAAAGAAAATGCGGTACATGTATACAATGGAATATTGCTCAGCCATAAAGAAGAATGAAATTACAGCATGTGCCAATAAATGGATGGAACTGGAGACTATCATGCTAAGTGAAATAAGCCAGTCTCAAAAAACCAAAGGCTGAATGTTCTCTCTGATAGTGGATGCTAACTATCAGGGAGTGGGGATGGGAATAGAAGTTCACTGGATTAGACAAAGGGGAATGAAAGGAAGAGAGGGGCAATGGGAATAGGAAAGACAACAGAATGAATCAGACATAATTTTCCTATTTTCATATATGAATACAGGACCATGATGTGTAACTCCATATCATGTACAACTACAAGAATGGGAAGTTATACTCCATGTATGTAAAATCTGTCAAAATACACTCTACTGTCATTTATATCTCAAATGAATTTTTAAAAAAGAGAGACAGAGTAACTGACTAAACCTTGGAGTCAAACACTTCCTAATCCAAAAAACAAAATGGATGTATTAGCCAGAGGAAAAACAAAGAAAGGCATTCCATGTAAAAGCAACTGGGAGTGCCAAGATCCTTAGCCCTATGAGAACATGACCTTTTGGTGATCTCTTAAGATAAGTAAATCAATAGATCTGGAGCTAACAGAAGATGAAGATCAAAAGTAAGCATTATCCCAGCAACTCAGGAGCCTGAGGCAAGAGGATCCCGAGTTCAAAGCCAGCCTCAGCAACTCAGCGAGACCCTCTCTCTAAATAAAATACAAAATAGGGCTGGGGATGTGGCTCAGTGGCCAAGTGTCCCTGAGTTCAATCCCCAGTTCAAAAAAAAAAAAAAGGTAAACATTAGATCGTAAATGCTTTTAATGTTAAGAAAGTACTGTCATTTGAACTTAACCCTGATGGATCAAGGCCAAGAAATGAATTAAGCCACTAATATTTTCAGCAAGAATATGACAAAATCAGATTTGCATTTTAGAAAAATCAATTACATACAAATAAATGTTTGCCTTGATTAAGAGAAAAGCTATCCATCTTAAATAAGAAGCCCAAAAATCATTTTTCAAAAAACCCACCTCAATATACTAGGAAAGAGCATTAGATGCAATACAAAAATGATGAAACCTACAGTTCAAAAGAACAGTTACACTGGTGGCTTAAAATTTGACTTATATGTTTTTGTTTGCTTTTTGTGGCACTGTGGATTGAACCTGGGGTACTTTACCACTGAGCTATTTCTCCATCCCTTTTTATTTTTGAGACAGGGCACAGCTAAGTTGCTAAGGTTGGCCTCAAACTACAAAGTTACAGTGTGTGCCACTACCCAGCTGGCTTACATGAATTTTAAAAGGCTACACAAAATCAGTTAAAAGGTGAAATCATCCCTCCAATCTGAACTTAATGACAACAATTCTAGTGAAATTTAACAAAGGTCTATCTCTATGCATTTTAGTGGTGCTACTAAGTCTATCTACAATTAAAGATGGAGTTATATCTGCAACACATTATAAATAACCCAAAGACTAAGTAATGACATTCATGAGAGTCAAGGTGAACTTTTTTGGGGAGGATACCAAGGGACTGAACTCAGGGGACTCAACCAGCAAATCACGTCCCTAACCCTGTTTTGTATTTGATTTAGAGATAGGGTCTCACTCATTTGCTAAGCACCCTGCTTTTACTGAGGCTAGCTTTAAACTCTTGATCCTCCTGCCTCAGTCTCTTTAGCCACTGGGATTGCACACATGCACCACCTTGCCCAGCTTGAACTTTTGATATGGCCAAAAATTCATCCAGACAGTTCTGCAAACACCACAAATGATGGCATATAATCCCCCACACACAATAAAAATTTTAAGTGACTCTCAAACTCAAGATAATTAAGAGCCAGGTACAGTGATGCATGCCTATAATACCAGGCACTGGGGAGGCTAAGGCAAGAGGATTGCAAATTCAATGCCAGCCTCAGGAATTTATCAAAGTCCTGAGAAACTTAACAAAACCCTGTCTCAAAATAAAAATTAAAAAGGGCTGGGGATATAGTTCAGTGGCAAAATGCCCCTAGGTTCAATCCCCAGCACCACAAAACTGGACACAGGGGTAAACAACAGAAAATAGCACTATGCAACTGTCCTTTTGGTTAACTCTTTCAACCTATGCAAAACCTCCCAGGGACTGTTGGCCCCTTTTCTTCAATATTTCTAAGTCTTACTTATTTTAAGCCAAATTACAGCCTACTTCCTGAATCAGCCCCAAATCCAAATTCTTTCCAATCTTGCCTATGGGGCCATTCTTTATTCCTACTATAGTCTTCAAGACACCGCCTCCTATACCCTCATGAATCTTTACTGATAGCTAAAAGAAAAGAAAACTCACGGAACATTACCATCATCTTTCCACCCTTTCTCTTACTCACTAAAGAAAGTGTAGGGAGAAACCTCCCTACATGCAATTCAAATCTCAGAAAAATGACAAATTACTACCACTGACTTCAGAGTTGCCCATTGCTGTCTTTAAATTTACTAAAGACTTGAATAAGTGGTTTGAGGTGGGTTTTTTGATTCTGTTTTAGCTCCCTTCCCCCAACTTTTTGGTTCTTAGTCCCCACAGCAAGTGGTTTAAATATATACACTTGGATGATTAATTACATTTAAAGTACCATCTTCAAGAATACATTTTCTAAGAATGGGTAATTAGCATTTGGAAGTCTTTAGTCAAAAGGCTACTACTATTCAGAGGTGCTACTCTTTTCCATTAAAAAAAAAAGTAAAAGTAATGTTAGTATACCTCTGAATTAAAGACCAGTCACTCACCATGGTTATGTTATTTTTTTTAGAACTGAGTTGCCAGAATAGCAGAGTGAGAGCTGAAAGAGCTGACCTTAACCAAGCCATTACAGAAAGACAGGTAAAACACAATCAATGGTTTCTGCAAAGGAGCAATAATGATGAGTCACGGACTCCAAGTTGAGTAAAGAAGAATTTAAGGACAGAAAATGTGATTATTAAAGAGAAAAATGGAAGAATCAAAGGATCAGAGACTTTAAAGTTAAAAATTGCTGGACTGGGAGTACGAAGGCAGGTAGGCTAAAGAATAAAGAGAATAGAACACCTGAAGTCCAAATTTCTGAGGTGGTGTAGTAACTGGTGATAACAAATTTTAAAGCACATAATAAAAGAGAACAGGGTGACATTAAGGAATGTGCTCATACAAGTAATATAGCTAAAATTCTGTTATCACAAGTTATTACTATCACTGTGACAATTTTCTGTTCAAAGAAAATTGCATGTAGAGAATATTAAAATGCAAATACCAAAAAAATTCATACAGAAATCATGAAATACTATACTATCATGTGCACTAAATGAAATCTACATGACTTAATTTATGTGTTCTATAGACAAACTCCTTGAGTTCAAATCCAAGCTCAGCCATTACTAGCTGAGTGCCTCCATTGCCACACAGGTAAAATGGAGTATGTTTCAGTCCATCATAGGATTGGTAGTCACTATACATAAAAAACTAAGAATAGCAAATACCAAATACTATATAAATGTTAACTAGTATTACTAGAGTTAAGAATGTTATTTTCATGGTAAATTTCTAAACACAAAGGAGACTAAAGTACTGGACTGATTTGCAGATAAGGCATTTTGCTTGAAGCACTCATTTAATAACATTTCCTATCAAAATAGGATGGTTTATAATAAGCTATTTTGTTGCATAAAACATTTTAAGGTAGCAGATCAGTCTTTTTCATATCTAAAAGTAAGATAAATATACAGCTTAATAAGAAATATAACCTGCAATGACTGATGGTGATACTTGAGTTGTCTGTCCTGTAACCGCTTTACTATTAATTGGCTTTGCAAAGATCAGCTTCGTGATTACTGGACCACAGGTTGGTGTTCGAGGCTTCTTAGCAATCTGAAACATACAAATAACTATGAAGACAATTTATTTCTATAAAACACCTATTCAATCAAAATTAGACAAAAAATTCAAACACAGTAGTAGAACATGTGAAACCAGCCCACTTAACAAATTATATCTATATAATGTCAAAAACATTTAAAATGCACTCATCAAAATATTAATATGATCATACCTACAAGTCATATACAATGCCTTTGCATTTTATTATAAATCTTTACATTAATTTCTTCAAATGTGATGAAAAGAAAATTAATTTTGAAATTAATGTTTAACAATAATGTTTAATGTCTAATAATATAACATTATTATGCAAATATTTTCAAAATAAATTATTCAATATTAATAAGATGGAACAGAGTAGGTTAAGAAGTATAGTACAAATGATGAAGCCAAGTGTATATGAAATTACATTGGCCACTGGATGTCAAATATAAAAACATATTAAAGATAAACTTATGATTAGCTTTTCAACCTTAGATCTATGTATCAGGAGTATATAAAGAAAGAATTGAACAAATGAAAATCCTAGGATACAAAGAGACAAGTTTGGTAGAACAAAGACTATTATAAAGGAAAAGGCTCTAACATATTGTTTACAGTAACTAAAATTCTTGAAGGGAGGGTCTTCTATTCATTTCTGATCTGAAGTTACATACTGGACACTGCTGACTTGGAACTAAATTCTCTACAAGTCAAGGAAGATAGAGGTACCAATGTTTTATACTGAAATCATTACCATATGCAAAGACATAGCTTCTTCTAAAAATACAGAAGCAGAAATTTACCTATGATTGAAATTACAGAATTTTAGTGCATGAAGTACATTAAATATTAATTTTATCTTTTGGCAAATACGAATATTGAGAACCTGAAAATACTATTATTGGAAATGATGATTCAAATGAATAAACACATCCAACATGCATGGCAGAAATACACCAGAAATTGAAACAGGTCACAGAACTAGAAAAATAAGTCCTTTGTACTCAATTATAAATTAAATAACGCCTTATCTGACACTCAGAATATATTACATTTTTACATTTAGAACATATTACTGACACAATAATATGTATGTGAAATACAAATCGCTTTTTAAAAAAAGGAAATTCATTAATATGTTAAAAAATACTCAGCTTGCAAAACTATGACATACCCAAATAAATTCACAATTGTACTTCAGAAAGTTGATGCAATCTAGGGAGACATAAGGTAGAAATATTTCCCAAGTGTTTATAGACTAAAAACTAAATCAGAATTTCTTCTATAAACACACTATTAATGATTTTGTGGTAGAAGTTGATGTTCTTAGACATACATACCTAGCAACAAATAACCTTACCTATAAAACACTGAAAGTTTCAAGTATTTCTCCCTTTTTATCTGACTTCCATAATCAAATGACTATAAGAATACTTACCAATAAGGAAAAACATAATACAATAAAAACTACACTATTCCAATGAACAATCTGTCTCGCCCATGTGGTTGTATTTCTTTAGTGAAATACTGCTAAAAATATCAATGTCCAGTTAGGGGAACCATAATTTTGTGGATTAGGAATTCTAAGCTACCCTAGAACAAAATTTCTTCATTAAGAAATTTTCTTTTTCTTTCTTTCTTTCTTTTTTTGGTGGTACTGGGGATTGAACCAGAGGCAGTTTATTAGTGAGCTACAACCCCATCACCAAGACCATCCTTTTTTCTCTTAATTTTTAATTTTGAAATAGAGTCTCCCTATTGTTCCTTAGTGCCTCACTTAATTGGTGAGGCTCTCCTGCAATTTGCAATACTCCTGCCTCAGGCCAAGTCACTACGATTATAGATGTGAGCCACTGGACTTAGCTATGATTGTTTTCTAACAAGTGTATCTAAACAGAAGATTAAGACAAAAATGAAATAAAAAAAAAGAAAAGAAAGAAAATTTGCAAATAAGGTAGCCAGATCAACAAATAATCCAAACAAGTAATTTTTGGCAGTGTGTTGGTCAGCTTCAGGAGCTAATAATTATATTGTCCCAGACAGCTAGTTATTTAGACCCTATACACACAAAACAGGGGAAAGTGTATGTATCTGTAACTGAGCATGACTACACCTCTCTTCCTACATCTAACCTCAACTGATACTTTTCCTTCACTTTTGAAGATGGGCCTCTTTCTTTAGTTCTTACCTGCTGTCCATACCCTAAGAGTCTCCATACCCATTACACTTGAGACAACACTAGAGACTGTCAGGGAAAAAAACAGAGAATCATATAAATTGTAGAAAAACCCCATATTTTGGTGTGTAAAGCAGAAAAATACAGATTTGTAGTTTTGGGAGTTTTCAAAATGCTTCACAGTTTTATAGGTTATTTCTGAGTTGGAAATATTCAAGTTGCCTGAAAATAACTGGATAAGTATAACAATATTCTAAATAGATTTCTTCTGTTTTCGTTTTTCAATATTCTATTATTATATTTTAAACTTAAGTTCTTTTTTAAACAAATAGAATCAGGTTCTATAAAAGTAACAACAATAAAACAAGTTACAAAAATTGTTTTTATTGTCAGGACTTAGGAAATCATAACAAAACTAATGGATACAAGTATACCAGTTCTTGAAATTATATGTATACACTGCCCTCATAAGTGATTTTATGTCATTAGTTTTATGCAAACATGATTATGATGATCCATATTGCTAAAGTCTGATAAACAGATAAAATAAGTTTCAAACTGAGGACAAGAAGCTTGATGGTGATAAGATATCTCATCCAAGAGATCCTTGGCAAAAATAAGAAGTGAAAAGAAGTCAAAGATAAGTGAGATGACAATGAACAAGAAGTAAAACACAATCTGTTTAAAGGTGGCAGAAATGAGAGGGGCAAATTACAAAGTTTGAAAAACCTTACAACATTCTTAAAAGCAAAGTCCATGAAAAGCCAAGTTTCTAAGTCTTTGCTAACACAGTAACTAAAACCTTACTTCAAAATATCATTTGAAAGGGACTAGTTCTCCCAAACCTTCCTATTTCCTCATACACTTTCTTTACTACTTAAACTTGTGCTTTGTCCTTTTTTCTAAAAGGCAACTCTTTCAAATAGGGAATAAATTTTTGTTTTCTGGTCATAGGTGGATCAATTCTAATAGTATGGTCTTTTGGGGCATAAAAAAACTTGAAACTATTAATGTATGTTCTGATAACCTGCTATGTAGGGTCCTAATCATACTAACACCAGATACTATTTCGAAGGATCCTCAATGTTTTGAGAACTATACGGTCCTATGTGATTCTTTATAATCTTAAGCTAAGGCAAAAATTTAGAAAAGTAATTGAACTCAAAGTTCTACAGCTGGTAGGATAGCAAAAGGGTAATTCAAGCCCAGTTGTTCCAACTCTAAAGCCTCTGTCATCCTCCACCATATGTCATTCATTCCCACACTGCAAACATGAATGATGGCAATGCAGTAAACTCCAAAGAAGAGACACTTATCAGCCAGCACACACTACTACTGGCTCCCAGGGTTTCTCGGAACAGCGAACTATTCCTAGCCTCTGACCATCTGTTAACCAAAAAATTTTTTGTCTGAATGATTTTTTGATAACCCTGCAGAGCAAGTCCAGCATCTCTAAACCAGCAAAACATCCTTGTAACCAAACTACCACTAAGAATAAAATGCATTTTCAAATGAACAAACAGCTATAAAAAACTAATTTGAAATTTAACCAAAATTCAGTTTGTTCTAAGTTTTCTGGAAATTTTGTCATAAGCATTAAACACATCAAACTTAAAAACAACAAAAAACTCACACAATTACTTAAAGCAATAGTTGAAAGAATTCAGTAACAGCTATGCAATTAATAACCCTACACAAACACAACTATGAATCAGTTTAACTTTTTAACATGCATTTTAATTAATACGCCCCCTTTTTTTACCTGTACTGTTTTTAACTGTTGGGTCTGTAACACAGAGGGCTGAGTTGTAGTATTAATCAGTTGACTTCCTGGGGTCAATGCTGAGACACCAATGACAGGTTTCACCTCTGGCCTCCCTCCAATGGTAACTACTTTTATTTGCTGCGGTGGTAACTTAGCATCTCCTGACTGGGCCTGAGTTGTAACTTTCTGAGCCTGGGGTAGTTGACTATGGGGTAGAGCTAAAACAATTGGTGAACCAGACTTGCCCAAAGTTGTTAAAATTAACTTCTGTCCATCTGTTTTAAGGGTCTGATTGCCAAGTTTAAGATCAGATGTCTGTTTGTTTAAAATAATCTGATTGGCTGATATAGTCACAGGAGTCTGAGCACCAAGTTTTTGAAGGCCACTTGGAAAAGCTGGTTTCACTGTGGTATTAGAATCTGCTTTAGTAATTGTGGTATTCACTGCAACTTGGTTAGTGTGGTTACTGTACACTGTGATTGGTTCCGTGGAAATGGGCGTGGCTGTAGAGTCACCAGTAGAATTTATGTTGACAATTTCTTCCAGTTCTGTCTCCATGGGAATTGGGGATGAAACAATAACAGCCTCAATACTATCATCATCCACTAAAGTTATACCAGTGTCCATTATCTCCTCTGGGAGCAAACTATTCACCTCAGCTGGCACCACCTCCATGATCGTTCTCCTGCTAGAAAGGTGATCAGGTGCTGTAATAGAAGTTGAAAAAATGATTAAGTTACTAAGTTTCTAAACAGATTTAAGAGAAAATATTCAAGAAATATGCAAATAACAAAATAACTATTTTTAAAATTGATGTAAAATTAAATGAAGACCATCCCTGATACTTATTTGGATTAAATCATTTTAATACATCCTTAGCCTTCAAATATCTAAAATATAAGCCACATGGGGTGCACAGCTAGAAGCAAACATTCTTACTCACCATGTGTCAATGCAAAAGTAATCCTGTATTCAGGCAACAAGTAACAATCACACCAAATACCTTCCCAATGTCTTCTACTAAACTTTTTAATCTCTGATTTGCCTGATCATCTTACTTCTTCCCACTTTTTTTATCCACTCACTCAGACTTGAAAAGAGCTGATTCAGACAGGAAACAGGATTTAAATATTAACATATAAGAAAATATCCTCAGATTTCCCATAAGCTAGGTCCTATAGGGTCCCCATGAGAGCACTATACTGTTTAGATAAATCCATTAAATGCCCAAGTTAATGTTAAGGCATTTCTAGAATAATCCATCTCAGCAAATGTAGATCAAATGGCTTATGTGGCCCAAGTCAGATCAATTAACTTCACATTGAGGAAACTTTTATTTGGAAAGAAGATTCTTAAATCCTCCTCACCCATTTAAAGCATTGAAAGGGGAAGGAACTGCTTTAAAAAATATACAGCCAGTCCCCATAGAGGAAAAGGTAATAATAAAGATTTCTGACATATCAGAGCTGTGATGCTATTAGTCAGAGGTCATGTGAAGCTTCCCATAAAGTGTGTTCCATTATCTTCATATAGTAAAGACAGCACATCATGTTTATGATAGACTAAACAGCAATGAGCTATCTATTCAGAGAACATCCAAGATCCCTTAGAACCTAGTGAACAATTCATTCATTTCTTCCCTTTTTAAAAAAAAAAAAAATATAAAATACAGTACCTATTCCAAGATTAACACAAAGAGCAAATTTTACTTATTTGCATTGGCAAATACTCCTACTGCCAAAATAAAACATTAATATTTAGCACTTACTATGTAGCAGTGATGACATAATTTATCCTCTCCACAACTCTGATATGAGTACCATATCATCCCCATTTTACAGATGAGAAAACTTAGGAAGGTAAATTAATCTGCCCAAAG
>JAJEJO010000375.1:81042-98722 GCA_020662805.1 Glaucomys volans | reverse complement strand
AAAACTTAGGAAGGTAAATTAATCTGCCCAAAGTCACACAGAGCTACTGAAAGGTGGAGTCTAACTCAGATTTTTTTCTTTCTTCCTTGTTATTATTAATTTTTTATTTTTTTGGAAATACTAGGGATTGAACTCAGGGATGCTCTACCACTGCACTACATCCCAGTCCTTTTTAAAATTTTAGCTTTGAGGCAGGGTCTCACTAAGTTGCCCAGGTTGGTCTTAAACTGGCAATCATCCTGCCTCAGTTTCTTGAGTACCTGGAATTACAGTCATGTTCCACCTCACCTGGCTACACTCAGGTTCACAGGATGCCAAAGTTAATAATATTAATCAGGAAAATTATCTTAAATTTTAAGGGGGAGAGGTGAGGGAAGTGAAAGGGGAAATACTGGGGAATGATAGTGTTATATCGTGTGCATGTACAAATATGTAACAAATCCCACCATTATATACAACCATGATGCACCAATTAAAAATATGTGGAAAAAAATTAACTTCCAACTTTTAACACTGGTATTTAAAAATGGAGAAAAAATAAGTATTCTCTTTTAGATTCAACTCCCTATTCTGAAATCCCACCCTATATAACTACTGCCTTATCCCTGTGGACTACTGGCCTTTTTGCTCATACCAAGACTTCATATTTATAGAATCATAAACGGACACTCCTCAACATCTGATGGAGATATGTCCCAATACATCTATTCTAAGTTGAAAATACATCAGAAGTCATGACTCTGAAGACTCTGGAGCCTGAGGCAAGAGAATAACAAGTTCAAGTAAGCCTCAGCAATTTAGCAAGGCCATAAGCAACTTAGTGAGACCCTATGTCAAATTAAAAAAAATAAAACAAGCTGGGGATGTAGTTTGGTAGTAAAGCACTCCTGGGTTCAATCCCCAGCAACAAAAGAGGAAAACAAATGCACTTAATACACCTAAACTACTGAACCTCACTTAGCAACACAGTACACGGCAGAGAACAGTTATTTTCCCTTTGGATTATGTGGCTGACTGAGAATGCAGCTTGCAGCAGCTGCCCAGCATCACAAGAAAGCATGGTACCACATATCACTAGCATGAGAAAAGATGAAAATTCATAAAGTAGAAAAATTCTAAGTGGAACTGGTGTTGAGTTGGAAACTCTTTATGTACTTGTAACAAAAGAATCAAACAATAGGAGCTTTTTCTCTCAACACACTTTGTGTGTATGTGGTATTAGGGATTGAACCCAGGGGTATTCTACCACTGAGCTACATCTCCATCCTGTTTATTTTTTATTTTGAGGTGGCCTTGCTAAGTTGCCCAGGCTGACCTCAAACTTGCAATCCTCTTGTCTCAGTCTTCTAAGTCAATGAGATTACAGGTGTGCAACATCACATGCAGTTCTAGCTTTTGAGATTTATCTTAATTGTTATTCTTATTAGTTGTTTCCTTTTCATTGTTAAATAATATTCTACTGTACAAATATACCCCAATTTGTATATACATTCTCCTGAAAATGGGATATTTGGATTGTTTCTGGCTTGAACTATTATGAATAATGCTGCTATAAATACTCAAGTTCAAATTTTTATGGATATACTTTTTTTCTTTTCCTTCTCCTCCCTTTGGTAGCACTGGTGATAGAACGCAGGGCCTCAGAACACTCTACCACTGAGGTTACATTCCCAACCCTTCATTTCAAATAAATAACAGTGGAATTGCTGGGTCAAAGTAAGCTCCTCAAACCAACACTGGGGATCAAACCCAATACCTCATACATGCTAGGCAAGCACTCTACCACAGTCACACACACACACCCAGACCCTCAATGTAATTTTTATTTATAACTTCAAGCTGACTACTGGGTTTTTAACCTTATTGAATTGGATTAGTTCTTTTAAAATACTGCAAAATCACTAGGCATGGTGGTACACACCTGTAATCCCAATGACTCAGGAGGCTGAGGCAAGAGGATAGCAAGTTTGAGGTCAGTCTCAGCAACTTAGTGAGATCCTATCTCAAAATTAAAAGTATAGCCGGGTGTGGTGGTGCACACCTGTAATCCAAGCGACTTGGGAGGCTGAGTCAGGAGGATCGAGAGTTCAAAGCCAGCCTCAGCAACTTAGTGAGGCCCTGAGCAACTCAGTGAGACCCTGTCTCTAAATAAAATACAAAATAGGGCTGGGGATGTAGCTCAGTGGCCGAGTGTCCCTGAGTTCAATCCCTGGTTCCAAAAAAAAATTAAAAGTATAAAGGGTCAGGGACATAGCTCAGTGGTAGAGTATCCCTGGGTTCAATTCCCAGTACCAAAAAAAAAAGAAAAAAAAAATAGACACACATACATACATACATAGAGCAAAATTATCAGTCATAAAACGTGTAGCACAACGGAATCATAAGGGTTTTGGGACTCCAACATGCTAATGTTTCTTTTTTCTTTTTTTCATACTAGCACTTCTCTAAATGAATATTCATGTTTACATGTGCCTCTTCCTGATCTGAAGAAACCCTTTTGGCACTTACAGGCATTCACAGTACAGGTATATAAAAATATCAACACCAATTACACATTCAGCAGTGAAAGTCATAACAGTATACAACAAAGGGCTCCAAACACCATGTCAGGTTAACTTTCTTTCCCTACTACAAACCTTTCCCAATCCCATCAGTTGAATCTGGACGCTCCACCCAGACCTACCAGAGATAGGTCTGTATCCAACAAAGCCATGAAAATCTGGCTCCTCCCTTTAAGATTAATAAGATTCTCCCATTATATTTTAAACATAGGAGTAGAGCCTTTGGTCCTCCTTAAGGATGGGGACACCACAGTCCAAACCCTGTTCATCTTTCTTCTAAAGCACCAGAAATCAGGGAGTCAAAGGAGGGAAAGAAAGGTCAGAATGCAGGGAGATAGTGACTCCACACCAGCAAGCAAAGCTTTGCATTTCTTTTGACTTTCAAGCATTCAGCTCAATCCAACAAATTTTTAAGAATTTCAATCCATTCAGAGTTCCATATCCTCACTACTGACACCATTTTCCCAGCTTTGAGGGCTCTTAAACTCAACAGTCACAGCTGCACTGCCTTTCAGCAAGGGCCACTGAGCTGAGTTTCCCAAGTGCAACCAAAGCATCATCCAGGTAGCCTGTTTCAATCCTGTTAAGCCTGTAAATATTCATAATCAGTAGAACAGTGAATTCTTACCTCCTCTGCCTCAACTGCCCTTGCTTACCACTTGGGTAGAGACCATTTGCTACCAAATGCCAGGGTCTTTCCATATCTCTTATCCTAGCCCACAAGGCCCTCACCCTTCCTCTTTTTGAAAGCCATGCCTCTATCAGAACTCCATTATCATGTCCAAAACTGTCCAGAACTGAGAGGGATCTGACATCTTATACCCTCTTTGCAGGCTAAAAAATAGCCAGTTATTGTTTCATATATACTGGCAGAAGACACAGTAGCTTTAGGTCAGAGACAAAGGATACTTCACTCACAGCACAGCAAGGAACACGAGCATCATGTGTATATCCCCCTTGGCTTCCAAGTCCCACAGGAAAGACAGGGAAGGGTCTAGATAGATGCTGTACATGCAGTGGGGTCTGATCATAATTGAAGACACCTGAGCTTAGGGAACCCAAATCTTTTATAATGGGTGGAAACAAACCTTCCTGTTCCCAG
Organism: Glaucomys volans; assembly: GCA_020662805.1. Classification (NCBI taxonomy): domain Eukaryota; kingdom Metazoa; phylum Chordata; class Mammalia; order Rodentia; family Sciuridae; genus Glaucomys; species Glaucomys volans. The sequence goes on along the minus strand of JAJEJO010000375.1, from coordinate 95,059 downwards.
GGGAAGACATTGTCTTTATTATACTAGATGATAAGCAAACCGCCTTTTGCTACAGTAGGAGACACTAAAAGAGTTGTCACTGCATCACTTGCAAGAACTGCAGAAATGCAAAGAACCATGGATAATTCATCTCAGCAATGTTGTGTATTTCAGGTGTATACTTCTTACACCTTGATAAATCAATCCCGAAGTATATCATGTTTTTGATATTTTATGAATCACTTTGTTTTCCATTTTCTAATTGTTTGTCATGAGTACATAGAAAATTCACTTTTCTATATTGTCCAGGCATCAATACCTACTATCTAAACTCACTTATTACTTCTGTATTTTTCTATATAGATTCCTTAAGATTCTCTACAAAGACAATCTATGCAGTGTGCAACTAACAACTGTATTTCTTCCTTTCCAATCTACATGTCTTTTACTTCTTTTGCCTACTGCACTTGCTTGGGCTTCCAGTGAAATGTTAACTTGAAGTGGGCTGTGGATGGAGCACAAATGTAGAGTACTTGCTTAGCATGCTCAAGGCCCTAGGTTCAATTCCCAGCACTGAAGAAAAAAAAAAAAAAAATCAACACTAAAAGTGATGAGAGCAAACATCCCTGCCATTTTCCCAGTCTTACCTGTTATTTTCTTTTCAAAGTTGAAAAAGAACTTCTATTCCCAGTTTACTGAGTTATTTTAGAAAACATAATTGGACAATTGTCATATGCTTTTTCTGCTGAGATAATTTTCAGTATGTGAATTATTTATTATTATTATTTGCAATGATAATTGTTATTACTGAACACAGCATTCTAGGCAAGCACTCTACCACTGAGTTAGATCCCCAGCCTCCTTTTAATTTTTATTTTGAGACAGGATCTTAAGTTGCAGAGTGTCCCCAAACTCGCAATCCTCCAGCCTCAACCTCCCAAGTTGCTGGAACTATAGGTATGTGCCACAGAGCCTGGCTTATGGGAAGGTGTCTGAAACCATAAATTCAAATTCTTTATTAGGCTCAGGATTTGGGGGGTTATCTTTTTCTTCTTGAGTGACCTTTAATATTTGATAGTCTGTGTCTTTTAAGGTATTTATGTATTTCTTGTAAGTTGCCAAATTTACTAGCATAAAGTTATACATAATATTCTTTTATTTTAATGCCTATAGGATACGTAGAAATGTTCTCTCATCATTTCTCATACTGGTAATTTGTCTTTCCTTTCTTTCTTGATTAGCCTGGTTGGAGATTTATCAATTTTATTGACCTCTTCAAAGAACTGTTTTTGGCTTCATTGATTTTTTTCAACCGTACATTTTTCACTTGACTATTATCTTTATCACCTTCCTTCTGCTTACTTTAGGGTTAATTTGTTCTTCTTTTCTAGAATGTTAAGATGGAAGCAGAGATGTGAGTTCAGCAAACAGTAGCTTAAAAGCATATCAGGCCCAGGGCCTATTTCTGTATTGCTCTCCACCTAAGAATGTCTTTTTTACATTTTTAAATAGTTGAAGGGGAGGGACAATGTACAACAGAGTTACATGGTCGGCAAAGTCTAAAATATTTGCTATCCTGGCCCTTTACAGAAAACATTTGTCAATCCCTGGCTTAAACTGATTTTAAACCTTTCATTTCTACAGTACGTCTCTAATATAAAGTTCTTCCCAAAGCTGCTTTAAATACATTCCCTTATTTCAATGTTTTTACTATTCATTCCAATGTTTTTGAATATTCCTTGTGATTTTGTCTTTGATACATGGATAAAAGGATGCTATTTAATTCCCAAATATTTGGAGATTTTCTTGGTATCTTATAATCATCAATATCTAATTTAATTCATTATTGTCAGGGAATATAATCTCTATATCATCATTTGAAATAAGAGATTTATTTTAGGACTCAGTGTAAGATACATCTTGGTGAATGTTCCATGTATTAATTCAAAAGAACATGTATTCTGTACTCACTGAGGGTAGTGTTCTATAAACGTTAATTAGGTCCAGCTGGTCGATAGTTTTCAGATCTTCAATATCCTCACTAATTTTTTATTGTTCTATCAACTACTGAGAGAAGGTGTCAAAATTCCAAATATGGTTCAGTATGGTGACACACACCTGTAATTCCTGACAATCCCTCAGGCAGAGAATCTCAAGTTTGAGGCCAGCCTAGGCAACTTAGAAAAATTCTGTCACAAAATCAAGAAATAAGGACTGGGGAAGCAGCTCAGAGGGAGAACACTCCTGGGTTCAATCCCCAGTACTAGAAAGAAAAAAAATCCCAAATATGATGGTGGTTTTCCCTGTTTCTCCTCTGCGCAGTTTTGCTTCATACCTCTTAAAGCTCTATTATTAGAACAGGTGTTTTTGTTTGTCCTGTTAAAAAAGACTAGGAGTACAAGTCTCTCTTTGAACTAGGAGCAGAGTTCAAACTTCTAACAAGAAAAGGTCTGATTGGTTTGGCCAGTCTCTACGTAACATAGGGCTATGTAGAATTCCAGAGCCAGGACAACCCATATGCTATTGAGCAGAACAAATGATTGTTGCCTCATGATTAGACAACCTTATCTGTTTCAATTAGGGTCACATGCAGGGTGGGTTTAGTGGCCTATGCTAAACAAACTCTCAAAAGGAGCTTGTGGGCATGGCAGGAAAAGGGTTTGGCTGTTTAGTTACATGAATCATCACACTAATTTTATCCCTTAGGAATGGAAGCTGGGTATTAGCATGTGTCCTCATCATCACTGTGTTGAGAACCACTCAAAGAAAACAGAGGCTCTTCATAGGTTAAGACTGCTGAAAAGCTTAGGTTCACTTCACATATGAAGGGCTACCTGTGAAAGTATGGTGGAAGAAGAATCAACAATATCCAATGCATACTCTATACCTCCAATAATTTTAGTTTACAACATACAAGTTCTAAAGGCAAAGTACACTCCTAGAAGCCAAGAAAATGAGTTTTTCTCCCTCACAGTTGAACATGCTTGAATAGTTTACGCTTAATGAGAGTTAAAAAGCCACTCACTTTGAAAAGTCTAAAGATTTCTAAACATGTCTCAACTGTATGCAAAATCCTATCTAGCTGGGTATAGTGGTGCACGCCTAAAATCCCAGTGATTGAGGAGGCTGAGGCAAGAGGATGGAAAGTTCAAGGTCAGCATCAGTTTGACTCTGTCTCAGAAATAAAAGTGGTGGGCTGGGGATATAGCTCAGTTGGTAAAGTGCTTGCCCTGAAAGCACAAGGCCCTGGGTTCAATCCCCAGCACCACAAAAAAATAAATAAATAAATAAATAAATAAATACAAAAGAAAGAAAGAAAGAGAAAGAAAGAAAGAGAGAGAAAGAAAGAAAGAGAGAAAGAAAGAAAGAGAGAAAGAAAGAAAGAAAAGTGGTAAGGGCTGGAGGTGTAGCTCAGTGGTAGATCAACCCTGGGTTAAAAACCCAGTACAAAAAAAAACAAAAAAAAAAACCAGCACATCCTAAAAAAATTAAAATAAAATAGTGCACCTATTCTCATCTGCACTGGCCCAGGCACTCCATCCTGGTATTTCCATCAGGACGTCTATCATTATCTTGTTTATTTGTTTATAGCCTGATTATCCCTCCCTCAATTCTTTAGGATGCAAGCTACAAGAGGACAGGGACTTGTCTGCCTTCATCATACCGTACCCCTATTCCCAGGGTCTAGAAAAGAGCTGACAAATAGCAACCTCCCAATGTAAATCTGAAGAATAAATAAATTAATCATGGACAAGGGGTGTTATCTAAAACTCTAGAATATTCTGGCCTTTGAAAATAACGTTTCGTTGGTCTGAATAGAATTGGTTTATATAATGATCCAGGACTTCCCAACACTTTCAATAACAAATCCACATCATAAGTCATACTAAAAAAAACTAAGAAATTCTTTTCAAATAAGTTTTCATTACTCAGATTTAGCTTTTAAACAGTATCTTCTGCAACTATATTCCATTTAAAAATATACAAGCTTCTCTTAGTTTTTAACTAGTTTACAGTTTTTACAGACATTAATATTTATTGCTTCCCAATTCTGTGGAAGACTGGGAAATTAATCAAAAACTCTGCACTGAAATGGCTTAGAAATTAACAGACAAGTCAGCAGCATATCACAGCTATACTTTGGGCAAATTAACCTCATCTCAGTATTCTACTGTACTGGAGGCAGAGACTATTACAGTAAGCAGTCTATGGTAGGGATAAACAAAATGTCTAGTTTAAGGTGGAAACAATGAAGAAGAATTAAACATAAAATTTTAAACATAAAATTTTTAAAAAGATGTGATGATGCACACCTGTAACTTAGGAGGCTAAGGAAAGAGGGTCATAAATTTGAGGCCAGCCTCAACAACTCAGCCAGCCCCTATTTCAAAAGAAAAAAATAAAAGAGCTGGAGATGTAGCTCAGTAGTAGAGTGCCCCTGGACTCAATCCCTAGCACCAAAAAATAAAATAAAATAAAATAAAGGACTGGGGACATAGCTCAGTGGTGGTGTATTTGCCTAGCATGTGTGCAGCCTTGGGTTCAATTCCCAGTACCACAAAATAAAAATAAGATATACAAAACAAATGCTCTATGCTTTTACATTTTTAAAAAAGTTTCTTATAGAATATCACTGTGAAAACACTGTTTTTAGTTACAGAACAATCTAGGATGATGGCTGTTTTCATTCTTACACATAATATGAAATAGTGACCTATCAATGTATTACACATGAGAAACTAATCTGTGAGTTGTATAGACAGAAATAATCTAAGAGTTTAAGGACTACACTTTCAAACATAGAGCTTACCACAAATACTAATTGGTTAACTATATATACCATTTAAATTTCAGCTTTGACTTCAAAAAGTAAACATCAACAATGCAAAACATAGGTTTAGAACTACCTTTATCAAATTAAACTGGGAACAGTAGACTACAAGCTATTAATTCTGATGAAGATGTGAAAGGTCTTTCTTTTTATTTCAATAATATGTTTTCAATGTATATTCTGGATCATCTGGATAACCACCTAATATCCAAAATCAATGATAAGAGTATTCTGGCAGGCTAGAGGCACAAAAGGGACATATAAGGTAATTGACATTAAAGCCAAATGAAAACCAAACCACTGAGCCTGTTATTTAATGAGAAAAGCTCAGCAGTGCTCAAACACAGAAAAGTGGTATAGGAATTGAGTCATCATAGAATAAATAATACATAGAAAACTGCACACCTGTGTCAAGACAGACATTAGTATATTCACTGTGCAAAGAAAGATTTAGATTCAGCAAAACATCACTCATCATTCTAAGTTTAATTTGTTTTATTGGTTTTAAAGTTTTGTGTTTATTTTGTTTACAAATTTACTTTGTTTTATGTTTTGTTTTAGGCACTGGGGATTGAACCCAGTTCCTCTTAATTTTTTTTTTCTTTTTCTTTCTTTTTTTTTTTTTTGAGGCAACTTCTCACTAAATTGCTTAGGGCCTCACTAAAGTTGGCTATGAACTTGCAATACTCCTGCCACAGCCTCCGAGTTGCTGGGATTACAGGTGTGTAACACCACACCCAGTTTACTATTATTTTATACTTACATATATTTTTTTAACTTGTTGATGGACCATTATTTTATTTATTTATATGTGGTGCTGAGAATCACACATGCTAGGCAAGCATTGTGCCACTGAGTTACAACCCCAGCCCGGTTATATTTTTTAATAAAATAATTGGGCAAATTCTGGGAATTCACAATTGCTTTTTCCTTTAAAAGAGAACTGTACATTACTTATGTTTAAGATTAACACATGGACTAGATGCAGTGGCACCTGCCTGTAATCCCAGTGGCGTGGGAGGCTGAGACAAGAGGATTAGGAGTTCAAAGCCAGCCTCAGCAACTTGGCAAGGCACTAAGCAACTCAGTGAGACCCTGTCTCTAATAAAATATTTTTTAAAAGGGCTGGGGACATGGCTTAGTGGTTAAGTGCCCCTGGGTTTAAGCCCCAGTACCGGGGGGGTGGGGGAACACAGGAAGATTCAAATCAGAAAAACCCATTTCCAAATCTCAGTTCTCCTAGTTACTTATCAGATACTTCCAAGCAATAGTATCTCTGAGACTCAGTTTACTTACAAGGTCGCTGGGAAGTTATAAGGTATACTGTAACTCAAAGTTCTTTTTTCTGTTTCTCTAGCTAAATCAGCTTCTCTTTCTGATTCTGTATTTTGAAGGGCCTTCAAAACTCTATCAAACACCAAGGCTTAAGATCTTGTTATCCTGACATCTCTCCATAAAAATATTAATCTGGGCTGGGGCTGTGGCTCAGTGGTAGAGCACTAGCCTAGCATGCGTGAGGCACTGGGTTCGATTCTCAGCACCACATATAAATAAATAAAATTTAAAAAAAAAATATTAATCTGTCATATCATGCAGACTACAACTTCACAATGACTCCGTCCCACTGCAAACAACAGTATTCAAATCTCCAAAGTTTGGGGTCTAATGTGGTATTTTTCCATCTCCCTTCTCCTACAATATATTTTACATAAAAGTTATAGGACTTATCTCCCTAGGCGTATTCCTTTTTAAAAATATTTTTAGTTGTAAATGGACACAATACCTTAATTTTTTTAAATGTGGTGCTGAGAATCAAACCCAGTGCCTCACACGTGCTAGTCAAGCACTCTACTGAGCCACGACTCCAGCTCTCCTTAGATGTATTTCTGAAGTTGTTACCCTCTTACTCAAAAATTTTCTGTAACTCTCAAAGCCTTTTCCACTAAGGCCCTACTCAACCTATCCTTTCAACTTCACCTGCAATGATTTTTTTTCCCCCAGTGCTAGGGATCAAACACAGGGTCATGCACATGCTAGGCAAGTGCTGTACCACAGAGTTACTTCCTCACCCCTCCGATGATTCTAAGATAAAAGCTCCCTGAGACAATGGTATTGAGGTTATTTTATCCCCTATTCCCAGCATAGTATATGACCCATAACAGATACACAATACAGGCTGAGCATCCCTTATCCGAAATCTTTAGGACCAGAAATGTTTCAGTCTTCAAAGTCTTTCAGATTTTGGAATATTTCCAAAACATTTACAGGTTGAGCATCCCTATTTCAAAAATCCAAAATGTGTGAGGTACAGAAGGCTCATGACAGTCACCCCAGCAAACTGGGAGTCTGAGGCAGGAGGATCAGAAGTTCAAGACCAGCCTCAACAATGTAGTGAAAGCCTCAACAACTCAGTGAGACCCTGTCTCAAAATACAATAAATCATCTCTGGTAGTTATCCTGGGCTCAGTACCCAGTAACACCTTCCCCCAATCCCAAATGCTCCAAATTCAAACTTTTATAGCAAAGCATTTTGAAGCATTTCATATTTTTACAGATTAGGAATGTTCAACCTGTAATAAATTTAGAAAAAAGTAATGAAAATCTGTAGTGCTCCTAAAAAGCAAACAAAAATGGAGACCATACTACCTCTAGGAGCAAGCCTCTTCCTTCACTCCTTTCTAATAAACTTTAATTATTAATTGACAATTGTTCTACCAAAATAATCTGAAAAATGGTCTTTAAGAGAATCACAAACTTATAAAATGATAATTGCCTCTGTAATTAAAAGAAACTAATGAAGAAACATTTTAATCTCCCTATTTTAAATATTTTTAAAATTCTTAGTCTTACTACTAAGTAGCTAGATTGGCATGGACCAAATAATTGCAACATAAAAGCTGTAATTTAAAAAAAAGAATCAAACTCCTACTGGATAATACAAATCATCAAATTAGTTTTTTTAAATTAATAACAATCATTAAACAAAGCTTCTTAGATACCTCTCAGGTATTCCTCTAAAAAAAATTTCAGTCCCTCAAGATTACTCTACATACACATTCACACAAATTATTTTCCCTCTAAATAAGATAAATACTGTATGCTACTATATGATATACATATATTTGTAGGCAACTTGAATAAGGAAATTTGCTGCTAAGCATAAACATTACTAGAGGGCAATTCTTAAATATTAACCTCTCTGTTTACTCTCATAGACTTCACGTTACTAACCCAACCTCTACTACTAAAGCTGGGGAAAAGAGGGGCCCAGGATTAATGTATAAAAAATTGATTCACATGTAACCTTTCAGTAACATTACTGTTGGGTGCAAGGAAACAGACTGCTTAGGGAGTCCTGCAGCAAAATCTAAAGGATCTTTAGAAAACCTAACAAAGGTAAATTATGACCATCATAAAGTCAATCAATTAAATTCTCCTCTCTAAACAAAGGGCCAAGACGTACAGCATTTAGAGTATAATCCAGGTTTCAATTCAGCTTTACCAACAACATACATATACACATTCAGTTCTTGCATCAAGCCATCATAACTCTTCTTAACAATGAAGGTAAAACTCATGACCAAAACAGAGCACCCAGAGCTGTGTTTTCACTTGAATTATAAAACCTACAGTAATATCTCCCATAACTTTACTCTCTAAATTCACAAGACTGGATGGGGGCAGGAAAGAACTTCCCTGAAAAGCATGGGTATAAAATATGATTGACAGTATCTCAATTGTTATTTGCCAATTGGCAGGGGCAAAGAGGTTATTCTATGGATAACAGAGGAATAAAAGGAAAAAAATATTTTTGATTGCTACAAAACTGGTCCATGCTCAAGAAATATAAGTATCCACACACCAACAAGTTATAGACTATGATCTAACACAGACTTAAATGTAGAAGAAAATGTCAATGCTCTGTTCCCCAAAGAAACATACGACCTAGTAAACTACTGAACACCATCAAACCAACACCCGCCAGAGTGGATATTTTAAATATTATATCAGGAAATCATGATAAGTACTAGCGGTTCCTCTAGGCCTCGGCAGCAGCCTTAGGTAGAAGAGCAAACTCGAGCCCTCTTAACACTCAAAGAATAATGTTGATGTCATTACAAGGCTACTGATTCTTTGCACTCCGGACAAGTCATTCCTTGATCCACAACGCAATTCCTCCCTCACCCATCCGCATCCCCCCAAATAAAGAGATCTCTAGACAGAGACGCCCTCGGATACCCCCCTCCTCCTCTACCTCCAGTGGCTGCCGCTTTCTCCTCCCTCGGGCTCCGAGGTGGGGGCTCCGAAGGTCCCGGGCAATTCCGAACCCGGGCACTGCTTGTTTTGCCAGTGCACTGGAGCTCTGCCCAGCCGCTTCCTTTCCCAGTTTGCCCCCAACTGGAGCGCCAAAGGGTACCAGGGGGCCGAGGAGGGAGCCCGGGTGGCGACGTCGCCGCTGCCGCCGCCTCTGGTATGTCAGGGGCCGGGATTGTATTTCGAAAGATCCGCCATTTTCACCTCGTCATCACCATCACAGCTCAGCAGCTTCCCCGACAGCCGAGCCCGGGCCGCCGCCGCCGCCGCCGCCAGTCACCTCCCCCTTCCTCCTCCTCCCCGCCCCGGCCCGCCCTCCCGAGCGGCGCACACCCACATATCCGGGGAAACCTCCCGCGGGCCCCGCCAACCTTCAAACGCGCACGGGCGGCACAAGTGCTCACAGGCTATGCTATGCCAGGACCTTTCACCCCAGAACCGCACAGCCGGCTCCCGCGGCCCGGCAGCCACGCCAAAGGACGTCGCGCTACCTGCGGGGTCCCAAATTCGGCATATTTTTGCTCAGAAAAGCAAAAGCCAGGAGGAACGTAGCATAAGGACAATAAAGAACCCAAACTCTTTCATTTTCAGAAAAGCACTTGAAAGAGATGGTGGAATGCGTTTCATTCGCTGTGTCCATCTCAGACTCTAAAAGCACTAACAAGACCTTATTTAACGTCACTTACCAACTTTGACATTTTACGCTGCCCACGGAACTACTCTGATAGGATAGTTGTTCCCATATGTGTGCCTGACCTCTCTGGACACCTTTGTAAATTACAGGAACCTATCCTCGAGCAGATACAATGGTGAAAATCTTTTAATCTTAAAAAACAGCGTTCTGAACTATTGCCATTTCCACTTAATCTGATCATTTCAGTTCACTAACGCTGACTTCCAATTTGTCACTGGTTTAGGACGTCGAACTCCACTAGATTTAAAACGTACTGATCCATCTGCAAAAACATTCATGAATGATCAGGTTATAGAAAAATGAACTCTAAAAATTTTTGGCCAAATGTTGTTAGGATCTAAGTCACCAAATTAAAAACCATCTGCCGCTGATATATTTGTTCAATATAGTGAAAATACGCAGATTGCTTTAAAACAAGAAAATCAGTAAATTACCTACCCACCCCTATGGGTAGCTTCTCTCATTGTTTAAAAAGTAACTAAAAGAGAACATAGGTATGTTTTAGTCATCCAAGAAATAAGAAAGCATAAGCTTTAAGGCTTGTGATAAGTTCAGCATTTTAAAAAATTGGCTATCTTTGCTAATTTCAGAAAAATTTAGGCAGGTGCGATGGAGCTCGTCTGTAATCTCAGAGACTCGGGAGGCTGAGGCAGGAGAATCGCGAGTTCAAAGCCAGTCCCTGCAACTTAGCGAGGCCCTAACCAACTTAGCGAGACTGTGTCTCTAAATAAATAAATGAATAAAGTCGAGGATGTTACTCTGTGGTTAGGGTTCACCCCTGATAAAAAAGAAAAAAGAAAAAAAAGAAAAGAAAGATTTAATGATCACCCATTTAAAGGCTGAATTCTATACTACTGAATTCAACTACAACATAGCTCTAAAAGACCTATTTGAATGAGCAAATTGAATTAGAAGGTTGCAAATAGGGTCACTTTCTAAAAAGTTTGTCTAAGAGTAAGGGAGAAGTTGAAGAAGCCAATTATTTCCCCATTTTGTTTGAATGACAACTCTACATAAAAGTTGGTAAGGCTCAAGCTTACACAAGTGCTATATACCAGTCACTCCAAGCTGAGTTTTTACATGCAGCCTGCTAGACGCTGAGAGTATAAGGTGGTCCCAATTTCTTCATCTTCAAACTTCATTTCCCCACCGACAGTCCCGTTCACCCGCACTCTGTTGGTTGTTTACCGTTGCTTGGCCAAGCTAAGTCCCAGCCCGCTCCCTTCCCCGTGCACCGCGGGAACATTATGACATTAGGCTGGTGGGCTTCGCGAGGAAAACGGACACATACCAAGAAGAGCTCATACAAAGGGGCGTAGGAAGAACGCGGCGGCGGGCAGCAGCGAAAGGAGGGGCTGGTACAAAGTGACACAGCAGCAAAACCGGTTCTCAGAAACCCAGGGCCGACACGGCCGGCTTCTCCGGCCGAGCTGTGAGCGTGTCAACAGACTCGGGAACCCTTCCTCCAGTCCGCTGTGCAGGCGGCCAGCAGAGCGCTGGCGCTGCCGAGTGACAGCGCCCTCCGGGTGCCGGCGGGAAGAGGCCGAGACCTGAGGATCCATCGCCGCCTGCGGCCCGGGGATGAGACGAGGCGGCCCCCGCCAGCAGGTTCCCGCTCCCGGCACGGCCCACTGGCCCAGGCTCCCAGAGGGAGAGGTCCGCCGCTCTCCACCAGCGCGGCCACACGCTGCGGGGGCCGGAGCCCCTTCCCGCCCGCCCGCCCGCCCATAGCCCCCATTTCGGGAGCTGACACTCACCAAAACCGGCGGCGCCGCCGCCTCCTTCTCGCGCGGCGCTCCCCGGGCTCCCAGCAGCCGCGGCGGCGGCGGCGCCTCCGAGACACAGACCCGGGTTTGTTCAAAATCACGCGCCCAGCGCCATTCCACCGCTGCATCCCATAATACGCTGGGCCCTCCCCGCCCGCGCGCCCCTCTCTGCCCGCCCCTCCACTCCGCCCGCCCCGCCCCGCCCCGCCCCGCCTCCCCGCCGTCTTCCTTCGCCCCACCCCTTCCGCGGCGCCTTGCCCCTCCCCTTGGCAACCCGAGCTCGCGTCATTCCGCTAGGCTCGGTGAGTACGCTCGGCCTCCACGTGACTCCAAATGGGCGCTCTGTCAAAGCTTTCGCACGGAATGTTCCATAGACAGAGGCTGACGGGGGGAGCGGGGAGGACCCGGTTCCCGCCTGCATTTGGGAAAGGCTTCCTCTTCGGCGGGCTACCTTTCCTTGTTAGGAAGTCTACACTGTAGGTGCGATTTCCAACATCCCCCGGCTTTTCGAGGTTGTTAGGTGAGGAGGTGATCAATGTTGACAAATAATCTCTTCGATTTTTCGACATGTATTTTGCAAGGATCGCTAAAAAGATCTTGGGAAAGCACACAGTTAAAACTTATTTTGAAAGTCTTTTTGCTCTTTCTGCCGTTCAGTATTCACCTAAAACTAACATAATCCAAATTCTTTATAGTCTCTTTTCCTACTTTTATTTTTTCCCGCTATTTATAAGAGAACAAATGTGGAGTTAGATAAAAAGGCACTGAGGTTATTCAGTTAACAACTATTTGTGAGACAAGAACTACGCAAATTAAATAGTAAAATACAGAAGTGTGTCAATGTAAAACGTTGCGGTACAGTCTATAATTGCTAATAGAGTACTAAGAACTCCCAGGTCAACGTGAAAGACTAGCTGGGGACCACAAGGGGTGGTAAGACGTTGATATGGAAGCATCAATCACTTTGGAATCAAGCAGCCTTGGTTGTAAATCCTGGCACCTCTACTTATTAGTATTTAAAGTTTAAGTTTCTTTTCCCATCTACAAAATAAAAACGCAACTTCCCAGGATTCTGAAGGACAAATAAAATTAAACGTGTCAAGCACACACTCTGCCTCAAATGTTTAGTTCTGTTGGACCATACCACTCTACACAGACTTTATAAACTCAAGGCAAGTGGCATGAAATTGGGAGTCTGTAGTACATGCAAGGAAGTGAGAAAATGTAATGATATACACAGATTTTGTTGGAGATCAGAAGTATGATCCTAGTTTATGAAGAACCTTGAGAGAGAGTGAGAAATGCTCATGGTGCTAATGTGGGACGCCTCTGGAATGAAGAAGGTACCCAAATTGCACTGGGTTATTAAGGATAGGAGAATCACCTAAAAGGGAGAAAATTTTCCTGTTCATTTTAAAAGACATTTTTCTTCTCCTGCTTCTTTTGTGGTATGGCGAGTTTAACCCAAGCTGCTTTACCACTGAGCTACACTCCACTTCTTTTTTATTTTTATTTTGAGCCGGTCTAGCTAAATTGCTGAGGCTGGCCTTGAGCTTGCAGTTCCCCTGCCTAAGCCTCTTGAGTCACTAGGATTACAGATGTGTGCCACCACAACTGGCCTAGACTGGTATAATTCTGATACCAAAAAAGTACCAAAAGATAACAAGGGAAACTTCTATGATTTCATTGAAGACAAAATTGAATATTAAGATTTTTATCAAATCTAGCAATGTGATAACAAGATTTGCACCATGACAAATTATGGTTTATTTCAAGAATGGTAGTTTTAACATTAAGAAATCTCATTCATAGGGCTGGTGATATAGTTCAGTTGATAGAGTGCTTGCCTGTCAAGCACACGGCCCTGGGTTCAATCCCCAGCACTGCTAAAAAGAGAAAAAAGAAAAGAAAAAATAAATCTCATGTGACTTATTAGAAAAACAAATGTAATCTCAACATTGTATACATCCACAAGACTGGGATCCTAATTAGAATTAGATATATTACATGTTTGTATAAATACATCAAAATAGATTCTACTATCAAATGTAACTAAAAAGAACAAATAAAAAATTTTTTAAAATGACATTCTCTAGCAATGCACTGTATTAACATTCAACAGATATTCTGAATTTTAAAAATTCTTAGTAAAGTGGGAATAAAAATGCTTCCTTGGATCAAGATAAATCATCAAAAAATAACATAATCATACATTACAGTAAAATGGCAGAGGCATTTTCCACCCCCACCCCCAATTTTTTTTTTTTTCAGAGACCTGATAAAAATGAAGATGGTGCACGCCTGTAATCCCAGCACTCGGGAGGCTGAGGCAGGAGGATCGCGAGTTCAAAGCCAGCCTCAGCAACTTAGTGAGGCCCTAAGCAACTCAGTGAGACCCTGTCTCTAAATAAAATACAAAATAGGGCTGGGGAT
>JAJEJO010000375.1:23366-74053 GCA_020662805.1 Glaucomys volans | reverse complement strand
TTCTTTCTTTCTTTCTTTCTTTCTTTCTTTCTTTCTTTCTTTCTTTCACAGCACTGGGGATAAAACCTAAGGCCTTGCACATGCTAGGCAAGTGTTCTATCACTGAGCTACAATCCCAAGCCCCTTAACTTTTTTTCCTTTTGAAAAAAATGTGTTGTTTTTAGATACACCTGACAGTAGAGTGTATTTTGACATATTATACATACATGGAGTACAACTCATTCCAGTGAGGATCCCTTTCTTGTGGTTGGTTGTACATGATGTGGAGCTACATTGGTCATGTATTCATGTATGAGCAAAGGGAAGTTATGTCCAATTCATTCTACAGTCTTTCCTGTTCCCATCCCGGCTCCCTTTCCCTTTGTTCCCCTTTGTCTATTCCAATGAACTTCTATTCTTTCCCTCCCCACCCTCCCTTATTGCGGGTTACCATTCACATATCAGAGAGAACATTCAGCCTTTGTTTTTTGGGGATTGGCGTGTTTCACTTAGCCGGTACTCTCCAGCTCCATCCATTTACCAGCAAATGCATACTTTCATTCTTCTTTAAGCCTAAGTAATATTCCATTGTGTATATATCCACATTTTCTTTATCCACTTATCTGTTGGAGGGCACCTAGGTTGGTTTCATAGCTTAGCTATTGCGAATTGAGCTGTATAAACATTGATGTGGCTGCACCTACTAGAAGAAAAAGTAGGCCCAACACTCCATCATGTCAACTCTGGAAGTGACTTCCTCAATAAGATCCTAAAGTGTAAGAAGTAAAATAAAGACTCAATAAATGGAATGGTATCAAATTAAAAAACTTCTTCACACTAACCATTAACATTTGAAGCTGAGAACCACAAAGGCTATTTCCAGGTACCTCAACAAGGAGTCACGCTTCCACAAGACAGGAAGTACTATGATTTCCACTACCCATGACACTGTCACTTAAGGTATTCCTACATTTGGATCTGAGCTCTAATAAATAGACAAAGGAAATGGAAGTATATATTAGGGGACCCAGCAGTCATGAAGGACAGGCAAAACACTGAGACCAAGAGGCTTCTAATTCAATAACACTTCTAGAGAAGACAGAAGACAACTTAAACCATAAAATATATATAAATGCATACATGTAAGTACTCAAGACTAAATTCAATAGAAGTTCAGTGGATTAGACAAAGGGGAATGAAGGCAAGGGAGGGAGGATGGGAATAGGAAAGACAATAGAATGAATCGGACATAACTTTCCTATGTTCATATATGAATACACGACCAGTGTGACTCCACATCATGTACAACCACAAGAACAGGAAGTTATATTCCAATGTCTGTATAATATGCCAAAATACACTCTACTGTCAGGTGTATGTAAAAAGAACAAATAAAATGATTTAAAAAGACTAAATTCAATCTATATATACCAGAGTATGTAATTTTGTTCCTCTTTTAAATTGAGGCTTTGTATTCAGTGAAATGCACAGGTCTTAAGCACATAGTTTGTTGAATTTTGATAAATTTATATCAAAATTGAATCCAAATTGAATTGGATTGAATCCAAATCTCCATGAACATATAGAATATTTCTATCTCCTCCTGCCACTTCCCAGTAAATTTTCATTGTTTCCCATTGTCCCCTTCCCAGGCAATTTCTCATATTATACCACCATAAATTACTTTTGCCTGATTTAGAATTTCATGTAGATGTACTCTATTGTATATTTTGTTTTGATTTTGATTTTGATTTTTGTACCAGAAATAGAACCCAGGAACACTTAACCACCGAGCCACATCCCCAGCCCCCTTTTTAATATATTTTATTTAGAGAGAGGGTCTCACTAAGTTGTTTAGGGCCTTGCTAAATTGCTGAAGCTGTCTTTAAACTTGTGACCACCCTGCCTCAGCCTCCTGAGCCACTGGGATTACCACACACAGCTAATAAAAAGGTTTTGAGAAAAGGTGACTGATATTAAAGACAGGCAAAAGAAGATCTAACATATAAAATATATGAAAAATAGTTGTTTCTGAAGAAAGAAACCAAAGAATAAAACAAGTACAAATAATCATAATTGAAGAAAATGGTGTAAAAAATTGAAACTCCACATTGAAAAGAGCACACTGTGACCTGAGAACATTAGCCCAGCATGACCAACACTGATACAGTCCACTCAACTTCTGGACTTGACAGAAAAACAAAACTGGGGCATCTAGGCAGAAATTATGACTTACAAGGGAAAGAAAATTAATAAGATTCTTTTTTCAGCACTGGCTGTGGTGATGTATGCTTGTAATCCCAGTGGCTTGGGAGGCTGAGGAGGAGGATTGCAAGTTCATGTCCAGCCTCAGCAATTTAGTGAGGCTGTAACCAACCTAGGGAGACCCTCTCTCAAAATAAACATAAAAAGGGCTGGGGATGTGCCTAAGTGGTTAAGTGCACTTGGGTTCAGTCCTTGGTACCAAAAAAATTTTTTCTCAGCATTGCTTATTCACAAGAAAATGGAGTACCACACTTAAGATTTTCAAGAAGGGGCTACAGAGACAGCTCAGTGGTAGAGACCTCATCTAAGATTCACAAGGTCCTGGGTTCCATCCCCAGTACAAAACAAAACACCAGTAACAAAAAAGGATTCTCAAGAAAAGTAAATCAGTTTACTATATCTAATAAAACCAATTTTCAAACATAAAAGTATGGCACAAACTAATTATTAATGTACCAAAACATGAAGGAATATGTTTTCCATGAGTTCTTCCTGAGAAATGAATTAAAAAATTTGTTTTTGACAAATGACTGTAGAAATTTTAACCATGACTATAGAAACATTATTAAAAGAGCTGATGTTGAGCAATAACTATGTATTACCTAAAAATAAGAATAAGAACTAGTATGGAATAAGTATAGAGTAAGGATTTAAGTGTGAAGTAAACAGTAAATTACATATAATCATCTATGATCTTTTTTCTTTTATAGTGAGGTATAGATGAGCTGGGCACAGTGGACATGGAGTAAAAGATGTGCCAGGAAAAGTCCCCCAGGATGACTTCCTTTGCATATTTGCAGGAAAGTTGTGAGAGGGTGGTGTTATGGTTTGGATGTGAGGTGTCCCCCAAAAGCTCACGTATGAGACAAAGCAAGAGGGTTCAGAGGGGAAATGATTGGGTTTCGAGAGCCTTAACCCAATCAGTGAAATAATCACTAGATGGGATTAAGTGAGTGGTAATTGAAGGCAGGTGGGTGTGACTGGAGGCATACATATTTGTATATATTGAGGGTGTGGCTTTGGGGCATATATTTGTATCTGGAGAGTGGAGTCTCTCCTTCCTGGTCATCATGTGAGCTACTTCCCTGTGCCACCCTCTTCTGCCTTGATATTCAGCCTCACCTTGAGCCCTGAAGAATGGAGTCTGGTGTCTGTGGACCCAGACCTCTGAAACTGTGAGCCCTCAAATAAACTTTTCCTCCCCTAAAATTGTTTTAATCAGATCTTTTAGTCACAGCAGCAAAATAGTTGACTAAAACAGGTGGAGATCATACAGTTGACTGTAACAGTGGAGATCCCCAGATAGGAACATGGCCTTGTTAGACCAGAGTTTAGTAAGAGGAATTCATATGCCAATGATGTGGTCATCTGCTAGATGAATCTCAAATTTTATTGTGAAAGAATTAGTAGGGGGATTTTATTAATGTGACAGTTTTGATTCAGTAGGTCTAGGCTGGGAGCCAGGGTTTTTCATGGTAAAAGAACAAAAACTAAGATTTGTGCATTTCCCTCAGGTTAAATCAGATGTTCCTATCTAACTTCTTGCTAAGCAACTGAAAAGTGGGAGAAAGAATAGGCCTTCTGGGCAACCAGGCTTTGTTTTTCTTCACTGTTCTAAGTAAAACCTAGAAATATACAGCATTGTCTTCAAGTTAGGCAGGGGGAATGAGTAGTCTAGCAAGAAAAGTACTTTTTATGTCAAAACATTCAATAAAATTTCTGCTTGCAATAACTAGGAAGGCAGAAAACCCTCACTGTCTAGGTAGTAGCTCTAGGGGAAGTAGATATCTGAGAAGAGCCAGCCATGTGTGCTGCTGTTTTTGTTGCTTTCAGCAAGGTATTATAAGCCAAAAAAAAAATTTTTTTTGGAACCAGGGATTGCACCCAGGGGCACTCTACCACTGAGCCACATCCCCAGCCCTATTTTGTATTTTATTTAGAGACAGGGTCTCACTGAGTTGCTTAGGGCCTTGCTAAGTTGCTGAGGCTGGCTTTGAACTCGCGATCCTCCTGCCTCAGCCTCCCAAGTTGCTTGGATTACAGGCGTGCGCCACCACACCCAGCCTATAAGCCAAATTTTAAGTCAAGTTAAAAAGGGAATATAATGTCCAGAAATTCTGGACCTTCACTATGTTGAAAAAACCCAACTGTTTATATACGCCTAGTAGAAAAGACCTGGCTTAGAGTTTCTCATAGACTTTTTGGCAAACACACTAAAACATTAACAACAAACCTAGCAGAAAACAAATACAGGACTAAGCAAAATCAAATTAATAGAGTTATTTTCTCATTTCAGATTTTGTTTCAGATGATTTCAAAGCTACAACTATTAAAAATTGGGCATTAAAGTTGGGTGTGGTGGCACACACCTGTAATCTCAGGGACTCAGGAGGCTGAGGCAGGAGGATTCCAAGTTGAAGTCCAGTCTTAGCAAATTAGCAATACCCTGTCTCAAAATTTTTTTTTAAAAAAGGCTGGGGATGTAGCTCAGTGGTAGAGCACCCCTCGGTGCAATCCCCAGTACCAAAAAGTGGGGGGAGGCATTAAGAACACTTTGGCTTTTTGGTTTTGGGATCAAAAGAGGTAACTTTCTTCAGGTTGTCCCAAATCTGGGTTCATCTAACACGAGAAGCCTCCACATGCCATCCAACTTTGACTCCAGGAGGAGTGACATATATACCTGAGGTGATAAGGTTGGTACTATATCTGCCCTGGACTCTACCGAGACCAGTCCCCTGGGTCTGTCCCTCAAAAAGGTTGGTGATGACAACCTTCCAGTCACCAAAGCAACAGGTGACTGAAGGGACTGAGGATTACAGTGACCATTCAGAACCGAAAGATCCAAATTGAAGAGGTACCGTCTGGCTTTGTCCTATCAATGCCCTCAAAGAACTGCCAACAAACAGAAAGAAACAGAAAAACATTAAACACAGTGAGAATATCACTTTTGATGAGATTGTCAACATTGCCTGAAAGATGCAGCACCAAATTTTTTTGGACTTGGGGATAGAAGTCAAGGGTGCTCTACCACTGAGCTATAGCCAGACCTTTTTATTTTTTATTTTGAGACAGGGTCTTGCAGAGAGCCTTGTTAAATTGCTGAGGCTCTACTCAAATTTGAGCTCTTCCTGCCTCCGCCTCTTGAGTCACTGGGACACTAGTGTGTCCCACCCTGCCAATCACAACACCAATCTTTAGCCAGGCACAACTCTCTAAAATTGTTTAAGAGATACTGTGGAATGTTCAGTGTGTTGGCTGAAATGTTGATGGTCAACCTTCAGGACATCCTGGATGATGTTGATACTGGTGCAGTGGAAATTCCTAGCTAGCTAGCGTCAAGGAAAATATTTCAATAAAGGATCATCTGACAACAAAGTGTTATGGTTTGGATGTGAGGTGTCCCCCAAAAGCTCACATATGAGACAATGCAGGAAGTTTCAGAGGAGAAATGATTGGGTTGTAAGAGTCTTAACCCAATCAGTGAATTAATCTCTGATGGGATTAATTGAAGTGGTAGGTGTGGCTGGAGGAGATTGGAATTGGGGTGTGGCTTTGGGGGTATATATTTTGTATCTGGAGAGTGGAGTTTCTCTCCCCCACTCTCTGTCTCTCTGCTTCCTGATGACGCAAGCTGCTTTGCTCTTCCACCATGATGTTCTGCCTCACCTGGAGCCCCAAGGAATGGAGCTGACCTTCTATGAACTAAGACCTCTGGAAACTGTGAGCCCTCAAATAAACCTTTCCTCTTCTATAATTGTGCTGGTCAGATCATTTAGTCACAGTAGTGAAAAAGCTGACTACAACACAAAGGAAGGGGTAAGTGTAAGAAACAGAGACACTCCTCCCCTCTTGTCATATTATGTCCTCTGCCACATTCTAATCCAGTGGGAAGTCCCTCTCCAGATGTCAGTGCTTTGATAATGATGCTCCAGCTTAAGAACTGTGAAAAATAAATTTCTTTAAAAAAAGAGAGGGCTGGGGATGTAACTCAGTGGCAGAGCACTTGCCTATCATGCACAAGCCCTGGGGTTCAATACCCAGCACTGCAAGAACAGACAAACAAAAAACTATAAAAGGGAGAAAGAAAAATAATGCATTGAATTCAGAGGCCAGGAAATAGGGCAGGTTTAACAACTACTTCTAGAAAGAACATTGGGTATCAGTATTGGCACCAGCAGCTAATTGGAAGCAAATAGTCAAAGCTTACTGAATATTCAATGGTATTATATTAAAAATAAACACACAGAAAAGCCTGGTTTCCTAAAGCTCTCAATTGTTCAAGCCATACTCATCCCCAAAGAGGGAATATACTCAACATCGATTTAAGTTGTATAGTAGTTCCTTATCTTTGGTTTCACTTTCAGTGGTTTAAATTACTTGTGGTTGATTGTGGTTTGAAAATGTCAAATAAAAATTATAGAAATAAAAATAAAAAATTCACAAGTTTCAAATTAAGCACCACTCTGAGTAGCATGACAAAATCTCTTGCCATTCTGATCAGTTTTGCCCAGGCAATGAACCATCTCTTTGCCCAGTGTGTCCACAACATGTATGCTACCCGTCCATTAGCCACTTAGTGGCTGTCTTGGTTATCAGATTGACTGCTGCAGCATCACAGTGCTTGTGTTCATGTAATCTTTATTTTACTTTAATCATGGTCCCAAAGTACAAAGGGTAGTGATACTGGCAATTTTGATATGCCAAAGAGATGTTGTAAAGAACTTCCTTTAAGTGAAAAGGTGAAAGTTCTCAACTCAATAAGAAAAATAATCATAAGCTGAAGTTGTTAAGCTCTACAGTGCAATAAGGTATTTTAAGAAAGACAAAGACCACATTTGCATAACTTTCATTACCGTGTACTGTTATAATTGTTCTTCTTTATTATTATTGTTAATCTCTTACTCTGCCTAATTTAGTTTATAATTTTTGCTTTATTTAATTTATAAATTAAATTTTTTGACAGGTGTGTGTGTGAAGAAAAGTCCTAGAACTAGGTGCTGGTGGTAGTTTCAAGCACCAACTGGGGGGTCTTGGAACTATCCCTTGCTGATAAGGGGGACCTACTGTATTCAAAGCGCAAAGATTGGGCCTAAGAATACAATGGACAATGGAAATCCTCTTAGCACAACCAAGATCAGGGCAAATAACTTATTCTAACACCAGGGCAGTGAGTTATTAATAATTCCTGTCCAAGATTCTATCACTGCTGTGGACCAATAATTGCTGTGTTTCCCATTCTTCCTTTTTCTGAGTTTTAACTTGGTTGTCCTGTCTCTACTCTACTATAGTTTTTATATTACATGTGTGGGTAGGGGCTGATATTTGTTTTATAGTATATATGTATGTCTCTGGGTAATAAAAAGTCACATCCCAAGTGATGGAGAGGACTGTTCACTACCAGACATCCTAGATTTAGAGCTGATGTAAAAACTGTCAAATAAAAATTACAGGAGACCATTGCTTTGAGCTGAACTTCTGCACTAGCCCCAAAAGACCAGGCTAAAAATAAAAATGGAGTTACTCACATTTAAGTTCCATGTTACCAAGCTGAAATTAAGCTGTTTATTTGATCTTCTGAGAAATCAGGATTAGAGATTTCCCAAATAGGCCAGTTTCAATTGGCATGATGATGAAGTTCCCTCTGCCTTTAATCCTTTCATACACACAAAAAGGCAATCTGAAGTAACCTAAGATTAAACCTATCAGTTATTTTTCAATTGTTCTGTCTCCCTGTTCCAGTCTTACCAGGAAAGTAAGTTTGAAATAACCAGTACACTTTCATTTCTTGTTTGTGTACTTCAGCCCTTTTCAGTTTATAAAACCAAGTTCCATTGGGTGTGGTTGTGCATGCCTGTAAGCCTACCTACTTGGGAGGCTGAGGCAGGAGGACTGCAAATTTGAGGCTAGCATAAGCAATTTAGCAAAAACCCAAAATCATAAACAAAGGGATGGGGTTGTAGCTCAGTGGTAAAGCACCTCTGGTTTCAAACCCCAGCACTGTCAAAACAACAAACAAACAAAACACCAAGTCCCTCTCTTTGATACATTGGAACATTATTTGTGGAATGAAGTATTGACTGATTCTTAAATAAAATATAAACCAATTAAGCCGGGCATGGTAGTCGATGCCTCTAATCCCAGCTACTTGGGAGGCTGAGGCAGGAGAATCACAAATTCAAGGCCAGTCTGGGTAATTTAACAGACCCTGGCTCATAATAAATTTTGTTTTTTAAAAACTGGGGATGTAATTCAGTGCTAAAGTGCTCCTGGGTTTAATCCCTAGTCTCCGGGGAAAAAAAGAGCCAATTATGATCTTTAAATTGTTACAATTTTTTATTTTTTTTTTGTCTTATTCTTTTCAGTGATTTTTTTTTGGGGGGGGGGGGAAGGGCGGAGACTGGGGATCGAATCCAGGGCTTGGGGACGCCAAGGTGGACACTTTGCCACTGAGCTACATCCCAGCCCATGATTTTGACTTTCGACAAAACCGAAGGTGAAATTGAACTCTACTCTTTATGAAGGAAGGGAGTATGTTCTGTGAGGAGGACACACAGATTTAGGTGGTCAGAGGGACAGGTTGTAGTAGAGACAGCCGATTGTCTCACTAACTCCATCCTTTCTTTTTTGTGGGCACAGGGCTGTCCAACTAAAAACTGATGTTCCGGTCTCAGTGTCACTATGCATTCTTGCCAATGGAATGAGGTCTAAATTGATGTGGGCAATCTCCATCCTACTCTTAAAAAAGGGAATTTCTTGTTAAGTCTTCTTTTCCCTTCCCCAGAGAGGGAACATGCCATTTTTCACATATCAAGATGGAAAACATTCTTAAGTTGAACATCCTTTGTAGGTAAGGCTGTATGAAATTGCACTCCTATATAATTCTGATTGGAAAGCAAAATGATAGCATTCCTAAAAACTGCAATTTGGTGATATTTACCCAAAATTGTGTCTATTCTTTGACTCATTTCTGGATTTCTGGGAATATGTACATATATGTTATGTATAGTTTAATATGTATTTCTGGATTTCTGGGAAAATACAAGTGTTTTATATAAAATGTTTATATGTATACGTTTATGTAACGTTCGTACAGTTATTCATTTCAGCATTTACTAAAAATAACAATTGTCCTAAAAGGATTAAATAAATTATGACATACCCTCACTATGTAATACTTTCCAGCTCTAAAAATAATGACATTTTAGGACTGGACTTATATGGTAAGATCCCCAGAAAAAGTGAAAACATCAAGGGCAGAACAGTAATATGGTGTTATTTTTTTTAAAGGAAGAATTTATTTGCCTGTAACTGCAGAAAAAAATTCTCTAAGGATACAAGAGTAATGAGTGTAATCCCATATAAAGGAAGGGCGACCATAAATTTGACATTCAAATGGAAACGTTTCTAGAGAGAAAGGGGGTGTTACTAATAATTCTTTCGGGACAACATAGAAAATGTCACTGTCGGATGTACGATGAACCCTTTAAAAAGATATAGGGTGGAAAGGGGGAATAGGAATTTAAAATTTTTTTTATTTTTAAGAGCACCGGATTGTGGTGAAATGGAAGTAGAAACAGGTCATTCTTCACCACAGGTAGTTAAGGGCTGACTTAAAGAACGACGAACGGTAAACCACAGACTTGAGAAACGGAACTGAGTGAAAACGCAGTAGCTTAACACACCCGGCCCTTGTTGAAGTTGCACAAGCTACACACTGCTATGAAGTTCATTAGCCAATCCCAAGTCGGAGCGTGAGCGACTGTCTGCGGGAGGGGCCTGGGCGGGTCTCAGACGTGTTACGCGTCATCAACCCTGGGGGCGGAGCTAGCTCTCCCGGCTCCCACACCCGGCGCTCTGCTCCACAAAGACGTTACTCTGTGGTATCTCGGGTTCCCTCTAGCTGCACTGTGGAGGACCGCACTCGTTTACTTTTTGGCTGCGAGAGGCCCAGCAGCCGTGGCTGAGCTGGAAGAAAGATGGCGGCCGCCGTGCGACAGGATTTGGCCCAGCTCATGAATTCGAGCGGCTCTCATAAAGATCTGGCGGGCAAGTGAGTATTTCTCTGGAGCACAGGAGTAGAGAGGTGGAAGGGAAGCCACCGATTTGTTGTTCTTGAGGTGACCGAAGATCTCGGGTGTGAAGCTAGGAGTGGGCCTTAAGATCAAGGGGGCGGGCCTGAAGTCCGCTGGGGAGCAAATGTTGGGAGCAGCAGAAAGCTGGAGGGGGACCTTGTGCAGGGGCCCTTCAGTCCTTAGTTTTGGGGTGACTGTCAACTTTTTCAGCCCTTCATAACGTCCTAACTGATTCCTTTGAATTTTGAAAGCGTGGTCAGAGAGATGTTGTTCCTTTGGCCTTCACAGCCTTCCCTAGTGTCTCTTCTCAAACATGGCCAGCCCGTCACACGAAATCCACCTCTCTTTGGGCGCTCCCCACCCTTTGATGCAGGGAATTTTATATTTTGGAATCTTGGTACAGAGTTTTCTGAGGAGATGGCTTCTCAGGGTTGACGGAGGCTGAGGAGGTATGGCTGCTGTCATGTCGTTCTGAACCACTCGGTCCATCATCTGTGGATCCTTGAGTTTTGGATACTTTCACTCCTTCACCAACTCTGAGGAAGGGCACATAGGCAAAATGTACTCATGTGGGTTAGGATGTCTAGAGTACTAATGTTTGCAGGAACCATTTTAAATGCTTAGATCCACTCCAAGTTAAAATTTGTGACATGTGCATGTCCTGCAAGCAGTGGTTCAACAGTGTTAATTATAGGGAGGTGGGTGGATGGATATTTTCTTTGTAGATTTTGCAGTATTGCTATTTTATGATGAATTTGCTTTCTGTTTAAAGTTTGACTCTCAAATGATCCTAATTTTCACATCCTGACAGCTGAGATCACTTTGATCTGTTGCTTTAACCTGGTTATTGAAATCATGAATATTTTTTATATGGACTGTGCTCCCTTTTCCCAGGTGTTAAATGTAATCTAATTTTGCCAGTGGGAAATTTAACTGTATATCTTGGACTTAATTACCTTGTGCAGCATTTTCCCACCCAAAAATTGGGATAATAATTGGACTTGTTTAAGATTGAGAACAAAATTGTGTGTGTGTGTGTGTGTGTGTGTGTAGTTGTCACACTTACATGACTTAGTTCAGTACCTGGCACAAGAAAATACCATAGAGATTGTTGTTAATATTTTTAAGCAGTCAAAAAATACATATTGACTTATTCTATGGGTTGGGAATATGTTGAATATGCCTTCATGGCTCAGTCCTTTTTGCACATAATTTTTATAGATTAAAACCATCTTATATATTTCACCATGCTTGTTTTGCTTTTTTTTTTTTTTTGGTACTGGGGATTGAACCCAGGGGCACTCGACCACTGAGCCACATCCCCAGTCTCCTTTTGTATTTTATTTAGAGACAGGGTCTCACTGAGTTGCTTAGGGTCTCGCTAAGTTGCTGAGGCTGGCTTTGAACTCGCAATCCTCCTGCCTCAGCCTCCCAAGTGCTGGGATTACAGGCGTGCTCCACCGTGCCCGGCTTTGTTTTGCGTTTTATTATGTTGGAGAACAAATAAGTGCATCTGTGTATCTTTTTGTCTTTTCAAGCCTTTGCCAAATTCTGAAACTTCAGCTTAGAATCTACTTATTCAGATCTGAATTGGAGATAAACAATAATATCTCTCCTATGGGGACTTTTGCTACCCATTGCTGTTTAATAAACCAAAAGTAGGCTGGGGATATAGCTCAGAAATAGATCACTTCCCTAGCATATTGAAGGCCCTGGGTTTGAACCTCAGTCCTGCAGACAGACAAATCTTAGACAAAAACTTAATGGTGTAAAACAACTATTATTTCTTAGGATTCTGTGGGTTGATTGAATTGTGCTGATCTTGTGTGGGTCACTCATGCATATAATGTCAGCTGGAAACTCAGCTGTAGACTCACATGCATATCTGACTGTTGGCTGAGTCTCTTCTGTCTCTGCATATAATATATTATTCCTTAGTTCATCTGGGCTTTTTTCTTGCAAGTGTTCCAAGGGGGTGAGAATAAAAGCTCCCATCATCAGTTCTCTAATACTGATCAGAGTAAGTCACAAAACCAGCCTAAGGGGAAGGGAAATGGAGTTTACCACTACCTCTCTAGTGGCAAAGTGACATTGCAAAGGAACATGGAGAGAGGGAGGAATGATTCATTAGACACCATTACTGTAACAATCTACCTTGTGGGTTATTGTGAAGACTAAATGAAATAATTTGGTTGATAACTGATAGCTAGTGCAATGTTAGCCAGCAACTCCTTTACAGCTGTTTTCTGAGAAAAGTTTTATCCTTGCCTACACATATATATCTGGTTCTATCTTGGCAAAAAATTGTCAGGATATTTATCCTCTTAAAACAGTTCATCCACCTACATACTTTATAAGGGAAATGTTCTT
Source organism: Glaucomys volans (assembly GCA_020662805.1). Taxonomy (NCBI): domain Eukaryota; kingdom Metazoa; phylum Chordata; class Mammalia; order Rodentia; family Sciuridae; genus Glaucomys; species Glaucomys volans. The sequence goes on along the minus strand of JAJEJO010000375.1, from coordinate 61,367 downwards.
GAAATAAATCAGTGGTGGTAGGGTTTTTGTTAGAAGCTGGGTACAAGAGATTCCATCCTAAAGAATGGTGGAATACTTTGGTTTCCTAACTATTGATAAAGTGTGATCCTATAATTTAGCAGCATGTCTCTAATAGTAGTTGTTCAATAAATGTTGGTTGAATCAATGAACAGCTAGAAAAGGACAGGGCTTGTATTTTAACTCAGGTTTTTCTACTTTAGAAAGTTCGTTTTTGGATGGGTTCGGTGGGGGATTACTGGGGATTAAGCCCAGGGATACTCTACCACAGAGTTGCATCTTCAGCCCTTTTTATTTTTTCTTTTGAGATGGGGCCTCACTAAATAGCTGAGGCTGGCCTCAAATTTATGATCCTCTTGCCTTAGCCTCCTGAGTCACTGGGATTATAGGAATGTGCCACCACACTTGGCTTATTTTTTGTTTTTTTTAACCCATCAGCTTTTCTTGTTAAAAACTCAATTAGAAGCCGGGCATGGTGGCACATGCCTGTAATCCAAGCTACTTGGGAGGCTGAGTCAGGAGGCTGGAGAGTTCAAAGCCAGCCTCAGCAACTTAGCGAGGCCCTAAGCAACTCAGTGAGACCCTGTCCCTAAATAAAATACAAAATAGGACTGGGGATGTGGTGCAGTTGTTAAGTGCCCCTGAGTTCAATCCCCGGTTCCAAAAAAAAAAAAAAAAAAAAGAGGCAAGGGCTGGAGTTACAGCTCAGTTGGTAGAGTGCTTGCCTCACAAGCACAAGGCCCTGGGTGCAATCCCCAGCATAGGCCATACAAAATGCACTTTTGCAAATATTATAGGCATATTTATGTATGTATCATGCATTGTGTACATTATCTCACATAAAGCTTTAGAAGAGAAGGAGGGCCTTCAGAGGGAATATTTGAGTAGATCACTATTGTGAGAGCCTATCTTACTTGACTAAAACTGATTTGGTTCTTTAAAACACAGGCAGATGTTTCTACTTTCTTTTTTTTTCCTTCCCATACTGGAGATTGAATCCAGGGGTACTCAGCACTGGTTATAACCCCAGGCTTTTGTTTTTTATTTTGAAACGGGGTCTTGCTGTGTTGATGAGGTTGACCTTGGATTTGCATCCTCCTGCTTCAGCCTCCTGAGTTGCTGGGATTACAGGTGCCACATCATCCGGTGCCAGATATTATTTCTTCCTGGAAACCTTCTCTGAAGAACAACTAACTCACACACTGATATCCATCCACACACACAACCTGGTTAGTTATTCATCCTATGCTCAGTGGCATCCTATATTTATCTCTGTATAACACTAATTTGTCTGCTTCCCTAACTAGAATGTGATTTCTTTTTTGTGTTTTTTAGAATGTTATTTCTTTGAGGGCAGGTATGAGGCTGTGGATTATATATCTTTGTTGAGTTAATTCTATGGAAATATGTCCTTTTTTTCCCCTTCTCAGCTCTGGGGTATGGAAGGTACCCAGAGGAGGATAGTAGGACTTCAGAATCTAAACATTTTATTTTATAAGATGCTATTAGTAATGGGAGACCTCTTAGCTGCCTTAGCCTATTAGAAAAGCTATTTTTCAGAAAATGAAATAGATTGTACTCTGCTCCAAGGAGGTAACTTTGAATCAGAACTTTCTAATAATAAAGTGAAATAAAACTGTTAAAAATGGAGAATACAAAAATAACTAAATATATACCTTTTTGTAAATGGGAATACACACACATAAAATGGAGGATAAGGTTGGATGACCTCAAAGACACCTTCTAACTCTGGTTCTAGTCTTCTGGTTCTCTGGTAATTCCCCATACAATAGTTTAGTGACTCCTATCTGTAGTGTAAATGTTAACATCTAGGGTTTACTTTCTACCAAGCACAACTATACTTGCATTTTAAAATCTTAATAAGAAGGGGGGTTATTATTTATATTACGTATGAAAAATCTGAAGGTCAAAGATGGAATATAAGGTCACAAAGTTAGTGGTGGAGCTGAAATACAGCTTGTCTCAGAGCTCCTAACTGTGAACATAGCTACCTTTTGGCTTTGTTATTTTCATCAAACTGGACTACCTTTTAGATAGTGTTTGTTTTTTTTTTTTGCCTAGAATTTATGCCTTTCCCACTGTCATTAAAATATTTAGAACTCTTAAAGAGCAAGAAGTTACTAGAAATTATTTCTCTGTCCTAAATATTAGCACTTAACCTGTTTTTATTATTATTATATTATTTTAATGTACTTGGGATTGAACCCAGGGGAGCTTAACCAATAAGCAACATCCCCAGCTCTTTGTATTTATTTATTTTGAGACAGGGTCTTGCTAAGTTGATGAGGCTGGCTTTGAACTTGTGATCCTTTTGCATCAGCCTCCCGAGCCACCAGGATTACAGGCATGGGCCTCTGTACCAGCTCTGTTTTTATTTTCTGACAGCTTCATTTTGATATGTATATATGGATTTGCTTTTATTTATCTATGTCCCTTAGCATTTGCTGTGAAATAAGCTACCCCACTTATTTGATTCACAATTCTGGTTGAAGGTTGGCAGTTTGGTTTGGGCCAAGCCAGATGGTTCTGTTCCAAATGCTCTTGTCTCCCAGGTGTTCCCACACACTGTGTAGGGCTGCTCTGCTTTTGTGGGTTGGCTGGCCAGATGACAGGGCCACTGATCTCATCAGCCAGTAGGTTAGTCTGTGCCTTGTTTTTTTTGACAGCAGCAGGGTTTCAAAGGGACATTTAAGCCATATGTGGTTGTACACACCCGTAATCCCAGTGACCTCAGAGGTTGAGGCAGGAGGATCGCAAATTTGAGATCAGACTCACCAATTTAGCAAGACATTCTGCAACTTAGTGAGAACCTGTCTCAAAATAAAAAATAGTAAAGGTAGGAGATGTAGTTGTAAGTGGTAAAATGCCCCTGGGTACAATCCCTAGTGCCAAAAAACAAAACAAAACAAAACAAAACAAAACAAAACAAAACAAAACAAAACAAAACATATTCAAGGTCTGTTGAGGTCTAGGTTCTCCAAACTGGCTTTTCACTTCTACCGTATTCTATTGGTCAAACAGGTCAGAGTCAGGGACAGGGGAAAAACTCTACTTCTTGATTTGAAGAGCTACAAAGTCACATTGCAAAGGGACATGGATACAGGGAGTAAAAGAATTGTGGCCACTTTTTGTAAATACCAAATTATCCCGGCTCAGCTTCCCTGGGTTTCATGAATCAACGGATTGTATTTTTTCAACGGTTCTGAGAAATTTGTAGTTGTGTCTCTTTCAGCTGGGCTACCTCTGTATCATCCTGTATTCTCCTCTAGGCTCCAGTGAAATCTCTGTTAGGCCCTTTTACCATAACCTCTTAGGTTTCCTACTTTGCTTTGTGTATTTTTCATTTCATTGTTTTATTCTAAGTAGTTTCTTCAGACATGTCTTCTAGTTTATCAGTTCTTCAACTGTGTCTAATATGCTGAGTACGCCACTGAGTTTTAAGTTTGGTTATATTTTTCAATTCTATAATTTTTGGTGATTCTTTTTCTAAATGACACTTTATGGTTTCCAGTTTCTTTTTTTTATTTTTAATTTTTTTAAATACATTTTTTAGTTGTAGATGAACACAACACCCTTATTTTACTTATTTATTTTTTTAATGTGGTGCTGAGGATCAAACCCAGTGCCTCACACTTGCTAGGTGAGTGCTCTGCCACTGAGCCACAACACTAGCCTTGTTCCCAGTTTCTTGCTGAAACTTAAAAGCTTGTCTTATCCCCATGAAATGGTAAGCATAATTGTATTATAATCATCCCTATAACTTCAGTATCCGAAGTTACTCGTTGTTGCTATTGTCTGTTGCTTTTATTGATTCTAGCTATATTATCAGGTGCTTTATTAATCTTTGTTTGTTAGGTAAATTATTCAAAAATACATTTTTAGGAACATTTGGAGGTCTGGGATGCTGTCTTTCAGAGAGAATTTTCATTTCTTTCTTCCAGGTACCTGAAGATGCTAATAGTCTGGTAGAACAAAGGCTTCAGAATATTTTGGTTTACCTAGGTGAATAGCTTGGACTAGAATTTGTAACTTTACTCCCAAAGTGTTCATTCTTCCAGCTCTATTAGTTGACCAGATATGGTAACTTGCCTCTCAGTGTTCCCAGCAAATCTGAAAGGAGTCCCAAAGCAGAATCCATCCCCTTGTCCCCACCAGAAATGCTGCTCTATACCTCTCACCTGTCTTGTCACTGTCAGCAAATGCCATCAGTGCCATAGAAGCTGTGGTTCACCCTTGTGCTCCTGTTTTCTCTTGTTAGAATTATATGCTATTAACCTTTTTTTTTTTTTTTTTTTTTTTTGGTACTGAGGACTGAACTCTGTGGCACTTAACCACTGAGTCACATCCCTAGCTCTTTTTATTTTATATTTTGAAACAGGATTTTTATTTTGAAACAGTTGAAGAACTGATAAACTAAGTTGCTTAGGACCTCACTAAGTTGCTGGGACTGGCCTCGAACTTGGAATCCTCCTGCCTCAGCCTCCTGAGCCACTGTGATCCTAGGCATGTGCCACCGCAATCGCTTCTTTCAGCTTCTTATGTTGTTAGTTTTTGTTTTTTGAGGACAGTTTAGTGCAATCATCTACTCATCAAGTAGAAGAACTATTATCATATTCAGTTAGCACTCATTTTGATGCTAAATATGCCTTTGGTACATTTTAATGTGTTTGTTTTGTTTACCTCTGAATTCCTTTTAAGTGCCAAAAATCCAGGAAACAATGTGTATTAGACTTTGTTTCATATACATAATTGATGCTTAATAAATATTTGGTAGTGGGGATTGAACCCAGAGGGCTCTACTCCTGGGTTACTATTTCCCCAACCCTTTTTAATTTTTATCTTGAGACAATGTTTCACTAAGTTGCCAAGGTTGGCCTCAAATTTGTGATTATCCTGCCTCAGCCTCCTGAGGATTGCTGGGATTATAGATTTGGACCACTATGCCTAGTGATATAAGGAAAATTTTAATTTATATGTGCTGTATTTGTATGCGTGTATTTATCAAAAACCCATGTTAATTTGTTAAATTTGGAGATGGTCTCATTAAATTGTCCAGTCTGGCCTGGAATTTATAATCTTCCAGTCTCAGTCTTCTAGTAGCTGGGATTATAGTCCTTCACCATTGCGTCCTTGAGAAACATTCAAATTCTAATGTTTAGTTCTGTGGCCTGGACAATAATATCCTATTGTTGGTGACCATTAGGTCCACAAAAGAAAAAGGTTCTGGATGGTTTCAAATAATGTATCTATGTAATACACAGTTGAAGGAAAATATAGCTTTTCTTTTTCTTTTTGATATTGTGATCAAACCAAGGACCTCAAGCCTCTACCACTGAGCTACATCCCGGTCCCTTTTTTATATTTATTTTAAGATTTTGAGATAGGGTCTTGCTAAGTTGCCTAGGCTAGCTTCAAACTTGTGATCCTACTGCCTGAGCCACCTGAATGGCAGGGATTATAGGCATGTGGCACTATGCACAGCTAGTTTTTCTCTTAAGACAATTGAAACTGACTTTCTAGTTTGAATTCAAAACAAAAACTCAAGAAAAGATGGTACCTTAGAGTTAATAACATAGAGTTATAGATTCAGTCTTTTGATGGACTTAAAAACTTTCAAAGTCAGATACATTGTACTAAAATCTAGAAGTGACATCTCAGAATTATAGATTTGGTATTTATTTGTGTTGGGCTGGAAATTTTAAAAAACCTGACATAGAATAAAAAATACCACAAATTAGAGCACTATGAAAGAATCAGTGTAAATAGAATGAATAAGCACACATCAAAGTTAGCATTAGAAATGAATAAATATATCTCAAAGTCTGCATTAGTTAGAAAACATAGTAACCTGTGGATATTATTTTTATTTGATATCACTTTAGGTATCGTCAGATTCTGGAAAAAGCCATTCAGTTAACTGGTGCAGAACAACTAGAAGCTCTGAAAGCTTTTGTGGAAGCAAGTAAGTGGGATGGAAATTCAATTTTGCCTTGTGTTTTTGAGCTAGTACTTTAAAACTTTTTCAAACCTTGTTTATATCAAAGTATCCATGTTAAATGCACATTGATATTGATGAATTCTAAAATTTAAACTGTTTACACCTTGTTTATTGTTCAGTGAATTATATTCTGAATTACAATCCCATTGAAGGTTTTGTGTAGTTTTTGATATAGTACCTGATGAAAGACAGTATAACATAATGTGAAGAGAATGGTTTGGATTAAAATTCTGGTGTGCTATTTTATGATCTTGAATACATTGTTTATTTTTTTGTGCCTCCTTTTCCTCAAAAATGAGTGTATGATGCTTATGCTTGTGGAATTGTTGGGAAAGAAGTTAAACATAATAAAGTGCTTAGAATAGTACCTAGCAAGTAGTAAGTCTTGTGTGTTAGATGTTATTTATTAATGTTAGGACTGTCCTTTTGAATCAGAAACTAGAAATTTCCATTCTTTGAGATACTTATCCCCACTCCTTGACTTCAAACATACCAGTTATCTTGAAAATTACTCAAAACCTAGACTGGAATTTATAATGACTTAACAGTATTACCAGTACTTGATGGCACAAGTATGTTCACAGTATGTTTTCACTTACTTTGTCCGTCACATACAGTCCTTTTAATAACCCTGTGACTAGACAGTATAGGTATAGATATGCTGTATATATTATAAAGTGAATCTCAGGATTAAGTGATATTTTTTTGTCCCCAAGGACAGTTAGCTGCTCAGTGGTAGACCTCAGACAAGAAACTAGGTTTTCTGCCGGGTGTGGTGGCGCACGCCTGTAATCCAAGCGACTTGGGAGGCTGAGTCAGGAGGATTGCGAGTTCAAAGCCAGCCTCAGCAATTTGGTGAGGCCCTAAGCAACTCAGTGAGACCCTGTCTCTAAATAAAATACAAAATAGGGCTGGGGATGTGGCTCAGTGGCCAAGTGTCCCTGAGTTCAATCCCTGGTTCCAAAAAAAAAAAAAAAAAAAGAAACTAAGTTTTTGGATTTTCAGTCCTCATTTACTTTTATTTCCCTGAGTCATATTAATTTGTATAGTAATTAATTTCTGTTATAAATGCCTAGTGGCAATTGTACTGAAACTGTTTTAAGTCACATCCAGTATTATCTAATAATGAATTAATATCTTGTAAGCTAAATAATTATAAGTACTGTAAGTTACTGCCTCAGAAAATCAGCCTGCAATGTGAGAAAAACTGGCAATGATTTCAGAAAACTGTTTGGAGTGACTTTTTTGAGAACAACGCATGATAGTAGTAAAAGAATAATGCTTTTTATAAACTTCAATCTTTACATAAACTTTGAATTCATTGACTTCCCCCAAGAAAAACAGGCTACTGTTAAAATCATTTATATCATCTAAACAACTTGTGAATCATCATTTATTTTCACAGTAACTGCTGCTGTAAGATTTAGATTATTTAAACAGTGGTTCATAAACATGATGCATTTAAAAAATATAATAGGTCTGGGGATGTAACTCAATAGTAGAGTCTTTGCCTAGCATGGGCCTGGCCCTGGGGTCAACCCTCAATACCACAAAACAAAAGTATAATAATAATGTTAATAGTAATTAACATTTGTTAAGTATAGTGTGTCAGGTATTGTTCAAAGTGCTTTTTTTGTGTACTATTGAATTTAAGCTTCATGAAGTAGGTAGATAATATTATCCTCATCTTACAGATGAGAAAACAGAAGCACAGAGAAGTTTCTGAGGTTATGTAATTGGGAATGGTAGAAGCAGTGTGGCTTCAGTTTCATAAGTATTTATAATGTTGACTAAAGTTCTTATTTGTTGTTTTTATCTGGATAGTACAAGTGATGTTTACTGCAATACTTGCTTTGTTTAAATTTCAGGAAAATTTTTATGTTTTCTTTAACTCCTTTTTAAGCTCTGTGGACTATAAGCACATCCATTAAAAATATGGGTGTTTCTGCGTCTTTGCATGTAGAAAAATAAGAGAAAGGAAGAGAATAAAATTTTTAATTACTAAACAAAGCTTCTTTCAACCATATCTGTTTCTTTGAATAGGCATATTTTTACTGTTTGGGTGTAGTCATTTTATAATCAAGTAATTCAGCATAAGGACAACGGATTGTGTAATATAAGATAAGGGTATGGAAATCCCTGAATAATGCATTGAAGGCTACCCTAACATATATTTGTTTTAGTATTAATTTTAAGGAAAGATTGATGGCTTAATGAAAATTTATAAATTACTCATTTTTTTTGTCTCTTATTTTTTAAAACAAGTGGTAAATGAGAATGTCAGTCTTGTAATCTCAAGACAGTTGCTGACTGATTTCTGCACACATCTCCCTAACCTGCCTGATAGCACAGCCAAAGAAATCTATCATTTCACCTTGGAAAAGATCCAGCCTAGAGTCATTTCATTTGAGGAGCAGGTAAAAATCTATAGCAGTGAAGTTTGAACTTGAGATAGCAGAAATTACTTTTAAAATCTGATGTTACTAAATTCTTAAAGGAGGTATTCATTTGTTTTCATTTTTGAAAAAACAATGTGCCAAACATTTCACAATGCAAAATCAAAAAAATATTAGGATGTTGTAACTCCAGCTGACATTTGCTCATGTATTAATGTTTGCTTTTATGAACCAAATAGTGCTCTTTAGACAATTTTTAAAATCCATAAACTTATTAGGCCCAAAGCAGGAAAACTCTAGCATCATGTATGCAGTAACATAAAAGCAAAATTTAACATTCAAATTAAAATATGGCCATAATTTACTTGCAGAAGTGTGTTATTTTAGCTTACTATTTGATATTCTGTGAATGCAAAATTCATTGAAAGTTTTAGGTGGTCTAGATAAGTTTTTACTCTATTTGTCATCTTATTATGTTGAATGACAGCATTGTCACAGTAGCTTATCATCTGTTTGATTAGTTACTAATGTCAGCTAAAATAATTTAACATGTATACCTACTGTTCCAGGTTGCTTCCATAAGACAACATCTTGCATCTATATATGAGAAAGAAGAAGACTGGAGAAATGCAGCCCAAGTGTTGGTGGGAATTCCTTTGGAAACAGGACAAAAGTATAGTAAATAGTGGATATTGGATGAATACATATACAATTGTTCACTTATACTTACTTTCTAGTGCTGCAAACAGAAAATTTAATAAATAATTATTATAGTATGTTAGATGTGATAAATGCTATGGAAAAATGAAAAGTAAGGGGGTGAAGTGGGGACAGGTTGTATGTATCATTAAATAGGTGATTGAGATGCTATGTTGATTCTGATGTCACTTTCTCAAAGAGTTGAAGGAGATAACAGAGTGGCTATGAGCAATCTGAGGGAAAAGTATCACCAGCTACTCTTGGAAGGGGTGGTTAGTATAAAGGTCTTAAATGTTGGAGATTACTTGGAGTATTTTCTTAAGAAGAGCCAGGAAGCCAATGTGGGTGGAGTTTAGTAAACAAAGGGTAGGGAGATGGGGGATGAGATCAGAGAGTACTGGTGACCAGATTATGTGGGGTCTTATTAGCCACTGTAAAGCCATTGGCTCTAAGTGAAAGGTGGGGGAGCCATTGGAAGATTTTAAACAGAAGAGTGATATATCCAACTTATATTTTAAAAAATCACTCTGGCTATTGAGTTGAGAAATAAATTGTAGGCAAGCAGTGATCAAAGTAAAAATATTAGTTAAGAGGATTATGTACTACTACAGATGAGATGGGAATTCTAAGAAATGTTGGATTCTGGATGTGTTTTTAAGGTAGAATGTGGATTTCCTGGTGACTTGGATATGGAATATGCAAAGAGAGTCAAAATCAGCCCTGATCTGTGACCTGAATAATTGGAAAGATGGAGTTGCCATCTACTGAGTGGGGAAGAATAGGTTTATGAAAAGATCAAGAGTTACATATTGGACATGTGATAGCTAAATGGACATATCTAGTATGGAGTTGAATATATTAATTTAAAATTTAGAAGAGGGGTATGGACTAGAGGTGTACCTTTGGGAGTCATTGATGTATAGATGGAATTTAAAGCCATTAGAGCGGATGAAATCCCTATGAGAGGGAATGTAAAAAGAGAAGAGGACTGAGTACTGAGGCCTGGCTCTCTCCAACAGTAAGAGATCAGGGGCAGGAAGAAGTAGTAAATGAGGATTGACCATTGGGATAAGAATAGAGGAATGTGGAGTGTGCTTAGAAGCCAAATCAGGAATCTGTATCAAGAAGGAGCATGTATTCAGATACGATGTTGAGGAGTGAGGGTTAACCATTGGCGTTAGTAATGTGGAGACCATTGGTGACCTTGACAAAAGTGAAAGCCTGAAATTGTTTAAGAGAGAATGGAAGAGCTTGAGGTGGAGTGCTGTAAGAGCCATAGTTCTAGGCCAGCATTGGCAACTTAGCAAGACCCTCTCTCTAAAACAGTAAGAGATCAGGGGGAGGAAGAGGTGGTGAATGAGGATTGACCATTGGGATAAAGATAAATCCCACACTCCCCAACCCCCCCCCCCCCCCACACACACACAAAAAGAGAAAGAATGGAAGAGAAGAATTAGAGAGTATGGGCTACTCTGGGGTAGTTTTCAAAAAGGAAGCAAAGAAATAGGGTAGAAGATAATAGTGTAGGTTAGGCTAAGAGGTAATTTTTTTCTTTTATGATCCAGTGGAAAGTAAAAAATTTGATATTGAGGAGTTGGGAAAAGTTTCTTACCAAAAAAGCCAAAAGGGGAAGAGAATCTAATAGAGGAATGGGTTCACATAGGGGCATAGATAGTTCATCAATGGCAGCATTTCTCTAACTCAGCACTATTGGCATTTTAGATTGGATAATCCTTCATTGTGGAGGCTGTCCTGTGTATTACAAAATGTTTTGCAGCATCTGGGCCTCTACTCCCTAGATGTCAATGGCACTTCTATCTCTAGTGACAATCAAAGTGTCTTCAGACATTGCTACATGTTCCCTGGTGGCAAAATTGCCTCCCATTGATGGTAGTAACAGCTAGGGACACAGAGTATATGAATGCAATTGCTATTGATGTAGTGGAGTTTGTGCAAGTACTCTTTGCTTCAGTTTTCTTAGTGAAGTAAGAGTCATCAGTTATAACTATGGATGGGAGATAGGAATTGTGAAATTAAGAGACAAGAATGTAGATTGGATAAATGAAAACTTCTTTCTTTTCTTTTTTCTCCCCTCCCCTCTCCTCCCCTCCTCTCTTTTCTTTCCTTTCCTTTCTTTTTCTTTTGTATTGGAGATTTAACCTAGGGTTATGTAACCTCTGAGGCACATCCCCAACCCTTCCCCCCCCCCATTTTACAAGTATTTATTGAGCTCCTGCTTCATAAATCTCACTTCCTGTAAAAGGACCGTGGGGATAATTTTCACAGGGAATACAACACCATCCCTATCTTCAAGAAGCTTGCTGTTGGCTGACAGACACACACAGCATGACTAGAGAATGTGCGTGTGTTTTGGTCATTGGGGGGTCTGCAGGCCATGTGACTTTGCATTCTTTTTTATTTATTTTTTATTGGTTCTTTTTAATTATACAGGACAGTAGAACCCATTTTGATATAATTGTACAGCAGGCAATCTATCTTTTTTTTCACAATGTAGATTCACACGATTCATATAATCATATATTTTCCTCTATACCATCTGTACTTTCTCCATTCTTTTTTTATCCCCCCATAACTGCCCCCCCATTATGTATCAGCATCCACTGATCAGAGAAAACATTCAGCCTTTGGTTTTTTGGGCTTGGCTTATTTCATTTAGTATGATATTCTCCAACTCTACCCATTTACCAGCAAATGCCATAATTTTATTCTTCTTTATAGCTGAGTAATATTCCATTGTGTATATATACCACAGTTTCTTTATCCATTCATCAATTGAAGGGCATCTAGGTTGGTTCCACAATCTGGCTATTGTGAATTGAGAAGCTATGAACGTAGATGTGGCTGCATCCCCATCCTTTGCTGATTTTTAAGACCTTTGTATAAACCGAGGAGTGGGATAGTTGGGTCAAATGATGGGTCCATTCCACGTTTTTTGAGGAATCTCCATACTGCTTTCTAGAGTGACTGCACCAATTTGCAACTCCACCAGCAATGTACGAGTGTGCCTTTTTCCCCACATCCATGCCAACACTTATTATTGCTTATATTCCTGATAATAGCCATTCTAATTGGAGTTAGATGAAATCTTAGGGTGGTTTTAATTTGCATATCTCTAATTACTAGAGATGATGAGCACTTTGTTATGTATTTGTTGATCACCTGTATATCATCTTCTGTGAAGTGTCTGCCAGTTCCTTAGCCCATTTATTGATTGGGTTCTTTGCATTTTTGGTATAAAGTTTTGTAAGTTCTTTATAAATTTTGGAGATCAGTGCTCTGTCTGAAGTGTGTGTGGAAAAAATTTTTTCTCACTCTGTAGGCTCTCTTTTCACATTCTTGATTGTTTCTTTTGCTGAGAAAAAGCTTTTTAATTTGAATCCATCCTATTTATTGATTCTTGCTTTTATTTCTTGCACTCTGGGGGTCATGTTAAGGAAGTCTGGTCCTAAACCACCATGAAGAAGATTCGGGCCTCCTATTCTATTTGGTGAAGGGTCTCAGGTTTAATTCCTAGATCCTTGATCCATTTTGAGTTGAGTTTTGTACAGGGTGAGAGATAGGGGTTTAATTTCATTTTATTGCATATGAATTTCCAGTTTTGCCAGCACCATTTGTTGAAGAGGCTATCTTTTCTCCAGTGCATGTTTTTGGCACCTTTGTATGAGATAACTGTACTTATGTGGGTTTGTCTCTGTGTCTTCTATGTTGTACCATTGGTCTACCTGTCTATTTTGGTGCCACTACCATGCTGCTTTTGCTGAGGCTGGTGTCGAACTTGCCCCTGTCTCAGCTTCCTAAGTCGCTGGGTTTACAGGCATGCAACACAACACCCAGCTTGGAAACTCTTTTCTTTAAAAATGATTCATTCTGATTTTGAAAGTAATAGATATAATAGATACACTTGGCAGAGAATTGGAAAATTCAAACAAGTGTGTCCTGTGTTTAGCAATTCATATAAATTTGAATTGTGAAGGGAAAAATTGTACAAAATAATAATAAATGACTTAAACAAAAAATTTAAATTTATATAAATTCCTCCTCTCACATTCTACCCCCTCCTTCCTCCACATAAAAATCAAAACAGTAATTAATTTCAAAACCAGAACCAAATGAATTGTAAACTCTATTCTTGAGACATGGTATATAAGCACTTTTGCCAGTCAGTAGAAAAGATAAATTTTCCATGAGGATTAATCTTGAATTTTGTGAATTTTGAAGTATGTAAGGCCTTCAGTTATACAGTCTCTGCATAAAATGTGACCAGTTGGATAAAGAAGAAAATGAAAACTACCTATAATCTTACCAGCCACTATAATTGCTATTATTGTTTTGATAAGTGTATGTGTATGTGTGTATACATACACATTTTAATGGTGTTTTACATAGTCATTTAGCAAAAACCATATGATGACTATAATCACAGAGTAACTATTATAACTATATTTACATTTTAAAAGTATTCTTTTTATGTGCTACAACTTGACTACCATAAATACTATAATAGGTGATTTCCATTTCTTTTCAATTATATTTATAAATAACTGTACAAATGAATATCTTGTACATAAATATGTGGGTTTGATTACTTCTTAGGATTTATTTTCTGGAGGTAAAATACAGTGGGTTAAGGGCATATGTAATTTAAAGGATTAAAGGTTGTAGAGTATGTTGCCAAAAATTGTTCTCTGGGAAACTTATGCCAAGTATGGACCACTAACAGTATATGATATGCCCTAGAATTGGCAGTTGTTCTTTTAAGATCTTTGGTTTATGAGATTATCTGAGAATTATAAGCAGCTAAGATATAACGCAATCAATGATGATAAAATAAAACATTTTAAAATTTTTTCTAATATACAGCAGTAAAAAGTTTGGTTTCCTTATATTAACAGTATATATAAGAATGGAAAATTAATATTTTTATTCTTAAAATTTTTCTTTATAAAATATTGAGTCATTCTGTGTTTTTCTGATATGTTCTAGACAGTACAATGTAGATTATAAACTGGAGACTTATCTGAAGATTGCTAGGCTATATCTGGAGGATGATGATCCTGTCCAGGCTGAAGCTTACATAAATCGGGCATCATTGCTTCAGAATGAATCAACCAATGAACAGTTACAGATACATTATAAGGTAACATAAATTGATTTGGAGTTAATTTTATATTGGAGAATCGTACCATACTGAGATGTTTGAGATCATCTGATAAGTGCTCTTATATCTTAAAAATTCTTTTTTTTGTATGTATATCATTCTTTATTGCTTCTGCTTTTTAATTTTGCCCCTAATTGAAACATTTTCCCTCTCTGTAGGTATGCTATGCACGTGTTCTTGATTATAGAAGAAAATTCATTGAAGCTGCACAAAGGTACAATGAGCTTTCTTACAAGACAATAGTCCATGAAAGTGAAAGACTAGAGGCCTTAAAACATGCTTTGCACTGTACCATCTTAGCATCAGCAGGTAAACACATAATTTTTTTTTTAATCTTTATTTTTTAACTTTTTTTATTTTTTGAATTTGTTCTAATTAGTTATACATGACACTAGAATGCATTTTGACACTTGTACACAAATGGAGCACAGCTTCTCATTCCTCTGGCTATACATGGTACAGAGCCACACCGGTAATTTAATCTCACATGTATAAAGGGTAATAATGCCTATCTCTTTCCATCTTCTAAGGTCTTAACATTGTAAAAATTATATATGCTGAACCCAAGGCCAACATCATTCTAAATGGAGAAAACTGGAAAGCATTCCCTCTGAAAACTGGAACAAGACAAGGATGTCCCTCTTTCACCACTTCTGTTCAACATCATCCTTGAAACTCTAGCCAGAGCAATTAGACGAGAGAAATTAAAGGGATACAAATAGGAAAAGAAGAACTCAAACTATAACTATTTGCCAATGACATGATCTATATTTAGAAGTTGAAAAAATTCCACCAGAAATTTTCTAGAACTAATAAATGAATTCATTAAAGTAGCAGGGTATAAAATCAATACCGATAAATCAAATGCATTTTTTTACATTAGTGATGAATCCACTGAAAGAGAAATTAGGAAAACTACCCCATTCACAATAGCCTCAAAAACAAAGTAAACAAAACAAAACAAAATACAACAACAGCAAAAAAATCCTGGGACTCAATCTAACAAAAAAGGTGAAAGACCTCTACAATGAAAACTACATTACACTAAAGAAAGAAATTGAAGAAGACCTTAGAAGATGGAAAGATCTCCCATGCTCTTGGATAGGCAGAATTAATATTGTCAAAATGGCTATACTACCAAAATTGTTATACAGATATAATGCAAGTCCTACTAAAATCCCAACGACTTTCTTTATAGAACTAGAAAAAGCAATCATGAAATTTATTTGGAAAAATAAACACATAATTTATGCTTAAATGAAGTTAGTTATCTTTGCTTAAAAATTTTAGGTTGATTACTATTGGAAAATTTAGCAAGGAACTAATCTAAGGGATGTCTTAATATAAATATGGCAAATTTAGCTTAAATATTTAGATAACCAGAAACAGCAGTAACATGGATTGTTAACTTTAAAAATTTAATATGCATATTTTAGATTTGGCATTCAGTTTTAGACTTGGCGTTCATCTTTTTTTGTGTGTGTGCCAGTAATTGAACCCAGGGGCACTTTACCACTGAGCCACATACCCAGCCCCCTTTTTTGTATATTATTAGCGACAGAGTCTCACTGAGTTGCTTAGGGCCTCACTAAGTTGCTGAGACCAGTCCTCCTGCCTCAGATTCCCAAGCCACTGAGATGACAGGTGTGCACCACCATACCCAGCTTCATCCTTTTCTTCAATAAATACAATGAGTAAACTTTTTACTCAATTATAGCAAGTAAGTCACTCAAGTACAAAGGACTTTAGGACATTAAGAAGAACATTAAGAAGGAGTGCTAGCGAGGCATGGTGGTACATGCCTATTATCCCAGTGTCTTGGGAGGCTGAGGCAGGAAGATTACAAATTCAAGGTGAGCCTCAGCAATTAGCAAGTCCCTGTTTTGAAAAGTGAAGAAAGGACTGGGGATGTTGCTCAGTGGTTAAGCACCCCTAGGTTCAATCCCTGGTACCAAAAAAAAAGAAGAAGGAATGATAATTCTAGGGATGGAGATATAGCTCAGCAGTAGAGATTTTGCTTTCCATGTTGCAAACCCTGGTTTCCATTCCCAGTACTTGGCGGGGGCTGGTAGGGGGAACCATGGCTTTTCTAAATTCTTCTGAAATCTTCAGTATTGGACCATATTCATTTGCCAACCCAATGACAAATTCAGGCTGCACATTTTGTTCTTTATGAAGCAGTAATCTTACTCTTTGTTGCTAAAAATGGTAGTATATAAACATGATATTGCTTCATTTTCTAAAGAACTATCACTTCTTCCTTTTATTTCTTACAATACTGAAGTACTTTTTATACCCAATAACAGCATGATACACAGTTTTGCAACTTACTTTTTTCCTATGACTAAATAGCATAGTGATCTTTGTGTCAGTATATACATACGTACATTTCTATTTTGTGGCTTCATCATAAAGTATGTAGTTAATAATAGGCAATGTTGTAGTGATTATGTATAGGTTAACTACATGTTTAGATTAAATTCCCAGGTCCAAAGGAACATTCTTTTAACTTTTTGATAGAAATTATTTATTACCCTTTAATATTATGCTTTAAAAAAAATGTTCATGAGTGCCTGATTACTCACATAGATATTATCATGTTTTTTTAATCTTTGCCAATTTGATGAAAAATGATTTCTGAATTAAGTTTTAATTTATGTTTCATTTGTTATGAATGTTCTTGAGCATTTTTTATGTGTTTAAAAAAATAATTGTTGAAAAACCTGTATTTTCTTTTTGAGTGAATGAATTATATATCTATGTCCATTGGCCATTTTTTGAATTGTTCATTCTTTTCTTGGTGAATTGTGAAAGCTTTTCATATTTAAAGGTGATTAACAAAAATTTTTCAAATTTTGTTTTCAAATTTTTTGTCTCTGTTTATGAAATTTTTTCTAATTAAAAAAAGTTTCCCAGAAGCTTAATTTGTTTGTGTGTATGTGTGTATGTCTGTCTTATGTGTGCCGAGCATGCATTCTTTTTTTTTAAATTCTTTTTTAAATATTTTTTTAGTTGTCAGTGGACCTTTATGTATTTCTATGTGGTGCTGAGAACCAAACCCAGTGCCTCACACATGCTAGGCAAGTGCTTTACCATTAAGCCGCAACCCCAGCCCCAAGCATGCATTCTTACCACTGAGCTATAACCCTAGCACCTAATTTTTGTATAGTTAAATTTATTTATCTTTCTTTTATGGCTTCTAGGTTTGTTGTATGGCTTAGAAATGTCTTTCCTAGCCGGGCGCAGTGGCGCACGCCTGTAATCCCAGCACTTGGGAGACTGAGGCAGGAGAATCACAAGTTCAAAGCCAGCCTCAGCAACTTAGTGAGGCCCTAAGCAACTCAGTGAGACCCTGTCTCTAAATAAATACAAAATAGGGCTGGGGATGTGGCTCAGTGGGTTCAATCCCCAGTACCAAAAAAAAGAAAAAAAAAAAAAAAAAAAGAAAATGTCTTTCCTACTCTGACATATATGTATATAATAACATATATGCTAAAAATATTTATGTGTATTTATATAATATATAGTTAAGATATGTGTTGTATGTACATATACACACATTTAATATATTATATATAGGTATGTATGTACATACAACATATATTTTAACTATATTATATAAAAATATATTTAATATATATTAAAATTCAATTCCTTCATGTTTTCTTTGAGTACTTCTGGTTCTCTAATTCTTTGGTGTTAAGACCTCTTTACTTTCTGAAAAACTGAGAACCCTAGAGAACTTTTTTTAAAAAATTTTGTTTTTATACCATAACTACATTGATTAAGGATTGACTGTATTTTGATAGGCAAAAATGAGATCATAAATTATGATCATTTTTCACTGAAGAAACATTGTAAAAGTATTTGATTCTCACGTTTCCCTTAGGACAGCAGCGTTCTCGAATGTTGGCTACTCTTTTTAAAGATGAAAGGTGCCAGCAACTTGCTGCATATGGGATCCTAGAGAAAATGTACCTAGATAGAATCATCAGAGGAAATCAACTGCAAGAATTTGCTGCCATGCTGATGCCTCACCAAAAAGCCACTACAGCCGATGGTAATGATCATGTCTTACACATATGTAGCTATAGACCAATGGAAAGTCTGTTAAATTAGAAGCATCTTGCTGTCTTTTTATAATATTTCTATATAACCACTTCCTGATTAAGAAAGAGGAATACTGTATTGACTGAAGATGAATATGATACACAGACATGGGCTTCACATATTTTTTTTAAATATTTTTTAGATGTTGATGGACCTTTATTTTATTCATATATTTATATGTGGTACTGAGAGTTGAACACAGTGCCTCACACATGCTAAGTGAGTGCTCCACATGGAGCCACAACCCAGCCCCAACATATATTTTTAAATAGCCCCTATAGAAAGCATTTTGTGAAATAATGCAATTTTTGGAAACTTGTGAAAGCAAAAGAAATTATAGACTATACTGATAATGAAGTTTTTAAGGAAACTTCAACCATTGATAAATAATTGGATCTTAAACATCAGATTTTAACAGAGCATAATTATCCAGTCCTATTTTAGGGAAAAATTTGGCACAGTAACTTGACCAAGGTTACACAAGGTATAGTGTTGCCAGTAAGAATAGAACTTGCTGTCATATTTCCTAGTAATGGGATGTATCTGCTTAGGGCAGATTACCTTGCCAGGAAAACTGTTTTCAGTAGTTACTTGTAGAAACCATAAATTGTTTTGTGTACATTTGCATACTGAGGTTTTAAAGTAGGTTGTAATGGTAATACACATGATACTAAAAAATATAGGTTTAGACAAGTAGAAATATGGAAAAGATCAAGAAAAGCATGTATATTGGTTAGGCTTGCTGCCTTGAATTCACTGTCATTCTGTATCAAAGATAAATTAGCTGTAAAGAGTCAGCTGTAAAGCTGATTAGATTTAGCTGTAAAGTGTAGTGATTAGCTGAAGGATGCACACTTCACTCAATCATACTGTTCTGTGTTAAACCAGATCAGTGAAGGGATCATATTGACTTCCTATTAAATTCCTTTCGTTTAAATTGCACTTTAAGAAGCAACTCAATTAATTCTCATTTTTCTATGTAAAGAAGATATTTTTTCCATAGAATTTACTTTATTCAGGAAAAATTTCCTTTAAGGTTTTAGAATTAGTTCTGTTTTTTCTGAGCATTTAGTTTTTAACCTTTTTTAAACACATTGGAAATTGATAATCTGATCTTATTTTGGCTGCTGGAAAACTTTAAATCTGTAGCCTGTCAGTGTATGTATTGTTTTGATTGTAGCCAGTCTTGCTTTTCTTTTTCCTTTTTTCACTTAGCATAATTTTGTTTTCAGGGTTCAAACATAGCACACATTGGTACTTCATATTACCAAAGAATATCCTATTACATAGATGTACCATTTTATTTATGTGCTTTGTATTTGATGGGCATTTAGGTTGTTTTTATTTTGGGGGCTATTAATGCTGCTATGAACTTTTGTGTGAAGTTTTTGTATGTATATTTTTTCAATTCCGTTGAGTATGCACCTAGAAATGGAATTACTGAATCATATGGCAATTTTGTTAGTGTTTTTTGTTTTTGGTACCTGGGGTTGAATCCAGGAATGCTTAACCACTGAACCACATCCCCATCCCATTTTACTTTTTATTTTGAGACAGGGTCTGGTTAAGTTGCTTAGGGCCTTGCTAAGTTACTGAGGCTGGCTTTGAACTTGTGATCCTCCTACTTCAGCATCCTGAATCCTTGGGATTACAAGTGTGCACCACAAGCCAGGCTTATTAGTCTTTTAAGGATCTGCCAAGGTGTTTTTCAAAGCAGTAGCTGCATTTTATATTCCTTCCAACTGATGTAAGGTCCAATTTTACCACGGTCTTACCCATACTTGTTATTATGTATCTTTTTGATTTATCAATCTTACTGAGTGAAATGGTCTATCATTGTGATTTTGATTAGCAGTACTCTGGTAGGTAATAATGTTGAAGATCTTTTCATTATGCTCATTGGCCATTTGTGTATCTTCTTTGGAGAAATATCTTTTAGATCCTTTACCAATTTTTCAATTGGGTTATATGCCCTTTTATTATTAAATTGTTAGAATACTTTAGATATTCTAGATGCAAGTGCCTTTCCAGATAAATGATTGGAAAATATTTTTTCTCATTTCGTGTATTGTCTCTTTTTTTTTTTCTTTGCCTTGCTGGGAATTGAACCTTGGGCCTTACATATGTTAGCTACACCTCTAGTTTTCTTCACTTTTTCCCACTTCACCTTTTTGATGGTATCTTTTGAAATAGGAAAGTTTTTAATTTTGATGAAGTACAGTTTATCTGTATTCTTTTTTTCTTTTGTTGTTGTCCGTTTTTGGTATCATGTTTAAGAAACCGTTGCCTAGTCCAAGGTCATGAAGAGTTACTCTATTTTCTTAAAAGTATCATGGTTGTAGCTCTTACATTTAGGTCTTTGATTCATTTTGAATGAATTTTTTAATATGATGTGAGGTAGGAGTCTAACTCAATTCTTTCGCATGTGTACATCCAGTGGTCCGAAAAACATTTGTTGAAAAAAAAACTTTCTCCCATCGTATTGTCTTGGTACTCTTGTTGACCATAAATGTGAGAGTGTATTTCTGGACTCTTAAGTTTTGTTCCATTGAATAGTGTATCTACCCTTATGGCAGTACTACAATGTCTTATTGCTGTATTTTTTTTGTAAGTTCTAAAATTGGGAAATGTGGGCCCTTCAACTTTGTTGTTTTTAAAGATTATTTTGGCTCTTCTGGGTTCTTTCAATTTCCAGATGAATTTTAGAATCAACCTGTCAATTCCTACAAAGAAGCAAACTAATATTTTGATAGGGGCATTACTTTGAATCTATAGATCAATTTGTCTGGTATTGCCGTCTTAACTATATTAGCTAGCCTTTTTCCACATGTTTAGTTATTTTTAATTTATTTCAACAGTGTTTTTTTTAAATTTTTTTAATTTTTAAGTTTTTTGCAACTGTTTAACCCTTTGATTTATGAAACAATGCTTTTTAATTCTTTAAAAATCAGACTCATGCCTGGTTTTGCCCTATCCTACAAGTTCCTCCTGATTGTCCTGGTGTTTTGTTTTGTTTTTCAACAGTGTTTTATAAACTATAAGTTTTGTATTTTTTTCCTAAGTACTTTGTCTTTTTTGATGTTATTTTAGACACAATTTTTCTAAATTTTATTTTGTTTGTTCATTGATGTATATATAAATGTAATTGATTTTGTAGATAGAGTTTTATAACTTACACCTTTAGGAGGTTTCAGTTCTGCCTCTATAAAACTACTGTTCCTATTTCTTTTTTTAAATATTTTTTTAGTTGTAGATGGACACAATACCTTTATTTTAATTATTTATTTTTACGTGGTGCTGACAATCAAACCCAGTGCCTTATACATGCTAGGGAAACGCTCTACCACTGAGTTAGAGCCCCATAGCCCTCTGCTATTCCTATTTCTGAGCTGCTAAATTATCACAGTAATAATTTTCCTGATTATAACAAAATTTTAAGAAGTAAGATTAAAAAATAACTACATTTTTGTTTCATTTTCCATTCACAGATACATTTTTATTTGTTTTTATTTGTTTGTGGTACTGGAGATTTAAACCCAGGGGTGCTCCACTCTTAAGCCACATTCCCAACCCTTTTTATTTTGTAATTTTGAATCCAAACAGTTAAATTCATTCACTTAGTACTTAGCAATCACTAATTTTATAAATGCTGTTTTACTTTTATTTAATTATATGTTAATCAGATTGTATCAAATAAGGAATATTGGTTACTTTTAAAATATTGATAAAAGGAATAAAAGTAATGATTTTGAGCAGAGGGGAAAATTGGTAAAAGGGCTAGTTATTATATCCCTAGAAATTTCAGGAAAAAAGATACATCTTTTTAAAGTATAAAACTAGTTTCAGGGCTGGGGATATAGCTCAGTTGGTAGAGTGCCTGCCTCACAAGCACAAAGCCCTGGGTTCAAGCCCCAGCACGGCCCAAAAAAAAAAAAAACTAGTTTCAGGGACTGGGGCTGTAGCTCAGTGGTAGAGTGCTTGTCTACCATGCGTGAGGCACTGGGTTCGATCCTCAGCACCACATAAATATCAATAAATAAAATAAAGGCATAAAACAATCAATAACATTATTTAAAGAAAAAAAACTAATTTCAAATATATAACTATCTTATTTATATTTAAGGTTCCAGCATCTTGGACAGAGCTGTTATTGAACACAATTTGTTGTCTGCAAGCAAATTATATAATAATATTACCTTTGAAGAACTTGGAGCTCTTTTAGAGATCCCTGCAGCTAAGGTATTTTCTTGATTCTAATACATAAAAAGGAAGTTAAGACCCAAAACTGTTGAAGTAATGAGAAAATAAAATACATAATTGGCAAAGGC
Organism: Glaucomys volans; assembly: GCA_020662805.1. Taxonomy (NCBI): domain Eukaryota; kingdom Metazoa; phylum Chordata; class Mammalia; order Rodentia; family Sciuridae; genus Glaucomys; species Glaucomys volans. Next base: position 38,618 of record JAJEJO010000375.1, on the reverse strand, counting down.
TGTCAACCACTACAGCAAAAATAAAACTACAACATACGAAAAAGTCTCAAGTAAATGAAAATAAGTTATTTAAATGTTAAAATACTATTGTAATGGAATTGCCTTAGTACTTTTGATTTTTAAATTGTGTTTTATGATAAAGTTACCTAGAATGGAAAGCCATAGATTTCAAGGTTATGACACCCATTTCATGAGGATATCTTTGTTTAGTGTTTATTTATATCTGCTTCATAATGATTTGTTTTGTTTAAAATTGATTCTGATACATGCATTATTTCTTTTTGCTGTGCTAGATTAACTCAAAGGTTAAATATTTTATACTTTTTGAGAGAATGATATGGCAATACTCGAGGCTATTATGTTGCAATTTCTGTGCTTGGTTTAATTTAAAAAATGTATCTTAAATATATATGAGGAATTTACTCCTAAGGAATTTAATTTCATTAGGATTCAGATGGCCATATATAAATTTAATTTCATATTTAGGATTGAATTACTAGGGAATTTCAATTTACTGAGGACTTATGAGAAAATTTAATTTCATTCTTAAATGTTGATTGGCTATATATAAATTCCAGCAATGTACCAATAGTATATAAAGAGTATTTCAGTTATCATTTGCAAAACATTCTTTTAATTTTAAATAGTATTAAAAGTAAACAACTTTAATCTGCTTGCAACCCTTAAAGTCACATAGTTATGAGTCAAATTCCCCTTTTACCTGGTAGTAAAATTTCAATTTAGGATTTTCTAACAGTTTCTTTTTGGGAATCAAGACTTAAGTTACCATTTAAAAAATGCTTTCTTCTTAGATTTTGAGGTATAATCCCTTGCTGACCCTAAGGGAAATGAATGTACTTTAAACAATAAATGTTAGTCATAGTCTGTTAGAAATGATTTATGATTGCTTTTGGAGAGAGTCAGAATTAGTAAATGACTCACTATGCAGTTTGCTTACACATAGTAGACATTAAATATGTCTTCAGGAGCTAGATGGAAGATCTTTTGCTCCCCTTTAATTGTCTTTTAAATCCTTTTAGTTCCCTTTTGAATTTGACATTTATTACTTCTTTCAGTTTTTTTCTTAAAATATATAACTTTCTTAAAGAGTTTTTGGGACAATAAATACTGTAGAAATTGAAATGAAATAAAAAACAGTTTGGCTTTTTTCCCCCAGGGGAAGATCCCAGAGAAAAAGAAGAAAAATTGTTAGTTTCATTTTGAGCAGAGGAGAAAATTGGTCAAAGGGTTAATTCTTGTTTAAAATCTCACAAGAACCTATCCAAATTGACTTAAAATAATGTTATGCCCAGAAAGTATTAGGAAAATAGGCACATTTACAAGATGTATTTTTCTAGTGGTTGGCAGATGAACATATATGTAAAGCTTAGAGATAGATAAACAAAAATTTTTAATTCTTATATGTGAATGACTGTTAAATGTGATAAGTAAGTTTGAGAACCTTTTTTTTTATAATAGGCAGAAAAGATAGCATCTCAGATGATAACAGAAGGACGTATGAATGGATTTATTGACCAGATTGATGGAATAGTTCATTTTGAAAGTAAGAAGTTTTGTGTATTTCTGTTGTATGAAATGGCAGTGAGTGTTGCATATGTATGATCAAAATATGTTGAATAATTTATTTTGACAGAATTTTACTACTGGAATAAGCTTATTTCTAAGAGAAATAATTTTAAATAACTAAAAAGTTATATTCATGAATCTGCTTAATGCGGCATTTTCTAAACTAAGAAAAACTTTGAAACTTGAATTTTATCAGTTCATTCAATTACTTATCAAACATTTATTGACCTCATAAGATGTATTGGGCACGTGGAAATGCCAGTTGCATTTCCTATTCAGCAGCTCATTAAACTAATGGAAGCCAGGAGGTAAGTGGATCCCTTGACTTTGTCATTGTCTGATATCTTTTCAGCTTTTTATTCCCACATCCATTACACCCTGGTCTTTGCTATACCCAGAACTGTTCCACTTGTAAAATTTTAATTTGAAATACCTCACTCTGACCACAACCTTTTCCCTTTTTCTCTGTTGGTCTGTCTTGGTTACTCCCATTCCACAGCTCTTCCTTGACTACATGGGAGTACATTGTCTCTGTACTTCCTTCCAGTCAGTGAAACCCTTTTATTTGTCTTTACTTTTCATTCATATTTAAATGTACTCAGGTCTCTCTCCCATTTAAAAAAAGATCCTTTTATCTTTGAGGGTTCATCTTGACTTTCAACAAAATGAAGTGTTACTCACTTTCCTTTTTGAATACCTCACTACGATCACTACTGCTACCTTGACTTCGTTCTTCTCCAGCCCATTTTCCTGCTTTCCTTCCTACTTTCCCAGGTATTTGCAGTCATTATAGATTCTGCAATACCTTTAAATATTGGAGTTACTTATGGCTTAATCCTTGGCCTTTTCTACCTAACACTACTGTTTTCATAGGTAATCTCATTTAGTCCCTTTGAGGCAGCTACCATCTGTTTGTAGATGATGACTAGATTTACCTTCATGTCAATCTCTGATTCTCAGGCCCATGGCTTTAGTTCACTATTAAGGTGTTTGTACTTGATTGCTTCATGGGCAATTTAGAATGAATACATATCCAAAACTGAATTCATTATCTCTCTTTCCTGTATGCTTTCCTTAGGCTTTTAACCATTCAAAAACTGCTTTGTTCCCCTTCTCCAATATTCATTATTCTTAACATCCTCTTCACTGCCCAGAAACCTGTCAGTTATTCCTCCTAGTGGCATGTGGAATCCTTGTGCTTTTCTTCATTTTGTACCATCTGCCAACCTATTCTGAACCCCACTATCCTAACCTCTTCTGATCTTCAGACATAGCCATTTTCTCCCTTCATATCTACAATTGCTCATTTCTAATCTTTTTTTCCTACTAGCCATAGTTATTGTGATCTTTTAAAAATGCAAACATAAAAAAGAAAAATTTTAAACCCCCATATGATTGAATCATGTTGTCCTCGTTTGCACTCAAATGATTGGCTTCCCTGTTGCTTGTTGAACAAAGTTCTACAAAGTTTCCAAAATGCCATCCTGGTTCTTTCTAGCTTTCTCTTGCCAATCCAGCCACATATATCTTTGTATTTTTTTAAGCATTGTAAATTCCTGCCCCTATCAAACATCCCAAATATTCACCCTCTTTAGTCATCTTCTTTTCTTCCTATGTCTCAATTTGAATAGTGGTAATTGGTAGTGATCTTCCTATCTCTTCAGATTAGGTGTTGCTCGATATGATCTCTCATCACCCTGAATTTCTTTCTAGCATTAATCTTAATTATCTTCACTTGTGTATCTTTGTCTAAATGTCACTTGCAACTTCCAAGCTGAGCTTCCTGATGGCATAAGACAGTCATATTTTCCACAGGATATTCAACATCTAATGACTAGCGCACTGAGAACGAGAAGTAAATGCTGTAGATAATGAGTAGCACGGCAGAGGTATCACCAAGGAAGGGTCATTTAGATTAATTTATATCAAGTTAATATAAAATATTTTTCTAATAGTCTTAGATATTAAAATATTATAATAGTAAATGTACTCATAACAAGTAAAGCATTACAATGATAAATAAAAAGAGCATTCATATTATCTTTCCACTCCCACCTCTGTTCCTCTAATCTAAGGTCTCTGATGTAACTAATATTGTCTGTCAACTTTGTGTGTCTTTTTAAATGCTAATGCAAGATATATGTAAAAAACATAGATATCTTTTTAAAAAAATTTTTTTTAGTTGTCAATGGACCTTTATTTTATTTATTTATATGTGATGCTGAGAATCAAACCCAGTGCCTCACACATGCTAGGCAAGCACTCTACCACTGAGCTACAACTCCAGCCCCCCATAGATGTCTTAAAAGTGGGATTACAAGTGGGCTGAGGTTGTGGTTCAGTGGTAGAGCACTTGCCTAGCATGTGGTGAGGCACTGAGTTCGATTCTCAGCACCATAATATAAATAAATAAAGGTCCATCAATAACTTATATATAAAGTGGGATTACAAGATTACATTTTAAAGTACATAGTATTTCAGATTGCTTTTTAAATTTATTGTACTGTGGACATATTTTCAAGTTATAAAATAGCATTCTAATTTATTTTATATCTACATAATATTTTACTGAGTTCAACTTTTCTCTTCTTTTCTTTTCTTTTCTTTTCTTTTCTTTTCTTTTCTTTTCATTACTCAGGTTTGAATCTATGGGTACTCTACCACTGAGCTATATCCCCAGCCCTTAATTTTGAGACAGTGTCTCATTAAGTCATTGAGGGCTCCATTAAACTGCTGAGTCTGGCCTTGAACTTGTGATCCTCTTGCCTCATCCTAGTGAGCCACTGGCATTACAGGCTTGCACCACCTTGCTTGGCTTCCTTGCATATACCTTTATGTACTAGTACACTTATTTCTATAGAACAGTCTTAAAAGTAATATTTTTGCCTCAAAGGATATGTGAATTTTTGCTTTCAAGGGATACTATCAGTTAGCTTTCTAGAAAAGTGTAGCCTTTAGAATTCCACCAATATGAGAAAATGAATCTTCAGTAGCTTGACATCATGTCAATCTCTGGCTTTCTAAATCTTTTGTCATTTGGTGGGGGAGGTGACATTATTTAGGTGTGCATTTTCTTGGCATTAATGAAGTTTAATATCTTTCCATGTATTCGGCATTAGCATTTCTTCTGTGAATTAATATTACTTTTTCTTGTGTATTTCCTCCTTTCTACCACACCTCTCCTGACTTTCCAGTATCTATTTTTTGTAGTTTTTGGTATATTGTTTTAACTTTGTTATATGTGTTACTGGTGTTTTCCCCATCATGTCAGTTGTTTTTTTTCTGTAAGGGAAATGCATATTGTAAATGTATTTTCTTAAACTGTTGTGCAGCCAAATATGTCAATTTTACATTTTATTCTTTTTGAGTTTCCTGTATTGAAAAAGTCTCCACGTTAGGGTAAAGCTAGTATTTTCCTAAAATTTCTTCTAATATTTTTAATTATTATTGTATATGTAGAAATTTAATCTACAGTTTATTTTCGTGGGTGATTAGGGTATGATCTATTTTTTTTCTAGATGACAAACCAGTTTTGCAAGTATAATTTATTAAGCAAAGCATCCTTTCTGATAGAATTGTGATCTTTGATATATGTTGGGTTCCACATACATGTTTGCATATTCTTCATTCACCTGATCTGCAACAATATTGTAACTATTATAAATGTTACTATTGGTATAGTCCCCTCCCCATCACTGCTTTTCATTTTATGGAATTGAAATCCCATAAAAGAATTGACCATTTTAAAGCAAACAATTCCATAGTGAATACTCCATCCCTCTCTAGTGTACCTCCATCTCTATCTAGTTTTGAAAAAAAAAATTTTGTTGGCCCAAAAGGAAATCCATGCCCCTGAGCAGTTATTCCTATTCTTCCTTCCTGGTACTGCCCTATTGACTTCTGTCTCTATATTTACCTATTCTGGAATTTCATATAAATGGAATCATCTAATATGTGACCTTTTTTTTCTTTCATTTAGCACAGTAAGTTTGAGGTTCATCCATGTTGTGACTTTTCACAATTCTGCCCCTCTTTTTCATTTTCAGAATTTTCTTGGGTATTCTCAAATACCAATCTTCTATATTAACTTTAATGACTTTGTCCTGGTCATAAAACAAAATAGAAAAAAAAAATGGGATCATCTTTGGGATTTCATTAAATTTCTGTATGACAGGGGAGAACTGATGTTTTTATGACATTACATATTTCCACTTGGAATATGATTTGTATACATCCAGTTTATTTTGTTTCCTTTATTATGATTTTGTCTATCTTTTTGCATTAAATCTGTGCCCCTTTTTGGTAATTTTACTGCTCTTCTGAATGAGACTTCCCTTCTTTTTTTCATTTCTTTCTTTTTTTTTTATTTTTTGGAACTGGGGATTGAACTTGGGCACTTGACCAGAGCCACATCCCCAGACCTATTTTGTATTTTATTCAGAGACAGGATTTTACTGAATTGTGTAGCCCCTCGCTTTTGCTGAGGCTGGCTTTGAACTCTTGATCCTCCTACCTCAGCCTCCTGAGCCACTGGGATTATAGGTGTGTGCCACCATGCCCAGCTTCATTTTTTCAATTCTAACTACATTTTGCTGGTACAGAGAAAAATCTGGTGGATTCATGGGAGTGTTTTGGGTGGTTATTACTGGGTTTGTTTGTGTTTAAATGTTATTCAGAGTCAAGCAGAGGCAACCTTGAATATATAAGTAGATTTCTTTTGCCCAGTAGATGGCAGTGTTGTATGATCAGAAACCTGTTAAAGAAAAAAACTGCTTTAGTAAGAGACGTACCTGTGTTTGTGTGTGTGTGTGGGCGGGGGGGGGTTGGTTATGATTGAGGTTGTTCAGTTAGTTGGCTTTCTTTTGTTTTCAAGAGTTAATAACTTTATCTGTCTGCATATATTTTATGTTTTGTTATATACTTTGTTAGTGGTTTAAGTTCTTAACTGTTGCTTAGTTAGCTTACCTGCTTTAGCTAAGATTTTTAGAAAACACTTTAAAAATGAATATTACTGTTTTTATCTTTTAACTCCCATTTGCTATGAATACAAAGGAGTCATTTTGGTTTTTTGCATTATCTACTTTTTTTCTTTAGCACGAGAAGCCCTGCCAACATGGGACAAGCAGATCCAATCACTTTGTTTCCAAGTGAATAACCTTTTGGAGAAAATTAGTCAAACAGCCCCAGAATGGACAGCACAAGCCATGGAAGCCCAGATGGCTCAGTGAACCCTTACAGAACTTCTGTACACACTACATCTTTTTCCATGTTGTGCAGATTGATTTCACTTTCCCTCCAAAGCATTTGCATCATGACCTTATACATTTCAATCCCTTTTATGCTGGACTCCACTTAAAGAAGACATTAGAGCAGGAAGTACAAGCATTTAAAAATATGTAGTTCCCATATATTCAGGGTCCGTGTATTGAGCTAATTCAGATGTTTTGGAAGCTTTTTCTTTAAACAAAGGTAAAAATATCTATGGCTAAAAAGTTTGGGATTTGTGATAACTTTGTAGTCATGTAAACTTAAGTGCTTTGTGCCTCTCCAAACGTGGTTATCCTAATAAATGGAGAAATGAGCCAAATAAAAGTAGTTCTTTGTTTTTAATTAGTGAAAAGTATTTTTTCCTTCAATTCAGCAGACACTGATTTTTATTTACATGCTACAAAACAAAGAAAAGCGATAATGCCTATTCTCCAGGCATTCAAAGGGTCACCAAGCTAAGACACGGTAAATTTAATACTTGGAGTTCTATCAAGTATTAGAACACACAAGGGAGGAGGTCTTCATTTAGCAGAGAGAAGTCAGAAAAGGCTGGCTCCTTGGAGGTGATTTCAGCTGGACCTATAGAGAATGTGGTGAAGAACTTTTTTTAAAAAAGTATATGAGTGACTTTCCATTTCAGGTTCAATATATAAAAGCTCAGAAGTCAGCATGACATCCTCACAGCAGAAAAAGAGCTAAACAGACTGAAAATCTGTGACTTTTCTTAGGTTCATCACAGATTGAAATCATGGGGCAAACCATCTCCAAAACTAGAGAAATTGGAAGGTATAGAGAATCACAGTTGAGATCAACTTACTGGGAGAAGAAACTGCTGGAGCCAGCAAGTAGTTGGAACACTAAAACTCCAACTATGACAATTGTAGAGACTGAGTATGGACCAGCTGTAGTTAAAACTCTAGAGGTACCCCAAGGAACCCTACCAGGTTCTCATGGCTGAAATTGGGATTCCCTTGTGTTTCAAGTAGGGCAAAGAAGGGGAAAATAACTATTATGAAAAACAGAGGGGAAAAGTAACTCACTTTGAAATAAGACCCTAGTCATTTTCCAAATGAAAGTATGCCTTTTAAGGGAAACTACTTTGCCAAATCCTTGTCTTGACCTAGAAAAAATGTAGATATTTCTAGCCTCCTTCAACCTTCCTGACATGTAAGGGGAGGAATAATAAAGAAACACTACTAAAGGTGACAGCCAGGGATCAAACTAAAAAACAGAAATTTATAATAGAAGGCTTCCCAAATACCTTTCTACTACATCAATAGGAATCCAGTATAATAACTGGATTATGAAAGCTACAAAACACACACTCTACTTAAGAAGGAGTTCTTAGGGAAACCCAAACCGATGGAGGAGGGGGAAGATTAGAAACCTCATTCAGCTTTAGGTAGCGCAAACAGTCTAGGCCCTGCCCAGATTAACAAAAGCTTCAAATGAAAGTCTAATTACCTGTTGCCTGATACATCAAGTCTGGCTTTCAACCAAAAACTAGAAGACATGCTGATAGGCCAGAAAACAATCTGAAGAGGTATATGAAGCTTCAAAACTAGACTAAGAAGTGGTAGGGGTGTTGGAATTATCAGACCAGGAATTTGAAACAATTATGATTAGCATACCAAGAGCTCTAATAGAAAAAGTAGACAACGTGCAAGAACAAAGGGATAATATAAGTGGAAAGATGGAAACCAAGAATCAAAGTGCTAGAAATAAATACTGCCACAGAAATAAATGCTGTTGATGTGCTCATCATTCCATAGGAGGTTACTAAGAATCCTATAAGTTTAAACATATGTCAACAGAAACTCCCCAAACTGAAATACATAGAGAAAAAAGAATGAGACAAATGAACAATACCTAAGAGCTGTGGAACAATTAGAAAAAGTGTCATGTATAATGGGAATACCAGGAGGAAAAGAAAGAGGGAAGGGAAGAAATATTAGTAATGGTTAAGAATTTTCCAAAATTTATACACACCAAACCACAGTCCCAGGAAGCTCAAAACATTAAGTAAGAGCTCAGTGGTAGAGTACTTGCCTACCATGCATAAAACCCTGGGTACAATCCACAGCACCAAAACAACCAGCCACCCCCCAAAAACCCCAAAGCCAAAATGAAAATATTAAGTAGGATAAATACCAAACAAAACCTACATCTGGTTATATCCTATTCAAACTACAGAAAATCAAAGAGAAAAATTTTGAAAAAAGCAAGAAGAATAGAACACCTTATCTGTGGAAGAACGTGAATAAGAATTACATTGGATTTCTCATCAAAAGTCATGCAAAACAAGAGCAGAGTGGAAATATTTAAGGTGTTGAAAGAAAAAATCCTATCAGCATATGATTTTATCCAGCAATGATATCCTTCAAATATTGCAGCAAAAAACTAAGAATTTTCTTCCAGGAGGCCTATCTTAGAAAAATGTTAAGTTCTTCAGACAGAACTAAAATGTAAAAATTCAACTCAGATTTACATAAAGGAAGAGCAGAGCAGAAAAAAACGAAAGCTGAAGCAGTATTTTCTTTTAAAAATATTTAATTGATCTAATAGATAACTGTGCAAAGAAGTAATAGCAACAGTGTATGGGTGATTATAACATGGATAAGAAGAATGAATAACATTAGTGTTGTAAGGAATGGGAGTAATGAATTGAGAATACTCTTTAGTTACCTGCACTACCATGAAACAATAGTGTTCTTTGAAAGCAGACTTAGATTGGTTGAAAATGTATATTGCAAACACCAGGGCAACCACTAATATTTTTAAAAATTATAATTGCTATGCTAAGAGAATGGAATCAAAATGCTTACTTAAGCCAGGTGCGGTGGCGCCTGTAATCCCAGTGGCTCCGGAGGCTGAGGCAGGAGGATCGTGAGTTCAAAGCCAGCCTCTGCAATTTAGCAAGGCCCTAAGCAACTCAGTGAGACCCTGTCTCTAAATAAAATACAAAGTAGGGCTGGGGATGTGGCTCAATAGTGGAGTGCCCCTGGGTTCAATCCCCAGAACCAAAACAAAAAAAAGAAAATGCTTACTTAAGTGGTGGGCAGGAGGGAACAAGAGAAGAATGGAGGAAGTATGGATTGTGTACAAGAAAATGGGATGGGTGTGGGTGGGGTAAGGCAAGGTAGTGTACTGAGACAGTATTACCCTATGTGTATGTAAGATTATATGAATCGTGTGAATCTACATTGTGAAAGAAAATATATATTCCCTGCTGCATAATTATATCAAAATGGGTTCTACTGTCATGTATTATTAAAAAGAACCAATAAAAAAATGTTTACTTAAAACCAGAATGTCAATAATACAGCATCAAATTATGTTGGGTGAGCCAGAAGCTGGACAACAGGGTGCCCACCTAGAATCACAGGGACTCAGGAAGCTGAGGCAGGAGGATAGCAAGTTCCAGGTTAGCCAGCAATTGAGCAAGACCCTGTCAAAAACAAAACAAAACAAAACAAAACAAAACCCACCCCAAACCAAAAACAGCCATAGGGCTAAAACTGCAAGGAGAAATAGATGGAGTCACTCTAATAGTTGGAGATTTCAACATCCTCTGTTAGAAATATCCAGATATAGTAGACAGAGAATCACTACAGACAGTTGAGCTCGACCTCTCAATCAACTAGACATATAGACTGGTTCATACAACAGCAGAATCCACATTCTCAGGAACATTCACTAAGACCACATCCTAGGCCATAAAACACACCTTAACAAATTTAAAAGAATAGAACTTACACAACGTATACTTTCAGGTCACAATAGAATGAAACTAGAAATTAATAACACAAATATAGCTGAAAGATCCTCAAATACTTGGAGATTAAATAGCATGTTTCTAAATAATGCATGACAAAAAAGAAATCTCTAGACAAATTTCAAAATATTTTGAATACAATCAAGATACAACTTGTCAAAATTTGTGGAATATAAAACTAGAATGATATTTGTAGCATTGAATGCATATAGTCCAAAAGAAAACAAACTAAAACAATAAGTTTCCACTTTAAGAAATTTGAAAAAACAAATATGAATTAAGCAAGAGAAAATAATAAAAATTAAAAACCGACTAGATAATTGATAAGACAACATTGGAAATTAATAGATAAAAATCAATGAAACCAAAAACTGGTGCTTTGAAAATAAAATTGGTAAGCTGCAAGCTAAGCTAAAGTAAAGAAAAAAAGAGAAGACACAAATTACTAAAATCAGAAATGAAAGAGGGGCCATCACTACAGGTGCCATGAATATTGAAAGGGTAATAAATATGAACTGTTCTGTCCTCATGAACTTGATAATCTATGTGATATGAACCAATTCCTGAAAGATACAATTGGCCATAATTCACACACAAAGAAACAATCTAAACAGGCCTATAACTGTAGAAGAAATTGAATCAGTAATTAATAACTTTTCATAACAGAAAGCACTAGCCCTAGATGGGTTCACTGATGAACATTACCAAATATTTAAGAAGGAAAGAAATAACAGTTCTGTACAACTGCTTCCAAAAAAATTGCTTCCTAACCCATTCTATGATGTCAGCCTTGCCAAAACCAGATTGAAATCACTAAAAGAAAGGGAAACTATAGACCCATATTTCTCATAGATGCAAAAATTCTTAATAAAATAATAGCAAATCAAATCCAATGTGTGAAAAAAACTATATACTACCACCAAGTGAAACTTATTCCAGATATGCATAGCTAGTTCAGTAATCCATCACATTGATAGGCTAAAGAAGAAAAATCACATGATTGTACCAATAACTACAGAAAAAGTAGACCTATTGAAATGGAAAAGAACCAAAGTAACACCATTTCATTCTGACCTGACTCTGTTGCATTCTTGCTTATTATGTTTTCCTTTCAGCCTTCTGAAGCTGTATCTATGTTGACAGTTCAACAGGACCTTCATGCATCCCTGACTATGGCCCTGATGTATAACAAAGTGACCGAAATGTGAAATCAAAACAATTCTCTCGTGTAATCAAAATATCTGTCTTAACAGGATATTTCTGACCTACATGTGCCTCAATTATTCTTGTGGTTTTTTTATCTTTGTAAACTCTGTACTTCCAAATTTCAGGTGCTGGGAGTTCTTTGAGGCATCAGCCTGCTCCCAGCTGCCACTTGTCTGGTATGCTCATTAAAGAACCCTCTTTTTCCCTTTCAATTTGGCTCAGTATGCATGGTGGTTTGTAATTCTCGCATACTCCATAACACCATCGTCCTTAAAGAAAAAAGGACAGTAACACCAAGTCCCTGAAATGCCCCTTTCAGCTCACAAAGGACCTAGCCAAGTCCAGGAAACTGTAAGAGCCAGCCAGGGCCAGAATTCCTAGATAAGTGTTATCTAGAAGGACACTGACTCCCTCACCATGCTGGGACCTAGGGCAAGTTAATGTTGTCTGTAGAAAGCAACTTTATTGTATATATGCCACGACATCTGCTCCTTGGGATGCCAGTCATACAAGGAACAAAGCAAATGAAGCACATTATGATGTCACTGCTTTTGTGGCCTGGCATTTGAAACCCCCAAATAATCAAACAAAACAAAACAACAGTAACAACCACCAAACTAATAAGCAAATGTGGCAGGTCACAGGAAATCAGGCTAATAGATGAAAGCCAATTGCTTTCCTATATGCCAGCAACAAACAATTGGAATTTGAAATTTAAAAAATGTGTGCAGGGCTGGGTGCGGTGGTACATGCCTGTAATCCCAGCACTTGGGAGGCTGAGGCAGGAGGATTGCGAGTTCAAAGCCAGCCTCAGCAACTTAGTGAGGCCCTAAGCAACTCAGTGAGACCTTGTCTCTAAATAAAATACAAAATAGAGCTGGGGATGTGGCTCAGTGATGGAGTGCCCTTGGGTTCATTTTCCAGTACCAACAACAACAAAAAAAAGAAAGCAAAGAAATGTGTGCAGGGAAGGCAGGACATATTGGGAATTTTGACAGCAAAGAAGTAGTAGGAAAGTGGGTTAAAGAGGTAAATTGAAGCTACATTGTGAAAGACCAAGGAAAATGTTTGGTTCTTTTTTATAGAAAATTTACAAATTAACTCATGCAGACACTAGGATAGACTGGAGAGAGGGCAAGGGAAGCTGGAGCTACGAGAGGCAAGGATACACGTTCAGAGGTGATAAACATCATTTGCCAAAGAGGTAACAAGGACTATATTCATGGCAGTGGAGACAAAGAGGAGAGGACAGATTCATCCCCTCAATAAATGATTTCAGTAAGTACCTAGGTGCTGGTCAATTTCTAGGCACTGAGGATACAGTAACAAATTAGATCACCCATTGGGGATTTCAAATGGAGTGTAAGGAATAGAACGTGGATGTAGAGACATGGGAGAAGGATATGATGAGACAATGGAGAGATTATTGATATCCAGACTTCACCTTGAACAATTAAGTGATATTGTTAGACCTGTTGGGTAAAGACCCAGGGGACCCCTAAGTGGACTTGTTCAGTAGGCAGTAGAAGATCTTGCTCTGGGCACAAATTCATGTATTTTCTCTGGAGCTAGTAAATCAAATGTGAAATAGTTGGGTTTTTAAAACCTTCAAAATGAAGCTCAAGTAAATTTAAAAACCATGCTCTTGATATATTTTCCTTTCAAAATTTACATAAAACATTTTCAAATAGCCCAGATTTTTTTCTCCTATAGCCTACCCTGCTGGAAGTCATCTATGAACTGTGTGTGAAATGAGTGACGTTGCAGTCATTAGATAGGGAATCCCTGTTTTGGGAACTCCCAGGCAGAAACCTCCCCATTGCAAGAATGCCCAACTCAAGCTGGCACCCTGTTCTAGCTCACAGCTCAAGTTCAAACACAGCCCCAAGGATCAGAGTGACCTGCCAAGAACCAAACGCCAAATAACCTGTTTACTGAAAGACCCCTGCCACACCCAGATGCAAGCACAGAAATGACTCCTCCCACACTGAAACCTTATACCTACCAATCCCCTTTGACCTGTTCCACTATAAATAAAGCAAGCCAGAGCTTCTTTGTTAGCCAGGCCCTCTGGATGGCTCAACTGTCATGCCCCTGCTTTAAAAATATTCTTGCCTTTTGGTCTTATTTTCTGATACATTACTTTCATAGCTTTAATTTCATAGCTGGTCATCTCTCCAATGGGTACCCATTCCCTCGCCCATGTGGGATGTGAGCAGGACTACCCTTAGACTGTCTATAGCTACAGAAGGATGCTTCTGCCTCAAGATGTAAACACAAGGGAAAAGTTAATGGCATCTCCATAATATTTTCTGTACACACTACTGCTGGATAGAAATACAAAATTACAAAAGAAAGACAGGTCCAATCTTAGAGTCTCACAATCTCTTTTTCTACAGTTCATGAATCTGATAATGATACAATGACAATGTACATAGGAGATTTTTATTTTCAGTGAAGGAGATGTGGGGAAAGATAGAGTGGAACTGGCAAAGTTTAAGGATGGAAAAAAGAAATGCAGAGGAGAGCCAATGTGCCTCACCAAAAAATAGCAGGTACCTGTAACAATTTCAGTGGTGTCACAGATAAACATGATTGGTTGGTTTCCAAATACTCCACTTCTATTTGAAGTAAAAAATGATGTGGGCCTTTGTTCACCTAAATAGTTGGTATCAATATGTGTATCATAAATGCATGGATTAAACACAGATTTGTGAACAAAGCCCAGACAGATCTCATAAATTTGTTGGGTTTCAAAAGAGAAACCTGCTCAGAAAACCTGGAACAAGAATGTGTTAATACTCTGGACCTAGTATGGTCCAAGATGATATCAGATTGGCATGAGAAGCTGTATTATTCTCAAATAGCAAGAACACCAGTGATGTCAAAACAAACCATGTCATGGGAAACCAAGAACACATTGTCAAAAAGTACTTAACCCTGGGGCTGGGATTGTGCCTCAGTGGTAAAGTGCTTGCCTACCACGCGTGAGGCACAGGGTTCAATTCTCAGCACCACAGATAAACAAAATAAAGGTTCATTGACAATGAAAAATATATTTTAAAAAGTACTTAACCCTTTGAAGTGTTTTGCTCATTCCACCAAAATTAATTATTGGACAGATCATGAAAGTTGCTTCTGTGTATATTGTGTAGTGTATGAAAGGATATCATATTTGCCTGATGTCCTATTTATAGAATGGCTTATATATGTGTGAAAGATACTATATTGAGCCGGGCGTGGTGGCGCACGCCTGTAATCCAAGTGACTTGGGAGGCTGAGTCAGGAGGATCGCGAGTTCAAAGCCAGCCTCAGCAACTTAGCAAGGCCCTTAGCAACTCAGTGAGACCCTGTCTCTAAATAAAATACAAAATAGGGCTGGGGATGTGGCTCAGTGGCCGAGTGTCCCTGAGTTC